>CAWUFW010007304.1:600000-1025619 GCA_963921515.1 Calotriton arnoldi | reverse complement strand
GGCCGGCCCATTGCATTGTATGTGAGCGGGTACGCGTTGTATCCCGGGTACGTGTTGTACAGCAATGGACCGATTGGTGTGCCCGGCCGGCCCATTGCATCGTATGTGAGCGGGTATGCGTTGTATGACTGGTACACGTTGTAGAGCAATGGACCGATCGGTGTGCCCGGCCGTCCCATTGCATTGAATGTGAGTGGGTACGCATTGTATGCCTGGTACGCGTTGTACAGCAATGGTCCGATCGGTGTGCCCGCACGGACCATTGCATTGAATGTGAGCGGGTACGCATTGTATGCCTGGTACGCGTTGTAGAGCAATGGACCGATCGGTGTGCCCAGCCGGCCCATTGCATTGAATGTGAGCGGGTACGCGTTGTATGCCTGGTACGCGTTGTGTAGGAGAGTAGGATCTGCTTCACATGGGTACCCCCACTTTTTGCTGATGCTTCACTGTTTTTCGACATTAGTCTGGCTGGGGCCCTGCTAATCAGAACCCCAGTCTATCTGCTTTCTCTGTAAAAAGGTTTCCATGTGCCTTAGGCACATCTCTGATTGGAATCTGGAGTGCCCTTATAAGTCCCTAGTATATGGTATACTATGTACCAAGGGCATAGGTACCTCAGAGGCCTGCCAGGGGCTGCAGCATGTATTATGCCACCCCTGGAAGGCCATCCAAACTGACACCACAGGTCTGCTACTGCAGCCTGGGTAAGGTGGTGCATGCACCCCTTACTGTGATATAGGTTACCTATATCACGAAATACATACACACATATAAACCTATAAGTCACTCCTAAGGCAGGCCTTATCAATCCTAAAGGCAGAGTGCGTGGTTCCTATGTGAGAGGGTGCCCCTGCATGAGCAGGGCCCCTCTGCAGCATTCGGAGACCATCTCTGATGCTGTTTGTAGTGCAGCCTGACCATATACTCTTAAGCGCATTATATCCTCGCGGTAAAATGCTAACTTTGGAATGGCTGCACCTAAACATGTCGTGTTTGGTGTCAAACATCTTGGAATACTACCCCCCTGCCAATCCTGGCGGCGGGGGTAGCATTCCACCCTTCTAGAGGGAAAGACATGTTAACTCTGACTAGTCCGGTAACTTCTTTCCAGAGCCCTGGCATCACAAAATGGATGCTGCTGCCACAGACACGAGTCTGGCCTCCTGCTGCTGGACGAAACTCCGGCAGGGGAGGCCTGGACAATAGGTTTCCTGTCCCAGGGAGGTGTGACCACCTCCCCAGACAGGATAATGTGTATTGGGGCTGGGCGGGAGCACTTTCGGGTGCTTTGAAGTCCTGCACTGGGGGCACATTTGGTGTCCCTGTGCATACCCCAGTACAAACCGGATCAGGGGCTTGAAGCCCCTGCTTTGGCGTGAACTGGACAAAGGGAAAGGGGTGTAGCCACCCCTCTGCCCTGACCCACCCATAGGTGGGGCCACAGAGTAGTCCAACCCCTATCTTTAGTATAAAGGTAGGAACCCAGTCCTTAGGACTTTAGATTATACCTGGACGAAACTCTGAAACTGAATCCTGGACCTTCGACACTCTACTCACGATTAGAGGACAGAAGAATCTCCCTTGGGGTCAAGGAGTGACTCCCCTGCTTGGCAGGCACCAAAGAAGCATCTGTCCGGTTCGCATTTCTGAAGCTCCAGTCGGACGCCGAAGTCATCGCATCACCAGAGGTGGATTCTCAGACTTCCCCGAGGCTACCCTGAGTCCCCAGCAAAGCTGAGGCCCGTGGCTATCGTGGGTGACTTGAGACCGTGACCCCTGGACACTGAGCACATTTGCAAGTGCATCCTCTTCTGGGTCTCCCAAGAAGTCGTGCTTTGGGCTCCAAGTAGCCCTAGCCTCCAGCACCACCTGCACCGAAGATCACTGGCCCCCACTCCAC
Organism: Calotriton arnoldi; assembly: GCA_963921515.1. Classification (NCBI taxonomy): domain Eukaryota; kingdom Metazoa; phylum Chordata; class Amphibia; order Caudata; family Salamandridae; genus Calotriton; species Calotriton arnoldi. Next base: position 1,023,716 of record CAWUFW010007304.1, on the reverse strand, counting down.
GAGTGTCCTGTAAGCCAGATCCACGTGCGGCGTCATGAGGCTCCTTCGTGGTCGCTAGCCCGTTGGCTAGTAGCCCTTAACGAAGGCCAATCCTTTTCTTACTTGGCATCCTGGTTGCTCCAGGCCTGCCCTCACTAACCCTTGCTGGGTGAGTTCCACAGACCTTGCTGGTCTGCACCATCGACGATCTACATCTTCACCGAGACTTGCCGTTGCCAAGGCTTGTTGGGTCCAATCCGGTCGCCGACACCTCAGCACTCGACAGACATCGTGTACCAGCCCGAATCCTGCACCTGGTTGCCGACAACACCTCCTGGACCTCGTGGCTAAAGAGTCAAGACGACCGTCAACGCACCTGAAGCACTCGACATCGGTGGGCATCTGTCCATCGCCTCCCTGGTCACTGGCTAGTGATCCAGACTCTGTCCCCTCTGCTTTCAGGTTCTTCAGAACTCCGATCCACTCTTGGATCCACCCGGACACTTTTCTCTTGGCCGCCAGCAGCACTTTGCAGCAGATCGCCATTCGAATCGACGACGAAACCCGACCCCGAAAGGCACCTATGCACCCGGCTTCCCTGGGTGAGGTAACACGAGTACTCCGGTGCTCCCGTGGGTAGAGACTCTTCAAAGTCCTAGATCTCAAAGGGTTTTGTCCTAGTCCTCTTTTAAGTGTCCCTTTTCTCTAATTTCCCGATCCCGACTTTCTCCATAGAAGTCAACGGCGTATCGCGGTTGTGTATTTACACTGCACGCGTCTCCCGTAGGTCCCCTGTGTCACTACCTTGGGTGGTTCCTTGTGGTCCAAGCACTTCTAGAGGCTCTAGGCCTAGTGTCTAGTTCAGTCGTGGTTCGCATACCACTTTATTGGTATATGGTTTGGTACGCCCCTAGGGCCAAAACGTGTATTTGTGCTATTACTGTGATTTAATAACTTATAGCTTATGTACTTCGAACTCTAGCCTCATAAAGAGACTAGAGGGGTGTGTTTAGCAATAAATACATATATTTTGAATATATACCTGGTGTGGTGCTCTTTCATTTGATCACTCAAGAGATTATAGACTGGTAAAACAAGCTGCTTTACATTCCTTCAAGACTTAGCCTGAAGGCTGCTCTCCATAGCTACCACTAGGATAGCTTTCAATAAGGTTGTCTTTAACCTATCTCCAATAAGGGGTTGTTTGGACTGGTGCAAGGTGCCCACTATAATTAGTGGACAGCATATGCCAGGCCAACTTCTCACATTGGTGTGCAGCGTGTGGGATTCCAGCTTGCTATTGTTTTACCAGATAATCTCAATTGAATTGATCAACTGAAAACCACTAAAGGTACCTAAGGTACATATAATTTAAGCTTAGAATACAGTACGTTCTACTGAACTTAGAGTTGTGTGTTAAGGGATAGCACAACCCTTTCTACAACTCAAGAGAGTTTAGTAGGCCACACTAGAGTAGGTAGTGCATACACCACACCACACTAGTAATGTCTTTAAGGGCAGGATCCAAAGAATCCTTGCAGGAAGCCATTGAGCTTCCACCCTCCAAGTATGATACACTCCCATTCTTGGAATTGAGAGCTTTATGTAACTTGAGAAAAATAAGGACAGGCCAAAGCCCCACCACCCAACACCTCAAGGAGTTGTTGGTGGCTTATGACCTTAGTAAGCCCTTGGGGACTGAAGGGGTAGGAGCTGAGGGTGGGGCAGGAGAAGAGGAGGAGGCCAGGGGTACCAATACCCCCAGCCCCCCCTCTGAGACTGGCCAGGAGGGTGACAATGACCCTGACCTGGATAACCCAATCCCTCCTGTAGAAGATGATGAGGATGATCAGGATGATGCCCTCTTTGTCCCCCCAGGAAGGATTAAGAGTGTGCCCAGGAAGTCTAGATCTCCTTCTCAGGAGTCTAACCACTCTGGCACCTCTATAGGGAGCTCTGTCTCCTCTCACAGGAGGGAATCCTCTCATGAGAGGAGAGCCAGACTGGTCCAGTATGAGGAAACTCAGCTGGAAATCAGACAAAAGCAATTGGCTTTAGATAGGGAATCCCTAGATCTCCTTAGAGAGAGAAGAAAGTTGGGACTAGAGTCCCATGGTGGCAGCCATGTTCCTAGAGACAGGGAAAGGTCCTATGACCATAGGAACCTGAGCAAGATTGTCCCTCCCTACCAGAGTGGGGATGATATCCACAAATGGATAACTGCATTAGAGAGGGCCTGTAAGGTACAGAAAGTCCCTCAGGAGCAGTGGGCAGCAATCTTGTGGCTCTCCTTTGCTGACAAAGGAAGAGATAAGCTCCTCACTGTTAGAGAGGAGGATGCTGATAATTACAAGGTCTTGAAGAGTGCTCTTATTGATGGGTTTGGCCTAACCACTGAACAGTACAGGTTGAAGTTCAGAGACACCCAAAAAGCACAGACTCAAGACTGGGTAGACTATGTGGATTGTTCTGCCAAGGCTCTGGAAGGCTGGTTGATGGGCAGTAAGGTGTGTGACTTCTCAGGATTGTACAATCTGATAATGAGGGAGCAGATTCTTAATAACTGTCAAAATCAGCTGTTGCATCAATACCTGGTAGACTCTGATCTGACCTCTCCCCAAGAATTGGGAAAGAAGGCAGACAAATGGGTCAGAACCAGGGTGAAGCAGAAGGTACAGTACCAAGGTGGGGAAACCAAGAAGCAAGATGCTAAGAACTCTGAAAAGGGTGGGGAGAAGGGTAAAGATCAAAAGTCTTCATCAGGCCCCCAAAAATCTTCTTCTGGTGGGGATTCACAGTCTACCAAGGGGAAAGGCCAAAGAAAACCATGGTGCAAGGTCTGTAAGCAAAAGACCCACTGGACCAGTGATTGCACCAAGTCCAAAGACTCCAGTCCAGCACCCACCAATGCCCCTAAGGCACCTGTTCCCCCTAGTACAGTTGGTGGAAGTGCTCCAGCAAAGGGTTTAGTAGGGTTCACCCTGGGAACTGAGTTGGGCTCTGACTTAGTCAGAGAACTGACTCAGGCTGTGTTAGTCTGTGATGGAGGCATGGATGTGACCTCCACTGTGAGTCCCAGTAATCTGGGCAAGTACAGACAACAGCCTTTAATTAATGGACGTGAGGCTTTGGCATTTAGGGACACAGGGGCAAGTGTCACAATGGTGACACAAGACCTTGTGCTTCCTGGGCAAGTTATGCTTGGTGAGATGTACCAAGTGACCAATGCTAGCAATGTCAGAACAGACCATACTCTGGCAGTTGTTAACTTCTCCTGGGGAGGGGTAACTGGCCTTAAGAAGGTTGTGGTAAGTGCAAACCTACCAGTCGAATGCTTGCTTGGCAATGACTTAGAGACTTCTGCTTGGGCAGAAGTGGAGCTCAGGACCCATGCAGAAATGCTGGGGATCCCTGCAGATGTGTTTGCTGTGACCAGGTCACAAGCCAAAATGTCTAGCACTGAACAGGCCTTGGATTCTGGAAGAATGTACCAAGTGCCTTCCAAGAGGAGGAGTAGTAGGGTTAAGGCAGTGCCTTCCCCCTTGGCTCAGGAGGAAGATCAGTCCCTTGAGGGGGATGATCTCAGCCCTGAAGAAGGAACTGTCCCAGAGGAACTTGAACCTGACCAGGTTGAGTTCTTGGGGACAGGGGACCTTCTAGGGCAGATCTGAGCCAGGAGCAGCAGAGCTGCCCCTCCCTTGAACCCCTCAGACAGCAAGCTGCTGCTGAGGCTGCTGGGAAAGCTAGTGGTCCCCATACAGTGTATTGGGATGATGGACTCCTGTACTCAGAGAGTAGAGACCCCAAGCCTGGTGCTACCAGGAGGTTGGTAATACCTTTGAAGTTCAGGGGCTTCCTATTGACCCTAGCCCATGATATTCCCTTAGCAGGTCACCTGGGCCAGAACAAGACTTGGGACAGAATTGTCCCTCACTTTCACTGGCCCCACATGTCTGAAGACAGTAAGGAGTTTTGTCGCTCCTGTGTAACCTGCCAAGCCAGTGGCAAAGCAGGTGGCACTACAAAGGCCCCCTGATACCACTACCTGTGGTGGGGGTGCCCTTTGAAAGGGTAGGGATTGACATTGTTGGTCCCATGGATCCCCAAACAGCCTCTGGGCACAGGTTTATCCTGGTGGTAGTGGATCATGCCACCAGGTACCCAGAAGCTATTCCCCTCAGGACCACTACAGCACCTGTGGTGGCAAGGGCCCTCCTGGGAATCTTCTCAAGAGTGGGCTTTCCTAAGGAGGTAGTCTCAGACAGGGGTGCTGACTTCATGTCTGGGTACTTAAAAGCAATGTGGAAGGAGTGTGGGGTGACTTATAAGTTCACCACACCCTATCACCCACAATGCAATGGTTTAGTTGAGAGATTCAACAAAACCTTAAAGGGCATGATTAAAGGGCTCCCAGAAAAGCTTAGGCGTAGATGGGACATACTCTTGCCCTGCCTTTTATTCGCATATAGGGAGGTGCCTCAGAAGGGGGTTGGTTACAGCCCTTTTGAACTTCTGTTTGGCCACCCTGTGAGGGGTCCACTGTGCTTGGTGAAGGAAGGATGGGAGTTACCTCTCAAGCCCCCAAAGCAAGATATAGTGGACTATGTACTTGGTCTCCGCTCCAGGATGGCTGAGTACATGAAAAAGGCAACCAAAAACCTTGAGGCTAGCCAGGAACTTCAAAAGGCCTGGCATGACCAAAAGGCTGTTCTGACTGTTTACCAGCCAGGACAGAAGGTGTGGGTGTTGGAGCCAGTGGCCCCAGCAGCTCTCCAAGATAAATGGAGTGGACCCCACACTATTGTTGAGCAGAAGGGTGAGGTCACTTACTTAGTGGACCTAGGAACACCCAGGAGTCCCCACAGGGTTCTCCATGTCAACAGGTTAAAACCATATGTGGACAGGGCAGACATGGGCTTGCTCATGGCTACTGATGAAGGGCAGGAGGAAGAGAGTGACCCACTCCCTGACCTGCTCTCACAGAACCCTGACGATGGGTCAGTTGATGGTGTAGCCTTGGCAGGCAGCCTCACTACCCAGCAACAAACTGATTGCAGGCAAGTCCTCAATCAGTTTAGACATATGTTTTCACTGACACCCAGTCAGACCACCTGGTGCACTCATGAAGTGGACACTGGGGACAGTCTGCCTATTAAAAACAAGATTTATAGGCAACCTGACCATGTCAGGGACTGTATCAGGACTGAAGTCCAGAAAATGTTGGAATTGGGAGTTATTGAACCCTCAGATAGCCCTTGGGCTAGTCCAGTGGTCCTTGTACCAAAACCTCACACCAGTGGTGGAAAAAGAGAGATGAGGTTTTGTGTGGACTACAGGGGTCTCAATGCAGTCACTAGGACTGATGCCCATCCAATACCCAGGGCAGATGAGCTCATAGATACTTTGGCCTCTGCCAAATATCTCAGCACATTTGACCTAACAGCTGGCTACTGGCAGATCAGACAAGCTGATACTGCAAAGCCCAAAACAGCATTCTCAACCCCTAGTGGACATTATCAATTTGTGGTAATGCCCTTTGGTCTGAAGAATGCACCTGCCACTTTCCAGAGGTTGGTGAATACAGTTCTCACAGGACTGGAAGCCTATAGTGCAGCATATCTAGATGATATTGCTGTCTTTAGCTCCACCTGGGAGGATCACCTGGTCCACCTCAGGAATGTTTTACAGGCCCTGCAAAAGGCAGGCCTGACTATCAAGGCCACTAAGTGCCAGATAGGGCAGAGTCAGGTTGTGTACCTGGGCCACCTTGTGGGTGGAGGCCAGGTTCAACCTTTGCAGAGCAAGATCCAGACCATCATGGACTGGACTGCTCCCACTACCCAGACTCAGGTGAGAGCCTTCTTAGGCCTGACTGGGTACTATAGGAGATTTGTCAAGGGGTATGGATCAATAGTGACACCCCTGAATGACTTAACTTCTAAGAAAATGCCAAAAAGGTTCAGTGGACAGTTAGCTGTCAAAAGGCATTTGATGACCTCAAGCAGGCCATGTGCACTGCTCCAATTCTGCCGAGTCCTGATTACTCCAAAAAGTTCATTGTTCAAACTGATGCATCTGAATTGGGGGTAGGGGCTGTACTGTCACAATTGAATGAAGAAGGTCAGGATCAGCCAGTAGCTTTTATTAGCAGAAGGCTGACCCCTAGAGAGAAACGTTGGTCAGCCATAGAGAGGAGGCCTTTGCTGTGGTCTGGGCTCTGAAGAAGTTGAGGCCATACTTGTTTGGTACACACTTCCTGGTTCAGACAGACCATAAGCCCCTCTTATGGCTAAAACAAATGAAGGGTGAAAACCCCAAACTGCTTAGGTGGTCCATTTCCCTACAGGGGATGGACTTTACAGTGGAACATAGGCCTGGGAGTAACCATGCGAATGCAGATGTACTCTCTAGGTATTTCCACTTAGAACATGAAGACTTAACTGGGCAAGGTTAGTTTAATGTCCCTACGTTTGGGGGGGTTGTGTAGGAGAGTAGGATCTGCTTCACATGGGTACCCCCACTTTTTGCTGATGCTTCACTGTTTTTCGATATTAGTCTGGCTGGGGCCCTGCTAATCAGAACCCCAGCCTAGCTGCTTCCTCTCTAAAATGGTTTCCATGTGCCTTAGGCACATCACTGATTGGGATCTGGAGTGCCCTTATAAGTCCCTAGTATATGGTATACTATGTACCAAGGGCATAGGTACCTCAGAGGCCTGCCAGGGGCTGCAGCATGTATTATGCCACCCCTGGAAGGCCATCCAAACTGACACCACAGGTCTGCTACTGCAGCCTGGGTAAGGTGGTGCATGCACCCCTTACTGTGATATAGGTTACCTATATCACGAAATACATACACACATATAAACCTATAAGTCACTCCTAAGGCAGGCCTTATCAATCCTAAAGGCAGAGTGCGTGGTTCCTATGTGAGAGGGTGCCCCTGCATGAGCAGGGCCCCTCTGCAGCGTTCGGAGACCATCTCTGATGCTGTTTGTAGTGCAGCCTGACCATATACTCTTAAGCACATTATATCCTCGCGGTAAAATGCTAACTTTGGAATGGCTGCACCTAAACATGTCGTGTTTGGTGTCAAACATCTTGGAATACTACCCCCCGCCAATCCTGGTGGCGGGGGTAGCATTCCACCCTTCTAGAGGGAAAGACATGTTAACTCTGACTAGTCCGGTAACTTCTTTCCAGAGCCCTGGCATCACAAAATGGATGCTGCTGCCACAGACACGAGTCTGGCCTCCTGCTGCTGGACGAAACTCCGGCAGGGGAGGCCTGGGCAATAGGTTTCCTGTCCCAGGGAGGTGTGACCACCTCCCCAGACAGGATAATGTGTATTGGGGCTGGGCGGGAGCACTTTCGGGTGCTTTGAAGTCCTGCACTGGGGGCACATTTGGTGTCCCTGTGCATACCCCAGTTCAAACCGGATCAGGGGCTTGAAGCCCCTGCTTTGGCGCAAACTGGACAAAGGGAAAGGGGTGTAGCCACCCCTCTGCCCTGACCCACCCATAGGTGGGGCCAAAGAGTAGTCCAACCCCTATCTTTAGTATAAAGGTAGGAACCCAGTCCTTAGGACTTTAGATTATACCTGGACGAAACTCTGAAACTGAATCCTGGACCTTCGACGCTCTACTCACGATTAGAGGACAGAAGAATCTCCCTTGGGGTCAAGGAGTGACTCCCCTGCTTGGCAGGCACCAAAGAAGCATCTGTCCGGTTCACATTTCTGAAGCTCCCGTCGGACGCCGAAGTCATCGCATCACCAGAGGTAGATTCTCAGACTTCCCAGAGGCTACCCTGAGTCCCCAGCAAAGCTGAGGCCCGTGGCTATCGTGGGTGACTTGAGACCGTGACCCCTGGACACCGAGCACATTTGCAAGTGCATCCTCTTCTGGGTCTCCCAAGAAGTCGTGCTTTGGGCTCCGAGTAGCCCTAGCCTCCAGCACCAACTGCACCGAAGATCACTGGCCCCCACTCCACGAGTGTCCTGTAAGCCAGATCCACGTGCGGCGTCACGAGGCTCCTTCGCGGTCTCTAGCCCGTTGGCTAGTAGCCCTTAACGAAGGCCAATCCTTTTCTTTCTTGGCATCCTGGTTGCTCCAGGCCTGCCCTCACTTACCCTTGCTGGGTGAGTTCCACAGACCTTGCTGGTCTGCACCATCGACGATCTACATCTTCACCGAGACTTGCTGTTGCCAAGGCTTGTTGGGTCCAATCCGGTCGCCGACACCTCAGCACTCGACAGACATCGTGTACCAGCCCGAATCCTGCTCCTGGTCGCCGACAACGCCTCCTGGACCTCGTGGCTAAAGAGTCAAGACGACCATCAATGCACCTGAAGCACTCGACATCGGTGGGCATCTGTCCATCGCCTCCCTGGTCACTGGCTAGTGACCCAGACTCTGTCCCCTCTGCTTTCAGGTTCTTCAGAACTCCGATCCACTCTTGGATCCACCCGGACACTTTTCTCTTGGCCGCCAGCAGCACTTTGCAGCACTTTGCAGCAGATCGCCATTCGAATCGACGACGAAACCCGACCCCGAAAGGCACCTATGCACCCGGCTTCCCTGGGTGAGGTAACACGAGTACTCCGGTGCTCCCGTGGGTAGAGACTCTTCAAAGTCCTAGATCTCAAAGGGTTTTGTCCTAGTCCTCTTTTAAGTGTCCCTTTTCTCTAATTTCCCGATCCCGACTTTCTCCATAGAAGTCAACGGCGTATCGCGGTTGTGTATTTACACTGCACGCGTCTCCCGTAGGTCCCCTGTGTCACTACCTTGGGTGGTTCCTTGTGGTCCAAGCACTTCTAGAGGCTCTAGGCCTAGTGTCGAGTTCAGTCGTGGTTCGCATACCACTTTATTGGTATATGGTTTGGTACGCCCCTAGGGCCCAAACGTGTATTTGTGCTATTACTGTGATTTAATAACTTATAACTTATGTACTTCGAACTCTAGCCTCATAAAGAGACTAGAGGGGTGTGTTTAGCAATAAATACATATATTTTGAATATATACCTGGTGTGGTGCTCTTTCATTTGATCACTCAAGAGATTATAGACTGGTAAAACAAGCTGCTTTACATTCCTTCAAGACTTAGCCTGAAGGCTGCTCTCCATAGCTACCACTAGGATAGCTTTCAATAAGGTTGTCTTTAACCTATCTCCAATAAGGGGTTGTTTGGACTGGTGCAAGGTGCCCACTATAATTAGTGGACAGCATATGCCAGGCCAACTTCTCACACGTTGTACTAAGTATTAGGGGGTAACCCACAAAAACTACCCGACCTGGGTCAGTAATGCAGTACAAAAAGAAGGGTGGTCGCGGTAGCAACACATTTGATTGACATTAAAGAAAAGCATTCACAAGTTTATTCTTTATGAAGCATGAGTCCAATTTATTTAATTGGGAAAAAAGAGCATCTAATGCAATTAAATTCAAAGCATTAATAGATGATGGCAACACAGTTGCTCAATTGTATCACAGTGCAATATATTATATACAGTGCTCTTGGTGTTGAGTGAAAAAGAAAAGGTAAGAGGGTCAAGTGATAACGTGTGAGTGAGGGACATGGAAAAAGGTGGTTGTGATATATATACATCAGTTATACATGATATGAACCTTTCCGGCCTAAACTAGGTCAAAAGTTCCTGGTTTTGCACATAACTCTAGTGGATATCCGTTTTTAAATTTTTCCAGAGTTTGTGTTATCTGTATGTTGTCGACGTTTCGACCCCTGAAGTGTGGTCTGGTTTAATATCCTCACGGTGGGGTCTTCATCAGGACTGTACTGAGAAGAGCACCTGTGAATAATCGAAAAAGTGTATGAGGGAATAGGCGAACATTAAAATGACGTGAATGCTACTGGTGTATCTAGGGAAAGATACCTACTCGGTGAAAGCAGCGGGACTAATACGCCGTGTAGTTGAAGGTTTTGGGCTTGAAGTAGCTCCTAAAAGGTGGAGGGAAAAAGGGCAATCAATGGGCTGTTAACTGAGTCAGTTGTCACTCAAAATACAGAAGAGCCAATCTGTTAACTTACTCAAAACTCATTGAATGAAAAGTCAAATAGAAGAATCTCCTACAACGGTGTAACTGTTCCTCGCAGTTGGTGTGAATAAATCCAAAATATTTGCAGATAGAGGTTTACAAATATCTGGATTGAAAATTCTGTAATCATTTAAACGAAAAAATATGCACACATATTGCCAAAATGGCCAGAGAAAGCGCAAACCTGTCGTCGTGTCCTAAGCTGGCGCTGGGGAGTGCGGGGGGGGGGGCGAAATTAGATGCGAACCGCCAAAGTCATTAAATTGGCAGTTACATCCAGCAGACTGGTACGGAAAAGGTCCACATACTGACCAGAAAAGGGGGGAGGGAGGTTTAATACCCATGCCTGCTCACGAACTCATTACATGCACAATGTATGGGTCTAGGAGCGCTAGCTTCAGACACAGTCGAAGTCTAGTGTTAAGGGAGCCTTACTCGCCCTCCACGCAAAACAAAACTGAAAAGGTGCCTAGAGAAATGGGTCGCAGAGCGCTGAACCCTACTGAGCGCCATCGGCTCAAAGTTAAGCCCAAGTACACCCTCCTAGGAAATCAGCTCATAGTTAGCGGAAATACAGACACCAGTGGAAAGCTAAACCACATCTGTATGTGTCTTGTCAACGCACTTACCTCTGTCACGGCCGCTCGGCTCAGGGAATGAGCGCGGCAGCCACGGGGCGAGATATATATAGAAACCACGACGTGGCATACGTGCACGAAGAGGTGCAGCCGCTAAATTGCGTCATGGGGGCTCGTGTCTCCTCGACCAATGGGGAGAGGGCAAAAAACCTTTCAGGAGCAAGGAATACTCGATGTGCGATTAATTCCCTGTTCTTAGTGACCGGTAAAGTACAAAGGGCCATGATAAAAATAAGATATTAAGTGTTAAAGACATATTATGTCGACCATGGGGCAAGAATCTGTGGTTAAAGGTCCCCGCAGGTGGTAGTATCGTCAGTGTCTATAGTGTTCGTTTGTTCCAATACAAATAAAGCATAACGTTCATAACGGAGAAAGAACCAACTTCTCATATAATGGCAGTGCACTGTATATGTCAGACAGTATGTATTACGATGTAAACATTTAACACATAACATCCTAAACAACAAAATGATGTAATAGGACATACAATTTCAAAAGAAGTTTTTTTTAAAAACAAATAGAAAAAGGCACGACGATCAACACCAGGGATTAATTACACATTGTATACCAGACACCAAGTGGTGTTTAACGACATGGGACTTAAACAGTTTGAAAATAGATGGTAGTGTGCACATGGTCAACGGCAGCATGGATCCTTGACATATTATATCTTGGACACCAAGTGGTGTTAAGTGACATGGGATTAAAACAGTTCAAAAACAGATGGTAAACAGCACATAATCAGCAATATTACATATCCATGGTGACATACTCTAAAAAGTCACCTCCCTATGTATATTCTGCGGTCAAGCCTGCTAGTTGTGCATTAGTACCATCCAGTTCATTTAACCCATGGTTGACTGTGTCCAAAAGGTACATCCATTTACACTCTCTTAGGTTCAGAATGGGTCCCAGATCACCTCCCCTTGCTCCCAAAGTTACTTTCTCAAGCACCAACCATCTGATGGAATCTGGTGGATGTGCTTGTGTCCTGAAATGTTCCACTAGGGGGGCACCTATGCAGCGAATTCTGCTGCAATGCTGCAGAATCCGTGTTTTGACTTTTTGCCTTGTCTGACCGATATACAATTGATTGCATGGGCATGTAATGGCATAGATGACGTCACTTGAATTACAATTGGTGTGTGTTTTGAGTTCAATAGTGTGATGTTTATAGCAAAAGGATTTTGTTTCAATGACCATTTTGCATGCCTTGCATCGTGTACATTTGAAATGGCCCACCACTTCTGGGAGATTCCACATTGTTTGGATGGTTTGTTTAGGTGGCGTTTCAAGGAGAGAGCGGACAACATGGTCTCTAACATTCTTCGCTTTTTGAAGGCATGCATGGGTGGTTCCTGCATATCCAAATCATCTGATATAAGATTCCAATGTCCATTGATGATTTTTCTGATCTCATTGCTCCTAGTACAGAAGGTTGTTACACAAATCATTCTGTTGGTATCCGTTGAGTGTTGTTTCGGTGTCAGTAATGTCTCTCTGTCATTGTACCAGGCTCTCTTTCTTGCTCTTCTTACCAATCTCCTAGGATATCCCCTCTCCATAAGACGGGTGATAAGGAGGTCTGATTAATTGAAATAATCCTCCTTCAAGGAGCAATTTCTCCGGATCCGGAGAAATTGGCCAAATGGCAAATTGTCACGAAGGCTCCGATTATGGTGGCTGGTGTACCTCAACAGGGTATTGCGTTCGGTAGGTTTTCTATACAATGTAGTATAGAGGTGATTATCCGATGTTTTAATGGTGATATCCAGAAAGTCGATGGTTTGCCTGTCCCAATGTATGGTAAACTTGATGTCCTGAGAACATTTGTTTAACCACTCAAAGAAACTCTTCAATTCTGGCTCATCTCCTGACCAGATCATTAGTACATCGTCTATGTACCTTCGCCATTGTGTGACATTTTCCTTGTATGGATTTGCGTTGGAGAAGATGTAGTCTTCCTCAAATTTGTCCATGAAGAGGATTGCTAGGTCCGGGGCAAAGGCAGCCCCCATAGCTACTCCTTTCGTTTGGATGAAGAATTCATTTTGAAAAACAAAAAGTTTTTCGTCATAGCTACTTCAAGAAGTTCCACTATGAATTGCGTGGGGACATTAGCTGGTTGGGGTCTTTTATCCAGAGCTTGTCTCATCACTTCCAATGCTGGTTGTTGTGGAATACTAGTATAGAGGGATACAATATCTAGTGTTGCCAAAAGTTGCTTACTCGGATCAAACTTCATTTTGTACACCATGTTGATGACTTGCATCGTGTCTCGAAGGTAAGCCATAGTTGTTTCAGCCAAGGGTTTTAGAAAGAAGTCTACATATTTGCAAACTGGCTCTAGAATGGAGCCGCACCCTGATATGATGGGTCTTCCAGGGGGTGTCTGTAGATTCTTGTGTACCTTCGGTAAGGTATAAATGGTGGGAAGACGTGGTTGGTTGATGTTTAAGTATTCAAATTCTTGGTCTGACTAAAAACCGGTCTCTTTCCCTTTCTCCGTGATGAGGCGGATCTGCCTTCTGACTTCCTTAGTGGGGTCTGTGGTGACAGAGTTGTAACTTATGCCATCGCGTAATTGCGAGTATATCTCAGTTTTGTAGTCCGGTGTATTTTGGACCACGATAGCAGCGCCCTTATCTGCCGGTTTAATTACTATTGTTTTGTTATTCTTCAATGAATTCAGAGCTTCACGTTCCCAGAGGACATGGCTACAATTGGAGTCGGCCAACACGAAAAGGACAGAACCAACAGAACTGGGGTACGGGACGTCAACAGGGACAGAACCCGAAGCAGGTGAGATTTCAAGCAGAGAACCATGGGGAGATCAACACCCGCCGAAGAACATACAGATGGTAGAAAATCAAAGGAGCCCTATCATCAATTTGTCAACATACTCTCTATCCAATGATGAAACCAGTATTCTCAGCAAGGGACTTTCTTTTGTCCCCACATCTTTTCCCAACCGTTTCAATGTCAAAACGGAACTACACCGTTTTTTTCGGAAAATTTTCGGAGACATTTCTACCGACATTCTCCACCATCAGCCCCTACATCAAATACTGGAATGCGCAAACCCTCCACATTCATGCCCCCGACCCATATGATGTCGCATAAAATCTTGACTTTCGAAAGTGTAGTCATTCGTGATGTGATGAAAACATGCTCAACCAAGTCGTATGTGAAACATAACATCACCAAAGGGGAACGTGAAGCTCTGAATTCATTGAAGAATAACAAAACAATAGTAATTAAACCGGCAGATAAGGGCGCTGCTATCGTGGTCCAAAATACACCGGACTACAAAACTACAATTACGCGATGGCATAAGTTACAACTCTGTCACCACAGACTCCACTAAGGAAGTCAGAAGGCAGATCCGCCTCATCACGGAGAAAGGGAAAGAGACCGGTTTTTTGTCAGACCAAGAATTTGAATACTTAAACATCAACCAACCACGTCTTCCCACCATTTATACCTTACCGAAGGTACACAAGAATCTACATACACCCCCTGGAAGACCCATCATATCAGGGTGCGGCTCCATTCTAGAGCCAGTTTGCAAATATGTAGACTTCTTTCTAAAACCCTTGGCTGAAACAACTATGGCTTACCTTCGAGACACGATGCAAGTCATCAACATGGTGTACAAAATGAAGTTTGATCCGAGTAAGCAACTTTTGGCAACACTAGATATTGTATCCCTCTATACTAGTATTCCACAACAACCAGCATTGGAAGTGATGAGACAAGCTCTGGATAAAAGACCCCAACCAGCTAATGTCCCCACGCAATTCATAGTGGAACTTCTTGAAGTAGCTATGACGAAAAACTTTTTTGTTTTTCAAAATGAATTCTTCATCCAAACGAAAGGAGTAGCTATGGGGGCTGCCTTTGTCCCGTACCTAGCAATCCTCTTCAAGGACAAATTTGAGGAAGACTACATCTTCTCCAACGCAAATCCATACAAGGAAAATGTCACACAATGGCGAAGGTACATAGACGATGTACTAATGATCTGGTCAGGAGATGAGCCAGAATTGAAGAGTTTCTTTGAGTGGTTAAACAAATGTTCTCAGGACATCAAGTTTACCATACATTGGGACAGGCAAACCATCGACTTTCTGGATATCACCATTAAAACATCGGATAATCACCTCTATACTACATTGTATAGAAAACCTACCGAACGCAATACCCTGTTGAGGTACACCAGCCACCATAATCGGAGCCTTCGTGACAATTTGCCATTTGGCCAATTTCTCCGGATCCGGAGAAATTGCTCCTTGAAGGAGGATTATTTCAATGAATCAGACCTCCTTATCACCCGTCTTATGGAGAGGGGATATCCTAGGAGATTGGTAAGAAGAGCAAGAAAGAGAGCCTGGTACAATGACAGAGAGACATTACTGACACCGAAACAACACTCAACGGATACCAACAGAATGATTTGTGTAACAACCTTCTGTACTAGGAGCAATGAGATCAGAAAAATCATCAATGGACATTGGAATCTTATATCAGATGATTTGGATATGCAGGAACCACCCATGCATGCCTTCAAAAAGCGAAGAATGTTAGAGACCATGTTGTCCGCTCTCTCCTTGAAACGCCACCTAAACAAACCATCCAAACAATGTGGAATCTCCCAGAAGTGGTGGGCCATTTCAAATGTACACGATGCAAGGCATGCAAAATGGTCATTGAAACAAAATCCTTTTGCTATAAACATCACACTATTGAACTCAAAACACACACCAATTGTAATTCAAGTGACGTCATCTATGCCATTACATGCCCATGCAATCAATTGTATATCGGTCAGACAAGGCAAAAAGTCAAAACACGGATTCTGCAGCATTGCAGCAGAATTCGCTGCAATTCCATAGGTGCCCCCCTAGTGGAACATTTCAGACACAAGCACACCCACCAGATTCCATCAGATGGTTGGTGCTTGAGAAAGTAAATTTGGGAGCAAGGGGAGGTGATCTGGGACCCATTCTGAACCTAAGAGAGTGTAAATGGATGTACCTTTTGGACACAGTCAACCATGGGTTAAATGAACTGGATGGTACTAATGCACAACTAGCAGGCTTGACCGCAGAATATACATAGGGGAGGTGACTTTTTAGAGTATGTCACCATGGATATGTAATATTGCTGATTATGTGCTGTTTACCATCTGTTTTTGAACTGTTTTAATCCCATGTCACTTAACACCACTTGGTGTCCAAGATATAATATGTCAAGGATCCATGCTGCCATTGACCATGTGCACACTACCATCTATTTTCAAACTGTTTAAGTCCCATGTCGTTAAACACCACTTGGTGTCTGGTATACAATGTGTAATTAATCCCTGGTGTTGATCGTCGTGCCTTTTTCTATTTGTTTTTAAAAAAAACTTCTTTTGAAATTGTATGTCCTATTACATCATTTTGTTGTTGAGGATGTTATGTGTTAAATGTTTACATCGTAATACATACTGTCTGACATATACAGTGCACTGCCATTATATGAGAAGTTGGTTCTTTCTCCGTTATGAACGTTATGCTTTATTTGTATTGGAACAAACGAACACTATAGACACTGACGATACTACCACCTGCGGGGACCTTTAACCACAGATTCTTGCCCCATGGTCGACATAATATGTCTTTAACACTTAATATCTTATTTTTATCATGGCCCTTTGTACTTTACCGGTCACTAAGAACAGGGAATTAATCGCACATCGAGTATTCCTTGCTCCCGAAAGGTTTTTTGCCCTCTCCCCATTGGTCGAGGAGACACGAGCCATCATGATGCAATTTAGCGGCTCCACCTCTTCGTGCACGTATTCCACGTCGTGATTTCTATATATATCTCGCCCCGTGGCTGCCGCGCTCATTCCCTGAGCCGAGCGGCCGTGACAGAGGTAAGCGCATTGACAAGACACATACAGATGTGGTTTAGCTTTCCACTGGTGTCTGCATTTCCGCTAACTATGAGCTGATTTCCTAGGAGGGTGTACTTGGGCTTAACTTTGAGCCGATGGCGCTCAGTAGGGTTCAGCGCTCTGCGACCCATTTCTCTAGGCACCTTTTCAGTTTTGTTTTGCGTGGAGGGCGAGTAAGGCTCCCTTAACACTAGACTTCGACTGTGTCTGAAGCTAGCGCTCCTAGACACTACATTGTGCATGTAATGAGTTTGTGAGCAGGCATGGGTATTAAACCTCCCTCCCCCCTTTTCTGGTCAGTATGTGGACCTTTTCCGTACCAGTCTGCTGGATGTAACTGCCAATTTAATGACTTTGGCGGTTCGCATCTAATTTAGCCCCCCCCCGCACTCCCCAGCGCCAGCTTGGGACACGACGACCAGTTCGCGCTTTCTCTGGCCATTTTGGCAATATGTGTGCATATTTTTTCGTTTAAATGATTACAGAATTTTCAATCCAGATATTTGTAAACCTCTATCCGCAGATATTTTGGATTTATTCACACCAACTGCGAGGAACAGTTACACCGTTGTAGGAGATTCTTCTATTTGACTTTTCATTCAATGAGTTTTGAGTAAGTCAACAGATTGGCTCTTCTGTATTTTGAGTGACAACTGACTCAGTTAACAGTCCATTGATTGCCCTTTTTCCCTCCACCTTTTAGGAGCTACTTCAAGCCCAATACCTTCAACTACACGGCGTATTAGTCCCGCTGCTTTCACCGAGTAGGTATCTTTCCCTAGATACACCAGTAGCATTCACGTCATTTTAATGTTCGCCTATTCCCTCATACACTTTTTCGATTATTCACAGGAGCTCTTCTCAGTACAGTCCTGATGAAGACCCCACCGTGAGGATATTAAACCAGACCACACTTCAGGGGTCGAAACGTCGACAACATACAGATAACACAAACTCTGGAAAAATTTAAAAACGGATATCCACTAGAGTTATGTGCAAAACCAGGAACTTTTGACCTAGTTTAGGCCGGAAATGTTCATATCATGTATAACTGATGTATATATGTCACAACCACCTTTTTCCATGACCCTCACTCACACGTTATCACTTGACCCTCTTACCTTTTCTTTTTCACTCAACACCAAGAGCACTGTATATAATATATTGCACTGTGATACAATTGAGCAACTGTGTTGCCATCATCTATTAATGCTTTGAATTTAATTGCATTAGATGCTCTTTTTTTCCCAATTAAATAAATTGGACTCATGCTTCATAAAGAATAAACTTGTGAATGCTTTTCTTTAATGTCAATCAAATGTGTTGCTACCGCGACCACCCTTCTTTTTGTACTGCATTACTGACCCAGGTCGGGTAGTTTTTGTGGGTTACCCCCTAATACTTAATACTCTTAGAGCAAGTTCACTTGCGAGGGTTCTCTTTCATTTTGGAACCTACTGGTCCTACCATGTCAGAGAGGGAAACACTCTCCTACACTGAGGAATATATAAACAGACTAATACAAGGAGACTCCGGGTCATCTTTTCTAACATCAAATACTCACAATATTGACTTTTCTCTGAACGAGAAGATTAACAAATTGGAACGTCTAGAAAAGAAACTTATCCGCACACGCCTCCACGGCCATTTACTGACTAAATATTTGCAAGCAAATATTATACCTGCAGGACTGCAGGTCCGTAACGAACCAGCAAACTTTGTAGACAATCCAAAATTTAAAGAAGGGTTCAGTTTTGTAGCTAATAACTGCTCGCGCCACTGGATGGTCCTTGGCGTTGAAACAGCTCTCGAGCAAGTAGAGAAACTGATCAAAGAGATCAGCGATTTGAAACTAGAAATAAACGGGGACTCGGCCCTGGCCAACGCAAAAGAAGCATTGGAAAGACTGGAGAAGACCATCAAAGAGTTTGATATAAACACACAGGCGAAGAAACTCGACAAACTTGCTAAAGACGTGCGTTTTTATGACCAAAAAATCACATATCCATACCTACAGGAGGATTACTTTAAACAAGATTTACAAGGACGTTTCTTCAACAGAGGGAGAGGAGGATACAGAGGAAGCAGACGGTTCACTAACTTTTCGGACTCATCTGGGTCTTACAGCACCGGAAGCGACAGTGAACAAGCAGGACCAAGCAGCGGATACCATTACCAAGACCCATGGTACCAACCACCTCAAGGCCCTCAAACATCTGGCACTCCTTTTTTAGAGGATACCCAATGGAGACCGCCCAGAGGACGTGGCTACAATTGGAGTCGGCCAACACGAAAAGGACAGAACCAACAGAACTGGGGTACGGGACGTCAACAGGGACAGAACCCGAAGCAGGTGAGATTTCAAGCAGAGAACCATGGGGAGATCAACACCCGCCGAAGAACATACAGATGGTAGAAAATCAAAGGAGCCCTATCATCAATTTGTCAACATACTCTCTATCCAATGATGAAACCAGTATTCTCAGCAAGGGACTTTCTTTTGTCCCCACATCTTTTCCCAACTGTTTCAATGTCAAAACGGAACTACACCGTTTTTCGGAAAGTGAGATTGAGACATTTCTACCGACATTCTCCACCATCAGCCCATACATCAAATACTGGAATGCGCAAACCCTCCACATTCATGCCCCCGACCCATATGATGTCGCATAAAATCTTGACTTTCGAAAGTGTAGTCATTCGTGATGTGATGAAAACATGCTCAACCAAGTCGTATGTGAAACATAACATCACCAAAGGGGAACGTGAAGCTCTGAATTCATTGAAGAATAACAAAACAATAGTAATTAAACCGGCAGATAAGGGCGCTGCTATCGTGGTCCAAAAAACACCGGACTACAAAACTGAAATATACTCGCAATTACGCGATGGCATAAGTTACAACTCTGTCACCACAGACCCCACTAAGGAAGTCAGAAGGCAGATCCGCCTCATCACGGAGAAAGGGAAAGAGACCGGTTTTTTGTCAGACCAAGAATTTGAATACTTAAACATCAACCAACCACGTCTTCCCACCATTTATACCTTACCGAAGGTACACAAGAATCTACAGACACCCCCTGGAAGACCCATCATATCAGGGTGCGGCTCCATTCTAGAGCCAGTTTGCAAATATGTAGACTTCTTTCTAAAACCCTTGGCTGAAACAACTATGGCTTACCTTCGAGACACGATGCAAGTCATCAACATGGTGGACAAAATGACGTTTGATCCGAGTAAGCAACTTTGGGCAACACTAGATATTGTATCCCTCTATACTAGTATTCCACAACAACCAGCATTGGAAGTGATGAGACAAGCTCTGGATAAAAGACCCCAACCAGCTAATGTCCCCACGCAATTCATAGTGGAACTTCTTGAAGTAGCTATGACGAAAAACTTTTTTGTTTTTCAAAATGAATTCTTCATCCAAACGAAAGGAGTAGCTATGGGGGCTGCCTTTGCCCCGGACCTAGCAATCCTCTTCATGGACAAATTTGAGGAAGACTACATCTTCTCCAATGCAAATCCATACAAGGAAAATGTCACACAATGGCGAAGGTACATAGACGATGTACTAATGATCTGGTCAGGAGATGAGCCAGAATTGAAGAGTTTCTTTGAGTGGTTAAACAAATGTTCTCAGGACATCAAGTTTACCATACATTGGGACAGGCAAACCATCGACTTTCTGGATATCACCATTAAAACATCGGATAATCACCTCTATACTACATTGTATAGAAAACCTACCGAACGCAATACCCTGTTGAGGTACACCAGCCACCATAATCGGAGCCTTCGTGACAATTTGCCATTTGGCCAATTTCTCCGGATCCGGAGAAATTGCTCCTTGAAGGAGGATTATTTCAATGAATCAGACCTCCTTATCACCCGTCTTATGGAGAGGGGATATCCTAGGAGATTGGTAAGAAGAGCAAGAAAGAGAGCCTAGTACAATCATTGAGAGACATTACTGACACCGAAACAACACTCAACGGATACCAACAGAATGATTTGTGTAACAACCTTCTGTACTAGGAGCAATGAGATCAGAAAAATCATCAATGGACATTGGAATCTTATATCAGATGATTTGGATATGCAGGAACCACCCATGCATGCCTTCAAAAAAGCGAAGAATGTTAGAGACCATGTTGTCCGCTCTCTCCTTGAAACGCCACCTAAACAAACCATCCAAACAATGTGGAATCTCCCAGAAGTGGTGGGCCATTTCAAATGTACACGATGCAAGGCATGCAAAATGGTCATTGAAACAAAATCCTTTTGCTATAAACATCACACTATTGAACTCAAAACACACACCAATTGTAATTCAAGTGACGTCATCTATGCCATTACATGCCCATGCAATCAATTGTATATCGGTCAGACAAGGCAAAAAGTCAAAACACGGATTCTGCAGCATTGCAGCAGAATTCGCTGCAATACCATAGGTGCCCCCCTAGTGGAACATTTCTGGACACAAGCACACCCACCAGATTCCATCAGATGGTTGGTGCTTGAGAAAGTAACTTTGGGAGCAAGGGGAGGTGATCTGGGACCCATTCTGAACCTAAGAGAGTGTAAATGGATGTACCTTTTGGACACAGTCAACCATGGGTTAAATGAACTGGATGGTACTAATGCACAACTAGCAGGCTTGACCGCAGAATATACATAGGGGAGGTGACTTTTTAGAGTATGTCACCATGGATATGTAATATTGCTGATTATGTGCTGTTTACCATCTGTTTTTGAACTGTTTTAATCCCATGTCACTTAACACCACTTGGTGTCCAAGATATAATATGTCAAGGATCCATGCTGCCGTTGACCATGTGCACACTACCATCTATTTTCAAACTGTTTAAGTCCCATGTCGTTAAACACCACTTGGTGTCTGGTATACAATGTGTAATTAATCCCTGGTGTTGATCGTCGTGCCTTTTTCTATTTGTTTTTTTAAAAAACTTCTTTTGAAATTGTATGTCCTATTACATCATTTTGTTGTTTAGGATGTTATGTGTTAAATGTTTACATCGTAATACATACTGTCTGACATATACAGTGCACTGCCATTATATGAGAAGTTGGTTCTTTCTCCGTTATGAACGTTATGCTTTATTTGTATTGGAACAAACGAACACTATAGACACTGACGATACTACCACCTGCGGGGACCTTTAACCACAGATTCTTGCCCCATGGTCGACATAATATGTCTTTAACACTTAATATCTTATTTTTATAATGGCCCTTTGTACTTTACCGGTCACTAAGAACAGGGAATTAATCGCACATCGAGTATTCCTTGCTCCCGAAAGGTTTTTTGCCCTCTCCCCATTGGTCGAGGAGACACGAGCCCCCATGACGCAATTTAGCGGCTGCACCTCTTCGTGCACGTATTCCACGTCGTGATTTCTATATATATCTCGCCCCGTGGCTGCCGCGCTCATTCCCTGAGCCGAGCGGCCGTGACAGAGGTAAGCGCGTTGACAAGACACATACAGATGTGGTTTAGCTTTCCACTGGTGTCTGTATTTCCGCTAACTATGAGCTGATTTCCTAGGAGGGTGTACTTGGGCTTAACTTTGAGCCGATGGCGCTCAGTAGGGTTCAGCGCTCTGCGACCCATTTCTCTAGGCACCTTTTCAGTTTTGTTTTGCGTGGAGGGCGAGTAAGGCTCCCTTAACACTAGACTTCGACTGTGTCTGAAGCTAGCGCTCCTAGACACTACATTGTGCATGTAATGAGTTTGTGAGCAGGCATGGGTATTAAACCTCCCTCCCCCCTTTTCTGGTCAGTATGTGGACCTTTTCCGTACCAGTCTGCTGGATGTAACTGCCAATTTAATGACTTTGGCGGTTCGCATCTAATTTCCCCCCCCCCCGCACTCCCCAGCGCCAGCTTAGGACACGACGACCGGTTCGCGCTTTCTCTGGCCATTTTGGCAATATGTGTGCATATTTTTTCGTTTAAATGATTACAGAATTTTCAATCCAGATATTTGTAAACCTCTATCCGCAGATATTTTGGATTTATTCACACCAACTGCGAGGAACAGTTACACCGTTGTAGGAGATTCTTCTATTTGACTTTTCATTCAATGAGTTTTGAGTAAGTCAACAGATTGGCTCTTCTGTATTTTGAGTGACAACTGACTCAGTTAACAGCCCATTGATTGCCCTTTTTCCCTCCACCTTTTAGGAGCTACTTCAAGCCCAATACCTTCAACTACACGGCGTATTAGTCCCGCTGCTTTCACCGAGTAGGTATCTTTCCCTAGATACACCAGTAGCATTCACGTCATTTTAATGTTCGCCTATTCCCTCATACACTTTTTCGATTATTCACAGGTGCTCTTCTCAGTACAGTCCTGATGAAGACCCCACCGTGAGGATATTAAACCAGACCACACTTCAGGGGTCGAAACGTCGACAACATACAGATAACACAAACTCTAGAAAAATTTAAAAACGGATATCCACTAGAGTTATGTGCAAAACCAGGAACTTTTGACCTAGTTTAGGCCGGAAAGGTTCATATCATGTATAACTGATGTATATATGTCACAACCACCTTTTTCCATGTCCCTCACTCACACGTTATCACTTGACCCTCTTACCTTTTCTTTTTCACTCAACACCAAGAGCACTGTATATAATATATTGCACTGTGATACAATTGAGCAACTGTGTTGCCATCATCTATTAATGCTTTGAATTTAATTGCATTAGATGCTCTTTTTTTCCCAATTAAATAAATTGGACTCATGCTTCATAAAGAATAAACTTGTGAATGCTTTTCTTTAATGTCAATCAAATGTGTTGCTACCGCGACCACCCTTCTTTTGGTACGCGTTGTACAGCAATGGTCCGATCGGTGTGCCCGCACGGACCATTGTATTGAATGTGAGCGGGTACGCGTTGTACAGCAATGGTCAGATCGGTGCGCACGCATTGGCTGTGGCCTGGCATGGCAACGGACGCGTTTTTGAAGCTTCAACGAGTCTGATGCAGTGAATTCAGTTGGCCAGCCACAACAATGTTGCAAATTCATGGGTGTCATGAAGTTGAAATTTTTGAAGGATGCTGTGGGCGTGTCTTGGTGCTGCAATTCCATGGATTGGTCAGATTCATAAGATGCATACGACTTGGACCTATCACTTTGGACACATGGCACAGTATCTGCCTCTGCAGCACACATATAATGCTGGCTGTTCCCCTGAGGGCTCACTTGCCTGCACTACATGCTCCAGGACGACATCTGCCACTACACTGCTGCTGTCTCTGCATCCTCTGGCTACTGCAATGGCATGTACTGTGGAGAGAGCCCCAGCCTTCACCCATGAGGAGAACCAGGCCCTGCTGGACAACCTCCTTCCACAGTACAGCAAGCTGTATGGGACACCAGGGGAGCAGGTGAGTGTGCTGTCCACTGCCTTACTAATTGTGCATGTTGTCTGACTAGCAGGATTTACAGTGTGCACACCACTGGCTAGCATGCTCACTGAGTAGTACTCACCCCCCAAAGTGTGTAGTCACATGCACTGAACAGGTACAGTGGAGTAACAGTGCATTCAAACAAGGATTCACTTTCCATGCAGTGATACCATGTAGTAACTGCTGGCAAACTGTCCATAGCCCTCGTTGCACTGCCTGTGTACATCATATGCCCCTGTGATTGAGACATGTATTTCCAACTGTGTGATGCACGGATATGTTGCATGTGTAGTAATGGCCTTTTCACTTTGTCATCCTCACAGGTTGATGCCCATCAGAAGCAGGATATCTGGCTGGCCATCGTCCGGGCAGTCAGATCCGTGGGGGTCTACAAGCGCCGGATCCGCAACTGCCAGAAGAGGTGGCAGGACCTTCGGGGCTGGACCCGGAGGATTGCAAGGGTCCAGCTGAAGCTGTCGCCTCCTCGCAGGAGGGGCGGACACCGGACCCTGACCCCCACATGCTCCAGATCCTGCCGGTGGTCTTCCCGGAGCTGGATGGGCAGCTGAAGTGCAGGCAGCAGCAAGGAGGGGGTGAGTCAAAGACTGCACTGTGAACTCTGTCTGACATTCTATGTGCCCTCCTGTGGCGTGGTTAAACTTCCCCAGTACATCAGTCTTGTTGTCCAGTACCCATGTCCCTCTATTGTGACATGGCCACTACCCATCTGATAGGCCGGTGTGCTCCTTACGCTCAGGATAATTGTGTCACTCGGGTACAGGGTCCTTGCATTTTGCTTTGCTCAAGGTGGGTGACAGCTTTTGTTCCCGTGATATTGTGTTAGCCTTCATGGGTGGGTCAATTGCTCACACAATGCCTGAGTCGTGCAATGTAGTCTGGGTGTAACTTTGATATGTGATCCACTTGCAGATCAGAATCACCACATGTCCCTGGGGTATTTGCCACACCCCCATGCTGCGGGTGGGTACAATGTTTGGGCCTCAGGAGTATGTATGTCAAGTGTGTCACACATGCTTAGCCACCTGCCTACTGACCAGGGCTCATCCATCTTGCAGGTGGAGCCGGACAGTCATGCCTACTCCAGGGCATACAATACACTCTGTACTCCCACTCCCGTGTATCAGCTGACATGCTGTGCTCAGTGAAATGTTCCCTCAGGTGTCTGCCTCTGTGTCGTTGTGCTGTGACTACGTTGTCGGGACTCCTGTGATGTTTATCGGTTAGGGGTCAGCATGCCATCTGCTATTGGACCATGTGAGACAAGACTTCTGTGACTTATAGGTGTTTGATCACATGACTGTGCAGACAGGTGTATGCCACTGTGACTTTCAGGCAGCTGTTTTTCATTCTCAGCACACTGTGAGGTGCTCATGTTCAGAGAGTTGTGTTTCATGTCCCCCATATGTCCAATTGGTATGACGTGGACAAATAGTAGTTCAGATGATGTGGTTTTTGGGGGATGGACATGTGCACTTGTCAGTTACATTACTTGCCTTCCCCATGTCCTAGGATTGTGACACAGTGCAGACTGTGGTTGGCTGGCTGCCATGGCCATGTGACTGGAGACAGTGATGTATGACTTTGCAGGCATGCCTGTGTCATGGCATTAAACTTCCTAAGAGTGATCCTGCTGGGGAGTGACATGTGCAACATGCACCCCATTGTGGCATTGACTATCCGGACATGGGTGCTTCATGGGGTCTGCTGCTGGTATGCATCACATGCATTTCTATTTAGACTCTGGCCGTCCATTTATCCAGGCACCTGCACTGACTCAGTGGCAAGAGATGTGACGTGGGCATGTTCACATACTTCACCGTGTTCTCAGCAATGTCCAACTACTGTGTAGGTGGTGCATGTGTCCACACTGGGGTCTTACCATCAGACAGGCACCAGACAGATGGGTGCAAGGGCAGGAGGGGTGTGAGTCCCATGGTTGACCATCAGACTGACAATTGGCTTCCCCGAATCTGTGTGAGGACTTTAGGCAATGTTCAACTAAAGATGCCAGGGCTTGCTCTGTGATGTGCTGTACTTACTGTGGTGTGTGCGGTCAGTGCAGGTGACTGATGTTTGTCTGTTTCCCTAATTGTTTGCAGATACATGCACAGCCACAGGAGGGGACAGCTCCACGGCCCAGGAGGAGCAGTGGAGCCAGACTGGGTCAGCGTCCGACGAGTGGTCAGAGGGACCCAGTGGCACAGAGGGCGAGGGGAGCCACACCGAGGAGTCCTCAGCACCATCCACCTCAGCTGGGGACCACAGCAGCTTGGAGGATGACTCCCTTGTGGATGCGGGTGTCAGCAGCCACCACACCCCAGCTAGTCTGTCTGACCCCGCCACCACCACCACCACCACCGCCCTCACATTGGCTCCCATTCCTGAGGTCCGTGGAGGCTCCTGTGCTCGGGAGCGTGTCTCCTTCAAGCCAGGCACCGCACCCCCTGCCCCTGTGTCCCCTGCTGCCCTGAGTGAGGAGTCTGTGTACCTCCTTCGGCAGCTCCATGTAGGGCAGACAGCAATGCTGGCTGTCCTCCATGCACACACCACTCTGTTGACACAGCTGGTGTCGTTCATGGAGGGCATCTCAACGGGTATGTCTGCCCTACAGAGGAGCAATAGGTCCATGGACTCCTCCCTGACGGCAGCAGTGTCCCTCCTCCAACAGTCCCTCACCCCTCCCACCTCTGCCCCATCCACACTTCCTACCACCCTACCTGTCCAAAGCACATGCACACCTGCACAATCACCCAAACACACAGACACGAGCAGCACACACACACCCAAAACCAAGGCAAGACGTGCACACAAGCATCCTCAGGGGACTGATTCCACACATACAGGGGATGGGGAACTGACACACACACAGGCAACCACAGTCACTCCGCAATCCTCAAGATCCTCTCCCTCCAAGACCCCTTCCCTTGCCTCACCTGCAACCCCACCTACACAGCAGCTCTTCCTCTCTGACCTCGGCCTCTTCCCCTCCAATCCCGCTGATCCAGCATACCGGGGGAAGAGGAAGTCCACACACAGAGAGGGGAGTGCCCTCGCCCCCGGACACCCTCCCCCAGGCGCAGGCAAAGTGAGCCCCCCACCCGCAAGTCCCCCGGACCCAGAAGAGCAAGACCCCGCCACCGCCCTGCAAGTCACCCACCCAGTCTCTCACCTCCATCCCCCAGGCCACCACTCCACAGGTTCCACCACCACACCCTGCCCCAGGTTCCCCCACACACCGATACCGCATCCCCAAACTGCTCAGGCCCTCCCCCTGCCACTTGCTCTTCCACCCCCAAACCAGACGCTCTGCCTGTATGTGCCACTGGTGTGGAGACCGTGTCCCCCCTCTGTCCTGCCCAGCTCTTCTGCCCCCCTTCCACTCCCTTGGAGTCATGCACTGCGGTGGAGTCCACAACAACCCCGTCTGACTCGGGCACTGCATTGGGGACCCAGTCCACTCCATCTGACCAGCCCACTGCAGTGGTTGCAGCACCAATACCATCGGACTTGAGCCCTGCGGTGGTGCCGGCCCCCCCTGAGTCAGACACCTCCACTGCAGTTGCCGGTGATACTCCTGCACCCACCTCACCTTCCCTGCCTCCTTCTGGCATCCCCTGATCATGTCCCTGCGGTGCCTGGCCTGCCCCTCGTATGCCCCTCCAAGGGGGATGTCCCCTGTCGGTACCTGTGCAGGCAATCAATTGGTGACAAGTTGTCACACATCACCCTGTTGGGACTGTGTATTTGGACTGGACATTGGCCGTAGTTAATTTTGGACTTTTGATTTGAGTTGCACACTTGCTGAATAAAGCCTCTTTTTGTTTACTTGTGGTTAATCTTTGGTGGTACATGATGTAGATGTGTAGAATCATGCATTTGCTGTTGTAATTGTGTTCAGATCAGGTAAATGAAGTTTTGCTGTGATGGGCTCCATGTGGTCCATGGGATATGTGTCCTAATCTAGTCTGGATCTATAGTATCCCTTGCTGCAGTCTGAGGGTGTAATGTTCAGCATTTGACACAGGGATGTACGTTTAGCATTTGTAGATTACCATCTTTGTCCTACACTGTTGCACATCTGTTGAGCTTACCACTGTCCAATGTTCCTAGTACCCTGACTGTGTGCCTGTCTCCACTGGACATGCAGTTTTGCACATCAATTTTGGAGGACTCATCTGTGTATACAGTACAACTGGATTGCCACGTGTTTTGGGTGTATGCAGATGACTGACGTGACACTCCCGTACCCAGGCTGATGTGAGCAGAGGCTTCTGTGTGTTGTAGTTGTTGACTCACTGATGGAGTGTCCTGCTGATATGTTTGAGTCGTGCACAGACAAGGTTTGGCACAGCGGACCTTCCACAGCAGTGGAGTGCCCTCATGGCTGTGTTTAATCTGGTGACATTGCGTGTGCCCGTGTTGTGTGTTGTGTGAGCATGTCTGTGCATGTTCCCTTCCCTTTTCATACACAGGCTGTGTCCCTAGGGATGTTCCTGTTTGTGATGGTTGCAGAGTTGGTATGTGTTCATCCAGCATCTTGGACCTGGTTTCTCCGTGATGTGGGTGCATGGCAAACTGATGTTCATGAGGTTGTCATCCCAGGTTGTTTTTGTTGTCAGGGCTGGGGATGTGGGCAAACGCTGATGGGACACATTCAGGATTCCCCTTGGCACTTGTTGTTTACACAAGTAATGTGATTTTGAGTTTGTGGTAGCTTTCAGTGATTGTGACGCGTTGTGTGTGTGACTGCTGCCACTCCTCAGGGTCAGAGCTGCAATGTTGGAAGTTGTGTACGTGTGTTCTTTGTGTCTCACCTTGGCTTCTTCGTTGGTGTGTGACTATGGCCAGGATCCCATTGTTTGTGGTGGATTTCACATCATGCGCATGTACGGCGTACTGTGCTGTGTGTCATACATAGACGAGTCATGTTGAGTGGGCATGTGTGATGGGTTTCTGCACCTTAGTTCCCCCACCACCCCTGGGATTGTCATGGGTGCATGTGCAATGTCACCAGTCCATGTGAGCTTCACTGCTGCACATTGGTGGAGATCAGGGTGTGTGGTGTTGAGTGTGCAAATGTGAGTTGTTGCACGGCTAGACCACTACCTCCATATTGGCCTTGGCTGGCAGGCCCTGCTGATTGATTGGAGCTTGTGTAGGTGTGATGGTAGTTTGTAGCTGAGGACACATGGCTGTGGTTCACAGTGTGATCAACATCTACCTTTGTCATCACAGTGGAATTGTCATGCAGGCTAGTGTCTGCACAATGTGGGGTCCCTGGGGGTAGTGCTGTGGTGGGTGTGTCTCTTGCTGTGTTAGTTGCTGTTCCTACAAGCTTGTGTGACATGTGTAATTTGGGCTCCCTCTCATCTAACAATGCCAGATTGCCCACATAGGGGAATCCAATCCATGAGTTACTTGTGTGTGGCACTGTATATACATCTGTGTAATTGGGATTCAGGCCTCCTCATGTGTTGTGTGGTTGCCTGGGGACACTGGCACACACCCCCATCACCTGTTGTGTTTGATATGCAGTGTGAGTCTGCCTGTTTGTGTTAGTGCATTTGCATCACTGCATTGGCATTTCTGTAGTGTGCCATTGGCTGTATGTAGTTTGGTGATTTTCCCCTGCCCTCCCTGGTACTCCTGGGTCATCAGTCAGCACAATGATCATGGTTTGTATGTCCCATTGCTGCCATGGTATGGTATTTGTTCACCTGACATCGACAGTCTCCACAGGTTATATACATTTGTGTGTCCATAGGTGCAGATATGTGGGTCAGCATCATGATGGTCACTTCTGTCATTGTGTAATTGGTTGATTGTTGGCAATGTGGTCCCCCATGTGTGATGATTGTATGCACATGGCCAAAACGATGTTTCTGTGAACCTGCACTGTTAGCCTCGCCCAATCTATGTTGCAATGGGACACAAGCAGTACTATGCCACAGATGTTTTAGTTGTTGTGTGACCAGGATTCATCCATTCAGTTTGTCTTTGGCAGCTTTTACCATGCCTACACTTACCTTATGATCACCGTGGTGATGGTGCTTTGGGCCCCATTGCCACACTGATCAAAAGGTGCATCAGCCTTGGACCCCACACTTACCTTTTGGTGACTGTGGTGATGGGGCTATGGGCCCCATTGCCACACTGATCAAAAGGTCCATCAGCCTTGGACCCCACACTTACCTTTTGGTGACTGTGGTGATGGTGCTTTAGGCCACATTGCCACACTGATCAAAAGGTCCATCAGCCTTGGACCCCACACTTACCTTTTGGTGACTGTGGTGATGGTGCTTTAGGCCCCACTGCCACACTGATCAAAAGGTGCATCAGCCTTGGACCCCACACTTACCTTTTGGTGACTGTGGTGATGGTGCTTTAGGCCCCATTGCCACACTGATCAAAAGGTGCATCAGCCTTGGACCCCACACTTACCTTTTGGTGACTGTGGTGATGGGGCTTTGGGCCCCATTGATCAAAAGGTGCATCAGCCTTGGACACCACACATACCTTTTGGTGACTGTGGTGATGGGGCTTTGGGCCCCATTGCCACAGTGGCCATGGTCGGCTTGTATTGTGGAGGCCACACACTTTTATGTGTCACACATGTGATAGTGGGTCACATTGTATGCTCATTGTCATGTTTAGTGTTGTAGGCATTTGACATGGACTACACACGTTTGTCATGTTGTTTGGGTGGATGTAATTTTCTGTGATTCCTTATGTGGGAGTATGCTGGTTGTGTCATGCATTACCCGTCCTATGAGTAGGGGTGGTGGTAGTGGCAGGCATCCAGCCCCCCATGAGTGGGATGGTAGTAGTGATAGGCATCCAGCACCCCATGAGTGGGGATGGTAGTAGTGATGGGCATCCAGGCCCCCATGAGTAGGGGTTGTGGTGGTGGCAGGCATCCATCACACCAAGGGTGGGGATGGTAGTAGTGGCAGGCATCCAGCACCCCATGAGTGGAGATGGTAGTAGTGGCAGGCATCCAGCCCCCATGAGTGGGGATGGTAGTAGTGATAGGCATCCAGCCCCCCATGAGTAGGGGTGGTGGTAGTGGTAGGCATCCAGGCCCCCCTGAGTAGGGGTGGTGGTAGTGGTAGGCATCCATCCCCCTATGAGTGGGGATGGTAGTAGTGACAGGCATCCAGCACCCCATGAGTGGAGATGGTAGTAGTGGCAGGCATCCAGCCCCACATGAGTGGGGATGGTAGTAGTGATAGGCATCCAGCCCCCCATGAGTGGGGATGGTAGTAGTGATAGGCATCCTGCCCCCATGAGTGGGGATGGTAGTGGTGGCAGGCATCCTGCCCCCATGAGTGGGGATGGTAGTAGTGATGGGCATCCAGGCCCCCATGAGTAGGGGTAGTGGTGGTGGCAGGCATCCATCACACCAAGGGTGGGGATGGTAGTAGTGGCAGGCATCCAGCACCCCATGAGTGGAGATGGTAGTAGTGGCAGGCATCCAGCCCCCCATGAGTGGGGATGGTAGAAGTGATAGGCATCCAGCCCCCCATGAGTGGAGATGTTAGTAGTGATAGGCATCCAGCACCCCATGAGTGGGGATGGTAGTAGTGGCAGGCATCCAGCCCCCCATGAGTGGGGATGGTAGTAGTGGCAGGCATCCAGCCCCCCATGAGTGGGGATGGTAGTAGTGATAGGCATCCAGCCCCCCATGAGTGGGGATGGTAGTAGTGAAAGGCATCCTGCCCCCCATGAGTGGGGATGGTAGTGGTGGCAGGCACCCTGCCCCCCATGAGTGGGGATGGTAGTGGTGGCAGGCATCCTGCCCCCCATGAGTGGGGATGGTAGTAGTGATAGGCATCCAGCCCCCATGAGTGGGGATGGTAGTAGTGATAGGCATCCTGCCCCCATGAGTGGGGATGGTAGTGGTGGCAGGCATCCTGCCCCCATGAGTGGGGATGGTAGTAGTGATGGGCATCCAGGCCCCCATGAGTAGGGGTAGTGGTGGTGGCAGGCATCCATCACACCAAGGGTGGGGATGGTAGTAGTGGCAGGCATCCAGCACCCCATGAGTGGAGATGGTAGTAGTGGCAGGCATCCAGCCCCCCATGAGTGGGGATGGTAGTAGTGATAGGCATCCAGCACCCCATGAGTGGGGATGGTAGTAGTGACAGGCATCCAGCACCCCATGAGTGGAGATGGTAGTAGTGCCAGGCATCCAGCCCCCCATGAGTGGGAATGGTAGTAGTGATAGGCATCCATCCCCCATGAGTGGGGATGGTAGTAGTGATAGGCATCCTGCCCCCCATGAGTGAGGATGGTAGTGGTGGCAGGCATCCTGCCCCCCATGAGTGGGGATGGTAGTAGTGATGGGCATCCAGACCCCCATGAGTAGGGATGGTGGTAGTGGTAGGCATCCAGGCCCCCCTGAGTAGGGGTGGTGGTAGTGGTAGGCATCCATCCCCCTATGAGTGGGGATGGTTGTAGTGACAGGCATCCAGCACCCCATGAGTGGAGATGGTAGTAGTGGCAGGCATCCAGCCCCCCATGAGTGGGGATGGTAGTAGTGATAGGCATCCAGCACCCCATGAGTGGGGATGGTAGTAGTGATAGGCATCCTGCCCCCCATGAGTGGGGATGGTAGTGGTGGCAGGCATCCTGGCCCCTATGGGTGTGTATGGCATTGGTGATGCCCATCCCACCCCTATGATTGTGCTGTTGCTAGTGTACGTCATTTGTGCATCCCTATGTGTGTGTGACATATTTCGGGTACGTGTCGTTTGTTTGTGTTGTGGGTGTTTGACTTACCGTCTGCGCCGTACGCGTCCGAACCGGTCCCGGTAATAGATGTAGAGTATAGGTAGGACCTGCGCGATGGGATTCATGGTTGGGTCGTCTCGTTCGGGTTTCGCGTGTCTTCGACTCATACTCGTCGCTGGCTTGTTCGTCTCGTAGCCGTGGATCTACTTGTGGCGCGAATCGGAGCTTATGTGCGGCTCTCCCGGATGCTGAAACGTGCCGGACGTAGCGACGGGTTCGGCGCGTACGGAATACGCATCGTACTAGTCCGGCCGGAAGGTGCTGTGTATTTGGGTCCGTGCGGCTCGAATCGGCGTTTGCGGATCCGGCTCGGGCGGGGAACAGGAGCTGGATTGGGTAAGTACGGCTCGCTCGGAATCTGGGCTGTTATGCGCATCGTACTTGTTCGTTCGGTAGAGTGTTCGAGTCGGTCGGAAAACACGCGTTCGGCTGGTATTTTTTCCGGACGAATACTGTTAGGTGCGCTTCCGGCCGACATCGGAATCGACCCCTGAGTCTGCTCCCAGCAGGCAGGAGCATGTAAATGCTCCCGCCCTCTGGGAGTGGACTTTTCATCTGCAGTTGGCATGGAAACAGATGAAAAAGTTGCTCCTGCATGCAAGGAGCAGCATTTGTTGCTGTTCCCTGCATGCAGGAGTAATGCCATCTCCCACTGGAGGTGGTGAGCTGGTAGGGGCATTGGGGCTCCTCCCACAGTCCCAAACAAAAAGACACTGGGTGGGGTCAGGACACCCACAATTGACTGGTCCCCAGGACCAATATTGGCCTAGGGAGGGGGGCCATGTGGCCCCCTCCCCAAATATTAATTATAAAGGCCCCGGTGAATGGGGACCCCGGGGGGCCAATATTGGCCCGGGAGGCTAGCTGCCTGCTCCCTCCCCCTTTTGACTATGTAGTGGATGTCCTGGGTGGGCTACAGGGGACCCACCATTTACTGGAAAGGCCCTGAGGGATGAGGTCCCCCAGGGCCAATATTGGCCCGGGGAGGGGAGCTGCTTACTCCCTCCCCATTGTAAATAAGGCCAGGCCCTGGGAGATGAAGTCCCTGGGGCCAGAAAACAGCCCGGGAAAGGGTCTGCATGTCCCCCTCCCCATTTACAACAAGGCTGAGCCACTGGTTGCTATGGCCCATGAAGGGGGGCAAGTACCCCTCTCCGCTATAAAAATGTGGCGGGTTCCAGGGGATGGGGTTTCCGGGGCTGAAATCACCCAGGGGAGGGGGGATGCTTGCCCCCTCACAGGTTGGCTGCATGTAGGAGTTGGCCACAGGCCAGGTCCTGAATACGTGGGATTGGCTGAATGCAGGGGGGTTGGCTGTAGGGCCTGGCCACAGGCTTGCCCTGTGGCTAAACCCCTACCGTGCACGACCAAAGGCCATGTGCAGCATGGGGTTGACTGAATGCAGGGGGTTGGCTGCATGATCTGGCCGGGAGCAGACCTTCAGTCCTTGGGGTTGGTTGCATGCGGGGGTTGGCCGCAGGGCCTGGCAACCCCCTGCTTCCTTAAAATTCACTGAAAAAACTAAAGTTAGAGGGACGTTATAGTTAGGAAATAGAATGGAAAAAACCTTAGAAATTCACTAAAAATCCAAAGGTTAGAGGGACATTACAGATAGGTTCAGAATTTACACACATAAAACCATAGAAATTCAGCAGTTATAGTTATCTCAAGACACTATAACTCGTGCACGAGGTATCTATAACTTGCACCCTTGACACACACTGCTCATTACCCCACATATTACATCACTCATAAAATCTTCTATGACATCATTGATAATATCACTGCAACATTTGCTGCAAAATAATGTATGAGAAAACTGTGCATGGCGGGCGCGAGTTATAGTTACCTTGGGGCATGAGTTATAGGTTTGTGACATAATTCTAGCTATAACTGCTACATTTTTTTCAGTGAATGTATATATATTTACTGAAAAAAACCAAAGGTTACAGGGACGTTATAGTTAGTCTCAGATTTCACTCGTACAAAACCAGTGAAATTCAGCAGTGACAGTTAGCTGAGCGTACTATAACTTACACCCTTCAATGCACTGCTTATGACCTCACATATTACAACACTCATGACATGCTCAGTGACATCACCCCGTGCGCACCCCTCCTTCAAAAATGGCCCCGGGACCTGGCCCACCCGGGGGCTCTATTCGAAACAAACGCTAGTTTAAAAAATAAATTGCTGAGAATTTTGTGAATTCACAGCAAAAAGGTTTTTAAAAAAAAATGTTTTTTTGCCCTGGTAGGGTCCCTCTGGGACCCCAAGACCAAGGAATGGGAGTCAGGGTATTTCTAACCTGCCCATTTTTCTTTTTTTCTTTAGTTTTTTGTCCCAAAATGGCTGCCAACACTTTCTGGTTGAAGTGTTGACAGCCAATCAGAGCTCTGCATTTCCCTGCACGAGCTTGTTATTATTCGCGAATTAGCCACGATCTCAGATAAACAAATTTGGATTTCCTTAAATTTCTAAACAACTACTGAACGGATTTACACCGGAAAACTGAAAGCGTGATCTGCAAACCAAAATCTACCTTTATGCCAAATTTGTTGTTCAATCAATTAAAATTGTTACAATCTGCTGCATTTTCGTATGTAGAGTGAAAGAGAAGAGGAGGATAAAAAAGGAAGAAAGGATAAAAAATACAGTTCTAAAATAATAACCATTGTGCGGATTCCACCTAAAATGTCTGGATTCGCTAAGGTTAATAAAATCGTGAAAACAGCGACCCAGGCTAAATCTGAAATGCTAGTGCATTGAAATAGCAGCTGCGTCTATAGTTCCTTTATAACTTGGACAGGCCCTTTAACGCAGTGGATAAGTGTTCGTTTTAATGCACACCTTTAACTTTTCCAACCTTCGATTAAAAGTGTCAATGGAAAAAGTCAGCGTTTATAGATTAAATGGATTTGGATGGTCTGACGTGCACGATTGATCTTCTAAGCTTGATTGGTTGTATTTCCTTCTTTGCTGTGTGCTTTGGGCCCCATTGCCACACTGATCAAAAGGTGCATCAGCCTTGGACCCCACACTTACCTTTTGGTGACTGTGGTGATGGGGCTATGGGCCCCATTGCCACACTGATCAAAAGGTCCATCAGCCTTGGACCCCACACTTACCTTTTGGTGACTGTGGTGATGGTGCTTTAGGCCACATTGCCACACTGATCAAAAGGTCCATCAGCCTTGGACCCCACACTTACCTTTTGGTGACTGTGGTGATGGTGCTTTAGGCCCCACTGCCACACTGATCAAAAGGTGCATCAGCCTTGGACCCCACACTTACCTTTTGGTGACTGTGGTGATGGTGAGGGCGACCCCGATTGCATCTGTGAATTTCCCTAATCTGGCTGCGATTTGTACTTTTTTGACCGAAAAACACAGGTCTGAGACTTCTCTGCAATGTCTAGGACCATAGGTCCTGCAAATGGGGACTACCAGACGGTGTCGCTCACTGGCCAATTTTGGACAGCAACACAAGAGGTAAAACCAGGATTTGCGTTGGTAGCTACATAGTCGGCCAGCGATTAAGTTTTCCCGACGGGCCCAAGATGGATTGAAGTTCACTACTGGTAGTGCAAGAAGCCTCATATACGAAATTTTCTTCCGGGTTTGAACTATCAAGGCTTGCTCGAAGTAAGACTGGGGTTTACCCAGGATATAGGCGGCATCCAGTCTAGAGAAGTTAGGTTGGCGGCGTAGGCTTTCCAGATCTCTTTCGAATTAAATTTTCTTAACCTGTGCGTTCACTGATTTTTTCCATGCGGTGAGCGGGATATCATAGTTTTGCAGATTTTGAACTTCTATTTCAAGTAGTTTTAGGGCCTGTGCCAACTGGGCCTGCCTAGGGGAGCCAGCCACTTCAAAAATTATTTTGATTTGGGCTTTCAATGAAAGTGCTGGGGCACGCAAGGTGCTGATGAAGTATTTAATTATGTCCCCTGAACATGTGATGCCTGGGCAGGCAAGTCCCAGCTCCAGTCTGACTCTCGATCTCCTAGCCTGTCGAGGGAGTGTTAGAACCTTTTTATAAGCTGAAATATGAAAATGCATGAGATACCTGTTGAATGCGCTGGGGAATGCGAGGTGACCGAAGTTGATAGAGGGAACGAGTTTGGCACTCAGGACTTTCAGAATGGGATCTGCAGTGGGACTGTGTAGCAGCTGATCTAGGCGCTTTAAGCTATAAATGATTCCGGCCCCCTTACTTCTTAGATGTTTTAAGTGGGCCGTTGGTGTTGCCCCTTTGATAGCCTGCCGCCTAGGTAGTTGTAGCTTGTGCATGTTTTTATTTGCTGATCGCCAAGGCGCCATTGGGCAGTTTTCTTTCGAGGGTACTTCCCAAAAATAACTATCTTGGTCTTCTCCTGGTTCACCGTAAGGTTATTCTTTTGATTGTAGCTGTTGGAGTGTGTTAAGAGCTTTCTGTAGGCCGGTCCGCGAGTGGTATTATTATTGCAATGGTATCGGCATACTGAAGGATTTGGAGCCGCACTTTCCCCAACTTTGGTGTTAATAGGCATGCACCATCCAGGGCTTTGCCCAGGTCTGCTGTGTAAAGATTAAATAATAGAGGGGCAAGGACACAGCCTTGTTTCAGACCGTTGTTGGTTAGCACCTTTTCTGTTGCAGTTTATTGGCTGGTCTTTATGCGTACCCAGGTTCCCTGGTGTAGTACTATTGTTGCTTTTAATAGCGGCTAGGGGATTCCCCAGGAGTCTAGTTATTCCCACAGTTTCCCTCGGTCTACACGGTCGAATGCTGCACTGTAATCCACAAAGCAGCAGAAGAGGGGCAGTTGCGTCAGCTGTGTAGCTTGATGTGCCAGGTAAACCAATGCTAGGATGTTATCCGTGGTGGAACTTTCGGGCCTGAAGCCTGATTGAAAGAGAGGAAGGATATTGTTATCATTTGCCCAAGCTTCTAAATCTTTCAGTAATATTCTTGCATACGCTTTGGCTTCTAGATCCAATAAAGCGATGAGACGATTGTTACCTGGTTTTGTGCAGTCCCCTTTTTTGTGAATTGGAAAGAGGATAGAACTTTTCCAAGACGTTGGGATTATTGCGGTGGCATAGGCATACTTAAAGAGTGGTGTGAGCTGACATGACCAGTATTCCTGTGAGGCTTTGAACACTGACGCCGGAACCCCATTGGCACCTGGGGCTCCGTCTGCCCTCATTTTTTTTATTAGATCTGTTACCTTGGCCTCACTGAAGTTGGGTGTTCTAGTGGCCTGGCGTGTTGCTAAAGAAAGTTGATGTAAGTTAGTGTATGGTGTGTTCTGATGGTTAAGGCATAGCTGTTTTGCGTATTTGACCCATTCGTCGGCTGCCACCCAATTTTCTTTTGACTGACCGATATTGCTTAGGTGATTAATGTGTTTCCAAATTTGTATGTGTTCCTTTTTTATGAGAAGGGTGAAGATTTTCAGCCATTCCACCTCAATCCTCTTTGTCTTTATCTGCCAGACTTTCCTTCTATGCTCTGCTCTGCTCGGGGGCTGTGATTGTGTGAGATTGCTGGTTTTTGATCCCTTTTTTCCTTGCCTTCAGGGCTTTTGAAAGGCTTTGTTTGGTAGAGTGTAATGCCCTCAATTGGATGTATGGGTTAGGTGGATGGCCATATGTGACCTGAGTCCGGGTAATTCCCAATCCCCCGCCAAAGGCTTGTTTTAGATCCGCTAAGAGTGCTTCCCAGTGTACAGAGAGAGGGACTGTTCCTTTTTCAGTTGGATTCGGCTCTTTGGATGTAGTTTTAGGCCGAGCTTTGCAGACCATTTTATACTGCTCAGTACTTTGTGGCGCTCTTCCCCAGTTGGTGCCCCTATTGTTTGCAGTTATGGGGCATATGTCCCTTCTAATTGGAGGGTTGCCCTCAGCGGTAGATGGTCACTCTCATCCCTGTTGTCAACTTCGAAATGATTGAGGTATGATGCTAGGTGGTCTGTTATGAAGAGGTAATCAATTGTGGAAAGAGGGGAGTGGGAGCCAAAAGGG
Source organism: Calotriton arnoldi (assembly GCA_963921515.1). Classification (NCBI taxonomy): domain Eukaryota; kingdom Metazoa; phylum Chordata; class Amphibia; order Caudata; family Salamandridae; genus Calotriton; species Calotriton arnoldi. The sequence goes on along the minus strand of CAWUFW010007304.1, from coordinate 984,832 downwards.
ATCTTTGGCTGTTTTGATGGTGTGCACGGGGACAAGGCTGTGGCTTTGGAGGAGACGCTGCAGGAGGGCGGTCTCAGTTGAGAGTGGGGGGTGAGTTTGCGGGTTCCCCAGCTCCTGAGTTTTCAAATCACCGGCAATGACTGGAAAATGTGAAGAATATTTGTTTAGTAAATAGTCGATTTTTGTTACCAATGTTTTTAGTACTTGTTTTTTTTTATGGCTGGCAGGATTAACATAACAGTTAATTAACAAAAGTCGGATTGTGTTGTTATTGCTTTTTAGCCCGCTGATAAATGCTGCTTGCAGATCTGTGGTGTTGGTTATAATTGGAATGGTCTCTATTCTGTGAGTTTGGTTTAGGAATATCGAAAGGCCACCAGATGCTCGCCCAAAGATATTGCGTTTTATGGCTGCAGTGTGAAGTTCATAGAAGCCTGGGAGGTTCGGTGGCCCAGGTCTCTTGTAGACTAAGAATGTAGTTTTTTTTAAAGATAATTGAGTGCTGAGTTGGTATTTAGAAGATTTTTTAGACCGGCTACATTCCAGGATATGATTGCTAATTGAGGGTTGGCTCTAAAAGATCTGGTGGAAATCCAGTTGCAGTCTGCCTTTATGAATTTAATGTTGCCGTCGTGGGAGCAGGTCTTCTGGTCGGGTCCAGATTCCCTGTCCAGAGGTTTGCGTTGGCTCATTTGTTGCAATTCGGTCCAGCGGTTCAGGCTGCAGTCGTGTCTAAAACTCCTGTGGGAATTAACATAGGAAACACACTTTTTTGATCCCCCCCTTTTTCTCCCCCCTCGCTTGACGGACCACCCCGAAACTTTCCATGCACAACTAAATTCACTGGAGTACTTTTTTGGGGAAAATGTTGTGAAGATTCGTCAAACAGCACCAAAGAAATAGGCAAGTCAAAAAACGCTTTCCTATGGAAACATGGTCCTACTCCTAATTGTAACTCCTCAGACGCCGTCCTCCGTGAGTTTTTTCACCCTTTTATAATTTTTTGTTTTTCATATTGTAATTAGGGCTCACGGTTTTATGGAATTAATTTTTTGACATTTCCGTCTGTATTTATATGTATTTATTTTTTGTCAACTTTATCGGTATTTATCCATATTTATTATGGGTTTTGTGAAAAAAATAAAGCTGAAACTAGTATATTTCCACATTTATTTAACCAATAAATATGGACTCATGCTTGAATGCCTGCCAGGTTTCAGTAATATGAACACCCGCAGTAGATAAATCAATGCACTTACATGAAATATGCGCATTTCTGTTTCAGTCTTGGGCATATTTACTGCTGTTTAAGCCTCTTCACTAAAATTCTTTCCTTTTATAACCCTCTTACCTATCAATCCACAAAGTTATTAGCCTGGCAGTTGTGGCAAAGTGTATTTAGAATCACTCAAAAAGCACCTAATTTTCGTTTTTATCCACATTTAAAAATAAATACAGACAAGAAAATAAATGGTTTTCTGTCTGTATTTATCTGTAAAAATCAGTAAAAACGGAAAACAGGGAGCCTTAATTGTAATCAATGTAACCTTTTCCATGCAAGAATACACAAATGTAATTCGTTCCCCAGGCCGACGCGTTTCAGCTTCCGCCCTCTACTGGGCCTTCGGATATATATATATATATATATATATATATATATATATATATATATATATATATATATATATAATCTTCAGATCCCGTTTTCGCCAAAATCCATTCAGCTCACCATACGGACACGGACCAATTTTTCAGTGCTTCAGGTATTTTTTATTTGTTCAATGCCGCCATAACATTTCGGCTCGTCCGAGCCTTGCTCACATGACAACTTACTTAGAGTGTGCAAAAGTATTTAAAGTGACAGGTGCTAATAGTTTCAGATCACGTGTAAAGTGCTGTCATAGACATAGAAAACATACTTATTCGATTTACTGCTCTTAACGTTTGCAATACAATAGTTCATTGTGCCTATCACAGGTACCATAAATTGCCATTCTGAATTTAGCACTTTTGTCTAATTCCATCCCATTTTAATATTATAGTGCAAATTCCTTGATAAATATTCCTATGAGTAATATCATTAATTCATATCAAGTACACTTTTTCCTTGTATGCAATAGGTAACACCTTTAGATATAGATTGCATGGATAAATCCATTAATTCATGATTGCTACTAAAAAAATAAATTCAATTTTTTCTCTCTTTCTAAGTCTACGTAAATAAATAAGTGCAAAGTGCAAGATATAATATAATTGTGCAAATTACAATGTACATTAAAAAAAAAACGCTAAAATCATGAGACTTCCAATGCAGTATCTCTAAGGTTAAACTGTAATTATTATCTACTGTAGCTTTATTTTTTCCTTTATTTACTCCTTTCCTCTCCTATTTTTTCTCTTCCTTACAGTGTCATATATATATATATATGTATATAGGCCCAAGGCAATAAAGAAGCCGTATTCCTGCAATCCTTGTGTGCGTGCTCTTTTCCTTTGGGAGCAGGGGTTGTATAATGTATATATGTATTGTACATTCCAACAAGTTCCACACCTCCACACGGCGAGGATTTCACGGCACCAAAAGAGTAGATTCCACAGGTAAGTTGCTTGTAAAAACCAAAAGTGTTTATTTAATACCCCATAGTGCAGAGCATGGACGGTCTATGCGTTTCGGCTCTCCGCCTTCAACTGGACCATAGAGTCCCATTGTCTAGATCGCCAATTTAAAGTGAAAAAGTGCATTTCCATCCCTTTGTCTATTTCTACTATTGTGCAAATGCTAGACTACTAACCCTCATGTTAAAACAATGGTGACAACTATCCGCCATTTTTACTCATATTACTATCTGTAAAGTACATCTAGCAATAAATTTCATCGCAGTAAAGTGCAAGTGCATGGTTTCATTTCTATCTGGAAAGGTTAATTTATGTTTTATACAATTTATAAAAGTTAAAACATATGTGCAAAATACGCACTTAAAAAGATATCCAAATGTGCCAATAATGAGTAAGTGAATGTTCTGCTCAGTTTGAGTACAAAAAGTCAATTTACAGTAAAGTACTAGATAAGTTAATCAAACTGTTTGTTTAGCATAAAATCATTATCCGAAATGTCGTAAAAATAAATATTCAATTATTTCTAAAGGAATAAAATGGGGACAAAATACCAATGGGCAGATTCATGGGGATTGATCAATTCCGCCATTCCCTTTTTCCCTTCTTTTTCTTTTTCTCTTTCTTAAAAGTGTTAACGCAAAGGGGAAACAATATGATCTAGATGTCACCCAAAAGTGCTTAGTGAATTTGCTCATTTTCCTATTTTACAGACTGTTGTATGAAAATATCTATAAAATACCTATAAAATATAAATATAAAATAAATATAAATATAAATAAATATAAATATAAATATAAATATAAAATAAAATATCTATAAAATACCGGCCCACTGGGGCAAAATTGTTTAATTTCTCTATACAATATTGTACAACACTAACGTGTTTGGGGGACGAAGGTTGGCATTTAATTATGCATGTTAGCAGGTTTGACAAAGTTTTGTAATTCAAAAAAACGCTTTATTGTTCGCAGGATGCAATGAACAGAGTAAGAACACTGTTAGTCCCATGTTGGCCTACAAAATCCTTTTTTCGAATAATATAGAATCCATCACACTTGCAATGAACGATGATGCACTGTGTTGGACGCATTGATTGATTGTTAATAATTTTGCAGGATTGTACTGCATTGTCACAGTGTAACTGAAACCGTTGGTTTTCAATGTGAAGTTTGTTGTCACTGTTCACACGGAGGTGTGTCACATGATTAATGAAAAACACTGCGTTAGTGCAACACTGTTACTCGTGAGCAAGGAGCGGATGCTCCGAAACGCGTAGAGTGGTATTGCCTAAATAAATATTCACGCTGAAAGAAGTTTGGGCCGTGGTGTGTTGTTCACCTGATTTCGGAACAACGTGTTTGTGGATTTTAGGGGTTCGCGACCCCGCCACGGCCCGCCATCGCTGAGTGGCTTGGGTTTTCAGCGGAAACGAATGCTGGAATATATATATATATATATCCATATGAAAATGACGCTGTAAGGACACCCTGCCTGGCGGTTCAGGGCTCTTCACACGGGGGTCACCGTTTAATAAATTCCAGAAGAAAAAGCCTCTGCATCCAGGGACAAATAGAGCCCACCAGCCGGTATAGTAGTACATCAGTATTCTTTTATTTGCAGAAGGTTAGAGCATAACGCGTTTCAGCCTCCTCCAGGCCTTAATCATATGCATCATGTGATGTGGTCAGTTAGTCTGCTTTTAAATCCACAGGTCATAAAACATTGAAGATGGACTACGGATAAGGTTCAGTTCCATTATTGCATAAAAACTTTAGTAGTTCATTTTTCAAGATGCTGTGGTCATAGTAGATAAGTATAAATGTTTTTTTCATTATCAAAGCCAAAAGTTGGCACCAAAAACGGGGCATATCTTTGCACCATTTGCCTATTTTCATTCTTAAGACCACAGAACCCATAATGCATTGAAACAGTTAGTTGCACTCGTCATTTCGTCCATCATGGATTTAGCCACTTAAGTTATCAATCACAGTTAATGACACCATTTACTGTCTTGACAAATCACAAATACTCCACTTGCCTCAACAGAAGTCAATTTCATATAGTGCAAAAAATAGTACAATCTGTTAAACGACAAAGGCGTCGTTCCTGCCTTTCACATGTAGTTCCAGAATTAGTTTATTTTTCCAAAAGCACCTTCCACAATGCTTAATTTAAAACCCCCGGCATGTACGGAGGACTTGTTTCCTCCATAAATGTATGTATATATATATATATATTATCTACTGGTGGTTGCCAGTAGATAGTTATAGTTAGGACCTATTTTCCATAGGAAATCCGCAGCATTCTATTTGAAATAACTTTGGCGTCGGTTGACGAATCTTCGCGAAATTTTCCAACTTGTTGGGGCGCTCCGGTCCGCTCCTATCCTGAAAGTCTCGGGGTGATTCGTCAAGCGGGGGCTGAGAAAAAAGGGGGGTCCCAAAACGTGTTTTCCCCATTCATTTTTCCATAGGAACCGTTCATTGCGGCTACTGCCCGAACTGCTGAACGGAATTACACCAAATTTGGCAAAGAGGTAGCCCTTGGTTCAGAGTCGTGCCTTTTGCTTAAATGGTGTAAATCCGTTCAGTAGTTCCTGAGAAATTCAAAAGTAAAATCACATATATATCTATGGCCGCTGTATGCTAATTGGCTGTCAACACTCCAAACCAGGAAAGTGTTGGCAGCCATCTTGTTCCTCGGTAGAACCGAGGAACAAGAAAGCAGTAACACAATCGCGGAAATCGGCAAAAACACACTGGGTGCGCGGATCCTGCCGATAAAAAAAACAAACAAACCGCGGGCTCCCGCGCTTTGTTGTTAATTGGCCCCCGGGTGGGCATGCGGGGGTTTATTTATAATATGTGGGGGGGCCTCTAAGGCCCCCCCAAGCCCCGGGGACCGCCACCCCCCCGGGCTTTAAAAGAATAATGGTGCGGGAGGGCTCTTGGCCCTCCCGCAGCCCCGAGGACCGCCACTCCCGGGGCTTCTTTAAAAAAAAAATTAACCTGTGTGGGGGGGGGGGGCTCATGCCCCCACATGCCCTCGGGACCGCCACCTCCCCGGGGCACTAAATATTTCAATATGGGGGTCCGTTACGGACCCCAGAGCCCCGGGACCACCACCTCCCCGGGGCTGTGCAAAGGATGGGAGAGGGGTCGCGCGGACCCCCTCCTGGAGCCCTTGTTGGCCCTGGGGACCGCCACCCCCCAGGGCCGGCTCCTGCAGTGCCCCGGGGTGCCTACCCCCGGAACACTGTAGTTTGCTATGGCAGGACGGGAGCCTCGCGGCTCCCGTCCTGTCATAGCAAACTGCTTTGGATATTGGAAGCGAGAGCAGGGAAACCTGCTCTCGCTTCCAATATCCAAAGCACATTGCTTTTTCACACGGGAGCTGCATGTTAGCAGCTCCCCATGTGGAAAGCAATGCCGGCTCCCGCAGGAGGCGGGGAGACGGCATGGTCCGTGGGGGAGTTGGGGTCCCCCCATGGACCCCAAAGGATAGGGCCAGCCCCGGGGGATGGGGTCCCTGGGGCAAGTAGTGGCCCGGGAGGGGGGCCACGCGGCGCCCCTCCCCAAAAATAATTTAAAAAAATACAAAATAAAAATAAATAAAGGCCGGCCCAGGGGGATGGGGTCCCTGGGACCTAAGGAGGCCTTAGGAGGGGGGCCACGCAGCCCCCCTCCATGAAAATAAAAAAAAAAATAAGGTGGCAATGACCCGGGGGATGGGGTCCCCGGGTCGAAATTGGCCACGGGAGGGGGCCCACGCAATCCCCTTCCCGTACCTTTTAAAAAATAAAAGGGGGTCAGGCCCTGGGGGATGGGGTCCCCAGGGCCCAAAATAATTACAAAGAAGGGGGGCCATACAGCCCCCTTTTTAAAAAAAATCAACAACAAAAAATCCGGCATCGCGCCGGAGGTTACGCCGCCTCCTTGTCAGCACTCTGCAAACGCGCCCCTGGCGCGTTTGCAGAGGGGAACGAATCCCCTTGAATACTGGGGGTCCCTGAGGGCCAACTAGCCCACCAGGAACCTCCAGTATGCGCCAGGGGCTGCGTTGCAGAGAGGTGTTCTGAGGCCACGCCCTTTTACACCTCTCTGCAACGCAGCTCTGTGGCGCTTAATGGAGGTAGCTGGTGGGCTAGTTGCACCCCAGGGACCCTCAGGATTCAAGGGGAGTTAATCCCCCGACTTAAAACGCGCCACGAGGTGCGTTTGCACAGTGGTGAAGGGAGGGGGCGGGGCCTGAGGTGACATGTGTGCAAACAGGCCCCGTGGCACGTTTTAAGATGGGGAATTAAATCCCCTTCAATCCTGAGGGTTCCTGGGGGCCAACTAGCCCACCAGGTACTTCCAGTAAGCGCCAAGGAGCTGCGTTGCAGAGTGTTGTAAAAAGGGGCGTGGGCTCTGAACACCTCTCTGCAACGCAGCTCTCTGGCGCATACTGAAGGTATCTGGTGGGCTAGTTGGCCCCTATGGACCCTCAGGATTGAGGAGGAATTAATTCTCCAACTTAAAACGCACCACAGGGCGTGTTTGCAGACATGTCACCTCAGGCCCCACCCCTTTCCTTCACCATTGTGCAAATATTCCTCTATAATCAGCCGAACTACGAATTCCGATTTACTCACCTGTTATCAGGAGAGACCTCAGTGCTGCATCTTTCAGCCCAGTACTGATCCTGAAAAGTAATTTTAACAGAACTTACCAGTAACTTGAATTTCCTTCCATAGGATATCATTGCCTGCTTTTTGCTGAAAAAGTTTCTAAGTGTCGGTTTTTGAAACATCCAAATATTCCTCTAAAATCAGCAGAACTACGAATTCCGATTTACTCACCTGTTATCAGGAGAGATCTCAGTGCTGCATCTTTGAGCCCAGTACTGATCCTGAAAAGTAATTTTAACCGTACTTACCAGTAACTTGAATTTCCTTCCATAGGCTAACATTGACTGGTTTCACTTGGAAATTCTTCTAAGTGTGGAGTTTTGGAACTTTATAATATTCCTCTAAAATCAGCCGAACTACGAATTCCGATTTACTCACCTGTTATCAGGAGAGAACCCAGTGCTGCATCTTTTAGCCCAGCACTGACCCTGAAAAGTAATTCTAACCGTATTTACCAGTAACTTGTATTTCCTTCCATAGGAATCCATTGTCTGGTTTTCAGCAGAAAAGTTTCAAAGTGTCGAGTTTCACAAACTACAAATATTCCTTAAAAATCGCCTGTATGACTTAAACGCATTCTTTCAACTGTTTACAGGAGATGCACCAGTGCTGGATCCAGGATCCACCACTGAGTAAGAAAAAGTAACGATAACACTACTTACCTGCTAAGTGAATTTCCTCCCATAGGATAACATTGGTGATTCTATGTGAAAAAGTTTCTGTCAACTTTTAAAATACAATAATATTCCTTACAAATCACTACTGTAACCAAAACGCTTTTACTCAACTGTTTACAGGAGATGTCCCAGGACTGAATCTAGGATCCAGTCCTGTGGTTAGAAAAGTAATCCATAAAGTAACTAATTGCATTTAACTAGAAATTCACATTGAGCTCAATGTTGCATTGTGTTTGAAATTGTGTTGCCCATTGCAACAACTGTAACTACTGTACTTAAAAGTCTATTGCCTATTTGCAAAGTATTTAAACTAAAGTAATTCATTCAGAGAAAGTATATTTTGTAATGTAATGTATAAGGTAATTACAATGTAATTTAAAAAATAAAATATGTAAAAATAAATAGTTTAAAAAAATGTAGTAAATCAGTATCAAAAAAATAAATATAACAAATAATACATTTAAAAATTGTCATTTACAAAACCTTTGAAATTCACTGAAAAAAACCATAGGTTTCAGACATGTTATAGTTAGGAATTAGCATTTAAAAACCTTTGAAATTCACTGAAAAAACCATAGGTTTCAGGCATGTTATAGTTAGAAATTAGCATTTAAAAAACCTTACAAATTCACTGAAAAAACCATAGGTTTTAGGGACAGTTATAGTTAGTTGGACATTGCACTCATACAAAACCCGTGAAATTCCCCTGTTATAGTTAGTTCAGCTAACTATAACTTGCGCCCCCGCAATGCACTGCTGATTACGTCACATATTACATCACTCATGACATGGTCAGTGACATCACTCATGACATCACTCATGACATCTCAAATGACATCACTGATGACATCACTGATGACATCATCCACGTGATAATCTGATGCACCTCCTCACACCCTAATATAACCTTTGATACACCCACTCTAAATTACAGACTGCCATTCGCAAAACCATAGACACTCCAACACCAATAACTACATACCCACTCACTGATTCTTAGGTCTACACACACATCCACTCACTCACCCGTACAGTCACTCATACTTATGGTCAACCAGTACAGGACTATCATATGCACTCATACTCCTATATAGACACTCAAACACCGCCACTCATCCATAGAGGTACTCACACACCTAGTCAGTCATGCAAATAATTAAACACACTGCCATTTACTCACCTGTACAGTTATACACACACCAGCTCACTTACTCAAACAAATACTAGCACATTCTTACGCTCTTATACAATCACTGATACAAGCACACACTCATCCATACAGCCACTCTCACAATCACACACTCTCGCTTATAGCTATTTATATACTCCAACACACATATATACTGCCTTTCACATATGTAGTTACTCACACATGTACCACTGGGACATACATTCACTCACTAACACACCCATACACACACTCACCCACCCATACAGTCCATCACAGATGCACTCTTGAAACCATGCACCTAGTGAATCACCCACTCACACATCTATGCACAGAGTCACACACACCCCACCCACACAAACACTCAGGCACTCAGACAACCAATCAATAACTCATATAGACACTCATGTAGCTATTCACAAACCCATGCAGCCGCTTACACAGCAACAGACAGACGGATACAGACATTCACGCAGTTTAGTCACTAACCCATGCATTCAGTAAGATACGTTTAATCACTCACTTATAGAGTTAGTCACGCACCTAGTAAATCATCCATTCAGACACTTATACACCCACTCATTCTTCAATACGCCTTTCCCTATATATATTAAACATATTTAAACTTTACAGAAACACACAGTCACTGGATGATGTCATCAGTGATGTCATTTGAGATGTCATCAGTGATGTCATCAGTGATGTCACTGACCATGTCATGAGTGATGTAATATGTGACGTCATCAGCAGTGCATTGCGGGGGCGCAAGTTATAGTTAGCTGAACTAACTATAACGGGGGAATTTCACGGGTTTTGTACGAGTGCAATGTCCAACTAACTATAACTGTCCCTAAAACCTATGGTTTTTTCAGTGAATATATATATGTATATATATATATATTCACAGAAAAAAACATAGGTTTTAGGCACGTTATAGTTAGAAATTAGCATTTAAAAAACCATAGAAATTAACTGAAAAAACCATAGGTTTCAGGAACGTTATAGTTAGTTGGACATTTCACTCGTACAAAACCATAGAAATTCCGGCGTTATAGTTAGTTCAGCTAACTATAACTCGCGCCCCCGCAATGCACTGCTGATGACGTCACATATTACATCATTCATGACATGGTCAGTGACATCACTGATGACATCACTGATGACATCTCAAATGACATCACTGATGACATCACTGAAACCTATGGTTTTTTCAGTGAATTTTCATGGTTTTTTAAATGCTAATTTCTAACTATAACGTGCCTGAAACCTATGGTTTTTCCAGTGAATTTCAAAGGTTTTTTAAATGAAAATGTGTAAGTCTAATGTACCTCAATCCTATATTTTTTTTATTTTCTATATATATATATATATATATATATATATATACATATATATATATACATATATATATTTTAAAAAATTGTGAATAATTTTTAGTTAGGAAAACTATATTCATTCTTTTTAAAAAAATATTATACAGAAGTCACACACCCTTCTCGCACCCTACACGATGGCTGCGCGCATTCCGGTAGCTATTTTGAAAAGTCGCGCTGGGGTCGCGACTCGGCGTAATTTGTAAAGTATGAAATATCTTTAAATTAATTATAAATAAAAGTTTTCCTTTAAGTGTTTGTCTAAATTTATTAATAAAAGTATTTTTAAAGTATTATTTTCAATATAATTTCGACTAAAAATTATTCGATTATTATTGGATTCGGAGGTTAGGAGGGATGGCCATTTTGCTTGATCTGTTTTGCAAGATTTTTGGTCTAGTCAGGTGGATACCCTCCTCCGGGTGAGGTACAGCTTGAGGATTCTATTCAAAAGGTGAGGAATCAACAGGCAGAAGTATCCATCAGAAGAGCAAATTACTTACCTTCGGTAACGCTTTTTCTGGTGATTACAGTATCTGCCTGTGGATTCCTCACTGTCCCACCCGCCTCCCCATTGTCCACCTGTTTCTACCAAAAGATGCTTTTACTGTTTGGCATGAATGTTTTTAATATGTCTTAATCATGCTTATGTTTTAATAGTGAGAAATGCTTGATCTGTTGCTATTTCTTTATGCCTTTATTGGTTATGCATTTGTATATATATATATATATATATATATATATATATATTTAGTATACTATGTATACATGTGAAAATGTGTCGGTCCACCTGTTTACCTCGGTGGCACGGAAAATATGGGTGGAACTGACGTCAGCACGCCGACGAGGTCCTCTTATGGCTCCTATGACGTCATACGGTGTCGCGAGCGGAGCGGTGCTATTATGACATCGTCGTCGACGTGGGAGAGCTAGGAAAGAATTTCAGCAGAATGCTGGCGCAGGGGATATTCACCTAAGTGTTCAGGCTAGTCCTTTGGGAGCAACTGTTTATGTTGCCACTCCAGAAACCGATACCAGTGATCCGAGGGCAGAGGCCCTGCAGATGGCACACGAGGTGGGGAGCCCAGTCGTGTGCACCGGCGGGTCAGCGAAGTGACAAGCACTACTACCCACAGAAAAGGTAACGAGGGCACTGAATAACACAGGATCTTCTCTTTGTATCTGGCAGGAACAACAAGGTTAAAATGCCCTAGTTCCAAAATGTAGAATTAGTGCTACAACGGTCTTCAAGAGGACCTGCGATGGATGCTGCTTCTGCCTTCCGTACACTGGAGGTGGCACATGGGTCACGCGGTACGGTCATACTGCGGTGGGACGCACACTCGTTGACCTCTCATGACACTGCTCCACACTTCGGGGACAACGCTTTCCATTAGCTTTGTTTTCTGATGACGTGTCGCGCCGGCCCCGTCCAACAGCAGAACCCCTTTAGATCCAAACAGACTCTTCCCATCTCTCACCAGAAGTGAAACCAGGCCACGCGGACACTTTCACAATACAACAGCCGGGAATGCACTTCTTGGTAAAAAAACACATTCCTTCCTCCTAATTTATCAAATAAACGACTCACTGAAGAACAGGGACCAGCTTCGATCGGTAAACAGCCGTTACAATGACTTTTTGACTTCGCGATACCATTACAACGCATGCATTACCACGCATGCGTTGTACATCGCGAAGTCATTTCTACGCATTTTTAGAACGCATGGTCATTTACCACGCATGCCTTTACAACAAATTTTGTTGTAAAGGTATGTATGGTAAATGACCATGAGTTCTAAAAAAAATATAGACAATACATGTCGTTGTAAGGAAACAGAGGCTGTTCCGTTTCCTCACAACGACGTGCACCGCCCCTCAGAGACGACATGAAGCAGGAACCACGAGGAGAGAGGAACCATGAGGAGTGAGAGGTAAGGGGGATTGGGCATGGGGTGGTGGTTACTTTTCTAGGGTTTAGGGTAGTGCAGTGGTGTTTGGGTAGTGTAGGGGGTCGTGCTGAGGGTAGATTTAGGGTTTAGGGTAGTGCAGTGGTATTTGGGTAGTGTAGGGGGTCGTGCTGGGGGTAGATGTAGGGTTTAGGGTAGTGCAGTGGTGTTTTGGTAGTGTAGGGGGTCGTGCTGGGTGTAGTGTTTTAGGGTTTGGATAGTGCAGTGGTGTTTGGGTAGTGTAGGGGGTCATGCTGGGGGTAGTGGTTTAGGGTTTAGGGTAGTGCAGTGGTGTTTGGGTAGTGTAGGGGTAGTATTTTAGGGTTTAGGGTAGTGCAATGGTGTTTGGGTAGTGTAGGGGGTACTGCTGGGGGTAGTGTTTTAGGGTTTAGGGTAGTGCAGTGGTGTTGGGGTAGTGTAGGGGGTACTGCTGAGGGTAGTGTTTTAGGGTTTAGGGTAGTGCTGTGGTGTTTGGGTAGTGTAGGGGTCGTGCTGGGGGTAGTGTTTTAGGGTTTAGGGTAGTGCAGTGGTGTTTGGGTAGTGTAGGGGTAGTGTTTTAGGGTTTAGGGTAGTGCAGTGGTGTTTGTGTAGTGTAGGGGGTCGTGCTGGGGGTAGTGTTTTAGGGTTTAGGGTAGTGCAGCGGTGTTTGTGTAGTGTAGGGTCGTGTTTTAGGCTTTAGGGTAGTGCAGTGGTCTTTGGGTAGTGTAGGGGGTCGTGCGGGGGGTCGTGTTTTAGGGTTTAGGGTAGTGCAGTGGTCTTTGGGTAGTGTAGGGGGTCGTGCTGGGGGTAGTGTTTTAGGGTTTAGGGTAGTGCAGTGGTCTTTGGGTAGTGTAGGGGGTCGTGCAGGGGGTAGTGTTTTAGGGTTTAGGGTAGTGCAGTGGTCTTTGGGTAGTGTAGGGGGTCATGCGGGGGGTAGTGTTTTAGGGTTTAGGGTAGTGCAGTGGTGTTTGGGTAGTGTAGGGGGTTGTGCTGGGGTAGTGTTTTAGGGTTTAGGGTAGTGCATTGGTGTTTGGGTAGTGTAGGGGCTCGTGCTGGGGGTAGTGTTTTAGGGTAGTGCATTGGTGTTTGGGTAGTGTAGGGGGTCGTGCTGGGGGTAGTGTTTTAGGGTTTAGGGCAGTGCATTGGTGTTTGAGTAGTGTAGGGGCGTGCTGGGGGTGGTGTTTTAGGTTTTAGGGCAGTGCAGTGGTGTTCGGGCAGTGTAGGGGGTCATGCTGGGGCTGGTGTTTTAGGGTTTAGGGCAGTGCAGTGGTGTTCGGGCAGTGTAGGGGGTCATGCTGGGGGTGGTGTTTTAGGGTTTAGGGCAGTGCAGTGGTGTTCGGGCAGTGTAGGGGGTTGTGCAGGGGGTGGTGTTTCAGGGTTTAGGGAAGTGCAGTGGTGTTCGGGCAGTGTAGGGGGTCGTGCAGGGGGTGGTGTTTTTCAGGGTTTAGGAAAGTGCAGTGGTGTTCAGGCAGTGTAGGGGGTCGTGCTGGGGGTGGTGTTTCAGGGTTTAGGGCAGTGCAGTGGTGTTCATGCAGTTTAGGGGGTTGTGCTGGGGGTGGTGTTTCAGGGTTTAGGGCAGTGGTGTTCGGGCAGTGTAGGGGGCCGTGCGGGGGTGGTGTTTCAGGGTTTAGGGCAGTGCAGTGGTGTTCGGGCAGTGTAGGGGTCGTGCTGGGGGTGGTGTTTCAGGGTTAAGGGCAGTGCAGTGGTGTTCGGGCAGTGTAGGGAGTCGTGCTGTGGTGGTGTTTCAGGGTTTAGGGCAGTGCAGTGGTGTTCGGGCAGTGTAGGGGGTCGTGCTGGGGGTGGTGTTTCAGGGTTTATTGCAGTGCAGTGGTGTTCGGGTAGTGTAGGGGGTCGTGCTGGGGCTGGTATTTCAGGGTTTAGGGCAGTGCAGTGGTGTTCGGGCAGTGTAGGGGATCGTGTGGGGCTGGTGTTTCAGGGTTTAGGGCAGTGCAGTGGTGTTCGGGCAGTGTAGGGGGTCGTGCTGGGGCTGGTGTTTCAGGGTTTAGGGCAGTGCAGTGGTGTTCGGGCAGTGTAGGGGTCTTGCAGTGGGTGGTGTTTCAGAGTTTAGGGCAGTGGTGTTCGGGCAGTGTAGGGGGTCATGCTGTGGCTAGTGTTTTAGGGTTTAGGGCAGTGCAGTGGTGTTTGGGCAGTATAGGGGGTAGTGCTGGGGCTGGTGTTTCAGGGTTTAGGGCAGTGCACTGGTGTTCGGGCAGTGTAGGGGGTCGTGTGGGAGCTGGTGTTTCAGGGTTTAGGGCAGTGCAGCGGTGTTCGGGCAGTGTAGGGGATCGTGCTGGGGCTAGTGTATCAGGGTTTTTGGCAGTGCAGCAGTGTTCGGGCAGTGTAGGGTGTCGTGCTGGGGGTCGAGTTTCAGGGTTTTGGGAAGTGCAGTGGTGTTTGGGCAGTGTAGGGGGACATGCTGGGGTGGTGTTTCAGGGTTTAGGTCTATGCAGTGGTGTTCGGGCAGTGTAGGGGGTCGTGCTGGGGGTAGTGTTTCAGGGTTTTGGGCAGTGCAGTGGTGTTCGGGCAGTGTAGGGGGTTGTGCTGGGCGTAGTGTTTCAGGTTTTTGGGAAGTGCAGTGGTGTTCGGGCAGTGTAGGGGGAAGTGCTGGGGGTGGTGTTTCAGGGTTTAGGGCAGAGCAGTGGTGTTTGGGCAGTGTAGGGGTCATGCTGGGGGTAGTGTTTCAGGATTTAGGGCAGAGCAGTGGTGTTCGGGCAGAGTAGGGGTCGTGCTGGGGGTGGCGTTTAGGGTTTAGGGCAGTGCAGTGATGTTCGGGCAGTGTAGGGGGTCGTGCTGGGGGTGGTGTTTCAGGGTTTAGGGCAGTGCAGTGGTGTTCGGGCAGTGTAGGGGGTCGTGCTGGGGGTAGTGTTTTAGGGTTTGGATAGTGCAGTGGTGTTTGGGTAGTGTAGGGGGTCGTGCTGGGGGTAGTGGTTTAGGGTTTAGGGTAGTGCAGTGGTGTTTGGGTAGTGTAGGGGGTAGTGTTTTAGGGTTTAGGGTAGGGCAATGGTGTTTGGGTAGTGTAGGGGGTACTGCTGGGGGTAGTATTTTAGGGTTTTGGGTAGGGCAGTGGTGTTTGGGTAGTGTAGGGGGTACTGCTGAGGGTAGTGTTTTAGGGTTTAGGGTAGTGCAGTGGTGTTTGGGTAGTGTAGGGGGTAGTGTTTTAGGGTTTAGGGTGGTGCAGTGGTATTTGTGTAGTGTAGGGGGTCGTGCTGGGGGTAGTGTTTTAGTGTTTTGGGTAGTGCAGCGGTGTTTGTGTAGTGTAGGGGGTCGTGTTTTAGGGTTTAGGGTAGTGCAGTGGTCTTTGGGTAGTGTAGGGAGTCATGCTGGGGTCGTGTTTTAGGGTTTAGGGTAGTGCAGTGGTCTTTGGGTAGTGTAGGGGGTCGTGCTGGGGGTAGTGTTTTAGGGTTTAGGGTAGTGCAGTGGTCTTTGGGTAGTGTAGGGGGTCGTGCGGGGTAGTGTTTTAGGGTTTAGGGTAGTGCAGTGGTCTTTGGGTAGTGTAGGGGGTCGTGCAGGAGGTAGTGTTTTAGGGTTTAGGGTAGTGCAGTGGTGTTTGGGTAGTGTAGGGGGTTGTGCTGGGGTAGTGTTTTAGGGTTTAGGGTAGTGCATTGGTGTTTGGGTAGTGTAGGGGCTCGTGCTGGGGGTAGTGTTTTAGGGTAGTGCATTGGTGTTTGGGTAGTGTAGGGGGTCGTGCTGGGGGTAGTGTTTTAGGGTTTAGGGCAGTGCATTGGTGTTTGAGTAGTGTAGGGGTCGTGCTGGGGGTAGTGTTTTAAGGTTTAGGGCAGTGCAGTGCAGTGGTGTTCGGGTAGTGTAGGGCGTCCTGCTGGGGGGAGGGTTTTAGGGTTTAGGGCAGTGCAGTGGTGTTCGGGTAGTATAAGGGGTCATGCTGGGGGAGTGTTTTGGGGTTTAGGGTAGTGTAGTGGTGTTCGGGTAGTGTAGGGGGTCGTGCTGGGGGGGTGATTTAGGGTTTAGGGTAGTGCAGTGGTGTTCGAGTAGTGTAGGGGTCGTGCTGGGGGGTGTTTTAGGGTTTAGGACAGTGCAGTGGTGTTCAGTTAGTGTAGAAAGTAGTGCCTGCGGGGTGTTTTAGGGTTTAGGGCAGTGCAGTGGTGTTCGGGCAGTGTAGGGGGTCTTGCAGGGGGTGGTGTTTCAGGGTTTAGGGCAGTGGTGTTCGGGCAGTGTAGGGGGTCATGCTGGGGCTAGTGTTTTAGGGTTTAGGGCAGTGCAGTGGTGTTCGGGCAGTATAGGGGGTAGTGCTGGGGCTGGTGTTTCAGGGTTTAGGGCAGTGCAGTGGTGTTCGGGCAGTGTAGGGGGTCGTGTGGGGGCTGGTGTTTCAGGGTTTAGGGCTGTGCAGCGGTGTTCGGGCAGTGTAGGGGATCGTGCTGGGGGTAGTGTATCAGGGTTTTTGGCAGTGCAGCGGTGTTCGGGCAGTGTAGGGTGTCGTGCTGGGGGTAGAGTTTCAGGGTTTTGGGAAGTGCAGTGGTGTTTGGGCAGTGTAGGGGGACATGCTGGGGTGGTGTTTCAGGGTTTAGGTCAGTGCAGTGGTGTTCGGGCAGTGTAGGGGGTCGTGCTGGGGGTAGTGTTTCAGGGTTTTGGGCAGTGCAGTGGTGTTCGGGCAGTGTAGGGGGAAGTGCTGGGGGTGGTGTTTCAAGGTTTAGGGCAGAGCAGTGGTGTTTGGGCAGTGTAGGGGTCGTGCTGGGGGTTGTGTTTCAGGATTTAGGGCAGAGCAGTGGTGTTCGGGCAGAGTAGGGGGTCGTGCTGGGGGTGGCGTTTAGGGTTTAGGGCAGTGCAGTGATGTTCGGGCAGTGTAGGGGGTCATGCTGGGGGTGGTGTTTCAGGGTTTAGGGAAGTGCAGTGGTGTTCGGGCAGTGTAGGGGGTCGTGCTGGGGGTAGTGTTTTAGGGTTTGGATAGTGCAGTGGTGTTTGGGTAGTGTAGGGGGTCGTGCTGGGGGTAGTGGTTTAGGGTTTAGGGTAGTGCAGTGGTGTTTGGGTAGTGTAGGGGGTAGTGTTTTAGGGTTTAGGGTAGGGCAATGGTGTTTGGGTAGTATAGGGGGTACTGCTGGGGGTAGTATTTTAGGGTTTTGGGTAGTGCAGTGGTGTTTGGGTAGTGTAGGGGGTACTGCTGAGGGTAGTGTTTTAGGGTTTAGGGTAGTGCAGTGGTGTTTGGGTAGTGTAGGGGGTAGTGTTTTAGGGTTTAGGGTAGTGCAGTGGTATTTGTGTAGTGTAGGGGTCGTGCTGGGGGTAGTGTTTTAGTGTTTTGGGTAGTGCAGCGGTGTTTGTGTAGTGTAGGGGGTCGTGTTTTAGGGTTTAGGGTAGTGCAGTGGTCTTTGGGTAGTGTAGGGGTACTGCTGGGGGTAGTGTTTTAGGGTTTAGGGTAGTGCAGTGGTGTTGGGGTAGTGTAGGGGGTACTGCTGAGGGTAGTGTTTTAGGGTTTAGGGTAGTGCTGTGGTGTTTGGGTAGTGTAGGGGTCGTGCTGGGGGTAGTGTTTTAGGGTTTAGGGTAGTGCAGTGGTGTTTGGGTAGTGTAGGGGGTAGTGTTTTAGGGTTTAGGGTAGTGCAGTGGTGTTTGTGTAGTGTAGGGGGTCGTGCTGGGGGTAGTGTTTTAGGGTTTAGGGTAGTGCAGCGGTGTTTGTGTAGTGTAGGGGTCGTGTTTTAGGCTTTAGGGTAGTGCAGTGGTCTTTGGGTAGTGTAGGGGGTCGTGCGGGGGTCGTGTTTTAGGGTTTAGGGTAGTGCAGTGGTCTTTGGGTAGTGTAGGGGGTCATGCTGGGGGTAGTGTTTTAGGGTTTAGGGTAGTGCAGTGGTCTTTGGGTAGTGTAGGGGGTCGTGCAGGGGGTAGTGTTTTAGGGTTTAGGGTAGTGCAGTGGTCTTTGGGTAGTTTAGGGGTCATGCGGGGGTAGTGTTTTAGGGTTTAGGGTAGTGCAGTGGTGTTTGGGTAGTGTAGGGGGTTGTGCTGGGGTAGTGTTTTAGGGTTTAGGGTAGTGCATTGGTGTTTGGGTAGTGTAGGGGCTCGTGCTGGGGGTAGTGTTTTAGGGTAGTGCATTGGTGTTTGGGTAGTGTAGGGGTCGTGCTGGGGGTAGTATTTTAGGGTTTAGGGCAGTGCATTGGTGTTTGAGTAGTGTAGGGGCGTGCTGGGGGTGGTGTTTTAGGTTTTAGGGCAGTGCAGGGGTGTTCGGGCAGTGTAGGGGGTCATGCTGGGGCTGGTGTTTTAGGGTTTAGGGCAGTGCAGTGGTGTTCGGGCAGTGTAGGGGGTCTTGCTGGGGCTGGTGTTTTAGGGTTTAGGGCAGTGCAGTGGTGTTCGGGCAGTGTAGGGGGTCATGCTGGGGGTGGTGTTTTAGGGTTTAGGGCAGTGCAGTGGTGTTCGGGCAGTGTAGGGGTTGTGCAGGGGTGGTGTTTCAGGGTTTAGGGAAGTGCAGTGGTGTTCGGGCAGTGTAGGGGGTCGTGCAGGGGTGGTGTTTTTCAGGGTTTAGGAAAGTGCAGTGGTGTTCAGGCAGTGTAGGGGGTCGTGCTGGGGGTGGTGTTTCAGGGTTTAGGGCAGTGCAGTGGTGTTCATGCAGTTTAGGGGGTTGTGCTGGGGGTGGTGTTTCAGGGTTTAGGGCAGTGGTGTTCGGGCAGTGTAGGGGGCCGTGCGGGGTGGTGTTTCAGGGTTTAGGGCAGTGCAGTGGTGTTCGGGCAGTGTAGGGGGTCGTGCTGGGGGTGGTGTTTCAGGGTTAAGGGCAGTGCAGTGGTGTTCGGGCAGTGTAGGGAGTCGTGCTGGGGTGGTGTTTCAGGGTTTAGGGCAGTGCAGTGGTGTTCGGGCAGTGTAGGGGGTCGTGCTGGGGGTGGTGTTTCAGGGTTTATTGCAGTGCAGTGGTGTTCGGGTAGTGTAGGGGGTTGTGCTGGGGCTGGTATTTCAGGGTTTAGGGCAGTGCAGTGGTGTTCGGGCAGTGTAGGGGATCGTGTGGGGCTGGTGTTTCAGGGTTTAGGGCAGTGCAGTGGTGTTCGGGCAGTGTAGGGGGTCGTGCTGGGGCTGGTGTTTCAGGGTTTAGGGCAGTGCAGTGGTGTTCGGGCAGTGTAGGGGGTCTTGCAGGGGGTGGTGTTTCAGGGTTTAGGGCAGTGGTGTTCGGGCAGTGTAGGGGGTCATGCTGGGGCTAGTGTTTTAGGGTTTAGGGCAGTGCAGTGGTGTTCGGGCAGTATAGGGGGTAGTGCTGGGGCTGGTGTTTCAGGGTTTAGGGCAGTGCACTGGTGTTCGGGCAGTGTAGGGGGTCGTGTGGGGGCTGGTGTTTCAGGGTTTAGGGCAGTGCAGCGGTGTTCGGGCAGTGTAGGGGATCGTGCTGGGGGTAGTGTATCAGGGTTTTTGGCAGTGCAGCAGTGTTCGGGCAGTGTAGGGTGTCGTGCTGGGGGTCGAGTTTCAGGGTTTTGGGAAGTGCAGTGGTGTTTGGGCAGTGTAGGGGGACATGCTGGGGTGGTGTTTCAGGGTTTAGGTTTGTGCAGTGGTGTTCGGGCAGTGTAGGGGGTCGTGCTGGGGGTAGTGTTTCAGGGTTTTGGGCAGTGCAGTGGTGTTCGGGCAGTGTAGGGGGTTGTGCTGGGGGTAGTGTTTCAGGATTTTGGGAAGTGCAGTGGTGTTCGGGCAGTGTAGGGGGAAGTGCTGGGGGTGGTGTTTCAGGGTTTAGGGCAGAGCAGTGGTGTTTGGGCAGTGTAGGGGTCATGCTGGGGGTAGTGTTTCAGGATTTAGGGCAGAGCAGTGGTGTTCGGGCAGAGTAGGGGGTCGTGCTGGGGGTGGCGTTTAGGGTTTAGGGCAGTGCAGTGATGTTCGGGCAGTGTAGGGGGTCGTGCTGGGGGTGGTGTTTCAGGGTTTAGGGCAGTGCAGTGGTGTTCGGGCAGTGTAGGGGGTCGTGCTGGGGGTAGTGTTTTAGGGTTTGGATAGTGCAGTGGTGTTTGGGTAGTGTAGGGGGTCGTGCTGGGGGTAGTGGTTTAGGGTTTAGGGTAGTGCAGTGGTGTTTGGGCAGTGTAGGGGTAGTGTTTTAGGGTTTAGGGTAGGGCAATGGTGTTTGGGTAGTGTAGGGGGTACTGCTGGGGGTAGTATTTTAGGGTTTTGGGTAGGGCAGTGGTGTTTGGGTAGTGTAGGGGGTACTGCTGAGGGTAGTGTTTTAGGGTTTAGGGTAGTGCAGTGGTGTTTGGGTAGTGTAGGGGGTAGTGTTTTAGGGTTTAGGGTGGTGCAGTGGTATTTGTGTAGTGTAGGGGGTCGTGCTGGGGGTAGTGTTTTAGTGTTTTGGGTAGTGCAGCGGTGTTTGTGTAGTGTAGGGGGTCGTGGTTTTAGGGTTTAGGGTAGTGCAGTGGTCTTTGGGTAGTGTAGGGAGTCATGCTGGGGTCGTGTTTTAGGGTTTAGGGTAGTGCAGTGGTCTTTGGGTAGTGTAGGGGGTCGTGCTGGGGGTAGTGTTTTAGGGTTTAGGGTAGTGCAGTGGTCTTTGGGTAGTGTAGGGGGTCGTGCGGGGTAGTGTTTTAGGGTTTAGGGTAGTGCAGTGGTCTTTGGGTAGTGTAGGGGGTCGTGCAGGAGGTAGTGTTTTAGGGTTTAGGGTAGTGCAGTGGTGTTTGGGTAGTGTAGGGGGTTGTGCTGGGGTAGTGTTTTAGGGTTTAGGGTAGTGCATTGGTGTTTGGGTAGTGTAGGGGCTCGTGCTGGGGGTAGTGTTTTAGGGTAGTGCATTGGTGTTTGGGTAGTGTAGGGGGTCGTGCTGGGGGTAGTGTTTTAGGGTTTAGGGCAGTGCATTGGTGTTTGAGTAGTGTAGGGGTCGTGCTGGGGGTAGTGTTTTAAGGTTTAGGGCAGTGCAGTGCAGTGGTGTTCGGGTAGTGTAGGGCGTCCTGCTGGGGGAGGGTTTTAGGGTTTAGGGCAGTGCAGTGGTGTTCGGGTAGTATAAGGGGTCATGCTGGGGGAGTGTTTTGGGGTTTAGGGTAGTGTAGTGGTGTTCGGGTAGTGTAGGGGGTCGTGCTGGGGGGGTGATTTAGGGTTTAGGGTAGTGCAGTGGTGTTCGAGTAGTGTAGGGGGTCGTGCTGGGGGGGTGTTTTAGGGTTTAGGACAGTGCAGTGGTGTTCAGTTAGTGTAGAAAGTAGTGCCTGCGGGGTGTTTTAGGGTTTAGGGCAGTGCAGTGGTGTTCGGGCAGTGTAGGGGGTCTTGCAGGGGGTGGTGTTTCAGGGTTTAGGGCAGTGGTGTGTTCGGGCAGTGTAGGGGGTCATGCTGGGGCTAGTGTTTTAGGGTTTAGGGCAGTGCAGTGGTGTTCGGGCAGTATAGGGGGTAGTGCTGGGGCTGGTGTTTCAGGGTTTAGGGCAGTGCAGTGGTGTTCGGGCAGTGTAGGGGGTCGTGTGGGGGCTGGTGTTTCAGGGTTTAGGGCAGTGCAGCGGTGTTCGGGCAGTGTAGGGGATCGTGCTGGGGGTAGTGTATCAGGGTTTTTGGCAGTGCAGCGGTGTTCGGGCAGTGTAGGGTGTCGTGCTGGGGGTAGTGTTTCAGGGTTTTGGGAAGTGCAGTGGTGTTTGGGCAGTGTAGGGGGACATGCTGGGGTGGTGTTTCAGGGTTTAGGTCAGTGCAGTGGTGTTCGGGCAGTGTAGGGGGTCGTGCTGGGGGTAGTGTTTCAGGGTTTTGGGCAGTGCAGTGGTGTTCGGGCAGTGTAGGGGGAAGTGCTGGGGGTGGTGTTTCAAGGTTTAGGGCAGAGCAGTGGTGTTTGGGCAGTGTAGGGGTCGTGCTGGGGGTTGTGTTTCAGGATTTAGGGCAGAGCAGTGGTGTTCGGGCAGAGTAGGGGGTCGTGCTGGGGGTGGCGTTTAGGGTTTAGGGCAGTGCAGTGATGTTCGGGCAGTGTAGGGGGTCATGCTGGGGGTGGTGTTTCAGGGTTTAGGGAAGTGCAGTGGTGTTCGGGCAGTGTAGGGGGTCGTGCTGGGGGTAGTGTTTTAGGGTTTGGATAGTGCAGTGGTGTTTGGGTAGTGTAGGGGGTCGTGCTGGGGGTAGTGGTTTAGGGTTTAGGGTAGTGCAGTGGTGTTTGGGTAGTGTAGGGGGTAGTGTTTTAGGGTTTAGGGTAGGGCAATGGTGTTTGGGTAGTATAGGGGTACTGCTGGGGGTAGTATTTTAGGGTTTTGGGTAGTGCAGTGGTGTTTGGGTAGTGTAGGGGGTACTGCTGAGGGTAGTGTTTTAGGGTTTAGGGTAGTGCAGTGGTGTTTGGGTAGTGTAGGGGGTAGTGTTTTAGGGTTTAGGGTAGTGCAGTGGTATTTGTGTAGTGTAGGGGGTCGTGCTGGGGGTAGTGTTTTAGTGTTTTGGGTAGTGCAGCGGTGTTTGTGTAGTGTAGGGGTCGTGTTTTAGGGTTTAGGGTAGTGCAGTGGTCTTTGGGTAGTGTAGGGAGTCATGCTGGGGTCGTGTTTTAGGGTTTAGGGTAGTGCAGTGGTCTTTGGGTAGTGTAGGGGGTCGTGCTGGGGGTAGTGTTTTAGGGTTTAGGGTAGTGCAGTGGTCTTTGTGTAGTGTAGGGGTCGTGCTGGGAGTAGTGTTTTAGGGTTTAGGGTAGTGCAGTGGTCTTTGGGTAGTGTAGGGGGTCGTACAGGAGGTAGTGTTTTAGGGTTTAGGGTAGTGCAGTGGTGTTTGGGTAGTGTAGGGGGTTGTGCTGGGGTAGTGTTTTAGGGTTTAGGGTAGTGCATTGGTGTTTGGGTAGTGTAGGGGCTCGTGCTGGGGGTAGTGTTTTAGGGTAGTGCATTGGTGTTTGGGTAGTGTAGGGGGTCGTGCTGGGGGTAGTGTTTTAGGGTTTAGGGCAGTGCATTGGTGTTTGAGTAGTGTAGGGGTCGTGCTGGGGGTAGTGTTTTAAGGTTTAGGGCAGTGCAGTGCAGTGGTGTTCGGGTAGTGTAGGGGCGTCCTGCTGGGGGAGGGTTTTAGGGTTTAGGGCAGTGCAGTGGTGTTCGGGTAGTGTAAGGGGTCATGCTGGGGGAGTGTTTTAGGGTTTAGGGTAGTGCAGTGGTGTTCGGGTAGTGTAGGGGGTCGTGCTGGGGGAGTGATTTAGGGTTTAGGGTAGTGCAGTGGTGTTCGAGTAGTGTAGGGGGTCGTGCTGGGGGGGTGTTTTAGGGTTTAGGACAGTGCAGTGGTGTTCAGTTAGTGTAGAAAGTGGTGCCTGTGGGGTGTTTTAGGGTTGATGGCAGTGCAGTGGTGTTCGGGTAGTGTAGGGGGTCGTGCTGGGGGTGGTGTTTTAGGGTTTAGGGCAGTGCAGTGGTGTTCGGGGCAGTGTAGGGGTTCGTGCTGGGGGTGGTGTTTTAGGTTTTAGGGCAGTGCAGTGGTGTTCGGGCAGTGTAGGGGGTCGTGCTTGGGGTGGTGTTTTAGGGTTTAGGGCAGTGCAGTGGTGTTCGGGCAGTGTAGGGGGTCGTGCTGGGTTGGTGTTTTAGGGTTTAGGGCAGTGCAGTGGTGTTCGGGCAGTGTAGGGGGTCGTGCAGGGGCTGGTGTTTCAGGGTTTAGGGAAGTGCAGTCGTGTTCGGGCAGTGTAGGGGGTCGTGCAGGGGGTGGTGTTTCAGGGTTTAGGGAATTGCAGTCATGTTCGGGCAGTGTAGGGGGTCGTGCAGGGGTTGGTGTTTTTCAGGGTTTAGGGCAGTGCAGTGGTGTTCAGGCAGTGTAGGGGGTTGTGCTGGGGGTGGTGTTTCAGGGTTTAGGGCAGTGATGTTCGGGAGGTGTAGGGGGTCATGCGGGGGGTGGTGTTTCAAGGTTTAGGGCAGTGCAGTGGTGTTCGGGCAGTGTAGGGGGTCGTGCTGGGGCTGGTGTTTCAGGGTTTAGGGCAGTGCAGTGGTGTTCGGGCAGTGTAGGGGGTCGTGCTGGGGCTGGTGTTTCAGGGTTTAGGGCAGTGCTGTGGTGTTCGGGCAGTGTAGGGGTTCGTGCTGGGGCTGGTGTTTCAGGGTTTAGGGCAGTGCAGTGGTGTTCGGGCAGTGTAGGGGGTAGTGCTGGGGCTGGTGTTTGAGGGTTTAGGGCAGTGCAGAGGTGTTTGGGCAGTGTAGGGGGTCGTGTGGGGGCTGGTGTTTCAGGGTTTGTGGCAGTGCAGCGGTGTTTGGGCAGTGTAGGGGGTCGTGCTGGGGGTAGTGTATCAGGGTTTTTGGCAGTGCAGCGGTGTTCGGGCAGTGTAAGGTGTCGTGCTGGGGGTAGTGTTTCTGGGTTTTGGGAAGTGCAGTGGTGTTCGGGCAGTGTAGGGGGACGTCCTGGGGGTGGTGTTTAAGGGTTTAGGGCAGTGCAGTGGTGTTCGGGCAGTGTAGGGGGTCGTGCTGGGGGTAGTTTCAGGATTTAGGGCAGAGCAGTGGTGTTCGGGCAGAGTAGGGGGTCGTGCTGGGGGAGGTGTTTAGGGCAGTGCAGTGATGTTCGGGCAGTGTAGGGGGTTGTGCTGGGGGTGGTGTTTCAGGGTTTAGGGCAGTGCAGTGGTGTTAGGGCAGTGTAGGGGGTCGTGCAGGGGTGGTGTTTCAGGGTTTAGGGCAGTGCAGTGGTGTTCGGGCAGTGTAGGGGGTCGTGCAGGGGTGGTGTTTCAGGGTTTAGGGCAGTGCAGTGGTGTTCAGGCAGTGTAGGGGGTCTTGTAGGGGGTGGTGTTTCAGGGTTTAGGGCAGTGGTGTTCAGGCAGTGTAGGGGGTCGTGCTGGGGCTAGTGTTTTAGGGTTTAGGGCAGTGCAGTGGTGTTCGGGCAGTATAGGGGGTAGTGCTGGGGCTGGTGTTTCAGGGTTTAGGGCAGTGCAGTGGTGTTCGGGCAGTGTAGGGGGTTGTGTGGGGGCTGGTGTTTCAGGGTTTAGGGCAGTGCAGCGGTGTTCGGGCAGTGTAGGGGGTCGTGCTGGGGGTAGTGTATCAGGGTTTTTGGCAGTGCAGCGGTGTTCGGGCAGTGTAGGGGGTCGTGCTGGGGTAGTGTTTCAGGGTTTTGGGAAGTGCAGTGGTGTTCGGGCAGTGTAGGGGGTTGTGCTGGGGGTAGAGTTTCAGGATTTTGGGAAGTGCAGTGGTGTTCGGGCAGTGTAGGGGGAAGTGCTGGGTGTGGTGTTTCAAGGTTTAGGGCAGAGCAGTGGTGTTGGAGCAGTGTAGGGGTCGTGCTGGGGGTGGTGTTTCAGGGTTTAGGGCAGTGCAGTGGTATTCGGGCAGTGTAGGGGGTCGTGCAGGGGGTGGTGTTTCAGGGTTTAGGGCAGTGCAGTGGTGTTCGGGCAGTGTAGGGGGTCTTGCAGGGGTGGTGTTTCAGGGTTTAGGGCAGTGGTGTTCAGGCAGTGTAGGGGGTCGTGCTGGGGCTAGTGTTTTAGGGTTTAGGGCAGTGCAGTGGTGTTCGGGCAGTATGGGGGGTAGTGCTGGGGCTGGTGTTTCAGGGTTTAGGGCAGTGCAGTGGTGTTCGGGCAGTGTAGGGGGTCGTGTGGGGGCTGGTGTTTCAGGGTTTAGGGCAGTGCAGCGGTGTTCAGGCAGTGTAGGGGGTCGTGCTGGGGGTAGTGTATCAGGGTTTTTGGCAGTGCAGCGGTGTTCGGGCAGTGTAGGGGGTCGTGCTTGGGGTAGTGTTTCAGGGTTTTGGGAAGTGCAGTGGTGTTCGGGCAGTGTAGGGGGATGTGCTGGGGGTGGTATTTCAGGGTTTAGGGCAGTGCAGTGGTGTTCGGGCAGTGTAGGGGGTTGTGCTGGGGGTAGTGTTTCAGGGTTTTGGGCAGTGCAGTGGTGTTCGGGCAGTGTAGGGGGTTGTGCTGGGGGTAGTGTTTCAGGATTTTGGGAAGTGCAGTGGTGTTCGGGCAGTGTAGGGGGAAGTGCTGGGGGTGGTGTTTCAGGGTTTAGGCCAGAGCAGTGGTGTTTGGGCAGTGTAGGGGTCGTGCTGGGGTAGTGTTTCAGGATTTAGGGCAGAGCAGTGGTGTTCGGACAGAGTAGGGGGTCGTGCTGGGGGTGGCGTTTCAGGGTTTAGGGCAGTGCAGTGATGTTAGGGCAGTGTAGGGGGTCATGCTGGGGGTAGTGTTTCAGGGTTTAGGGCAGTGCAGTGGTATTAGGGCAGTGTAGGGGGTCATGCAGGGGTGGTGTTTCAGGGTTTAGGGTAGTGCAGTGGTGTTCAGGCAGTGTAGGGGGTCGTGCAGGGGGTGGTGTTTCAGGGTTTAGGGCAGTGCAGTTCGGGCAGTGTAGGGGGTCTTGCAGGGGGTGGTGTTTGAGGGTTTAGGGCAGTGGTGTTCGGGCAGTGTAGGGGGTTGTGCTGGGGCAAGTGTTTTAGGGTTTAGGGCCGTGAAGTGGTATTCGGGTAGTATAGGGGGTCGTGCTGGGGGTGGTGTTTCAGGGTTTAGGGCAGCGCAGTGGTGTTCGGGCAGTGTAGGGGGTCGTGCAGGGGGTGGTGTTTCAGTGTTTAGGGCAGTGCAGTGGTGTTCGGGCAGTGTAGGGGGTCATGCAGGGGGTGGTGTTTCAGGGTTTAGGGCAGTGCAGTGGTGTTCGGGCAGTGTAGGGGGTCGTGCTGGGGGTAGTGTTTCAGGGTTTAGGGCAGAGCAGTGGTCATTGGGCAGAGTAGGGGGTCGTGCTGGGGGTGGTGTTTCAGGGTTTAGGGCAGTGCAGTGGTGTTCGGGCAGTGTAGGGGGTCGTGCTGGGGGTGGTGTTTCTGGGTTTAGGGCAGCGCAGAGGTGTTCGGGCAGTGTAGGGGGTTGTGCTGGGGTTGGTGTTTCAGGGTAGTGCAGTGGTGTTCGAGCAGAGTAGGGGGTCTTGCAGGGGGTGGTGTTTCAGGGTTTAGGGCAGTGGTGTTCGGGCAGTGTAGGGAGTTGTGCTGGGGCTAGTGTTTCAGGGTTTAGGGCAGTGCAGTGGTGTTCGGGCAGTGTAGGGGGTCATACAGGGGGTGGTGTTTCAGGGTTTAGGGCAGTGCAGTGGTGTTCGGGCAGTGTAGGGGGTCTTGCTGGGGCTGGTGTTTCAGGGTTTAGGGCAGTGCAGTGGTGTTCGGGCAGTGTAGGGGGTCGTGCTGGGGCTAGTGTTTCAGGGTTTTGATCAGAGCAGTGGTGTTCGGGCAATGTAGGGGGTCGTGCTGGGGCTGGTGTTTCAGGGTTTAGGGCAGTGCAGTGGTGTTCGGGCAGTGTAGGGGGTCGTGCTGGGGCTGGTGTTTCAGGGTTTAGGGCAGTGTAGTGGTGTTCGGGCAGTGTAGGGGGGTCGTGCTGGGGCTGGTGTTTCAGGGTTTAGGGCAGTGCAGTGGTGTTCGGGCAGTGCAGGTGGTCGTGCTGGGGGTAGTGTTTCAGGGTTTTGGGCAGTGCAGTGGTGTTTTGGCAGTGTAGGGGGTCATGCTGGGGGTAGTGTTTCAGGGTTTAGGGTAGTGCAGTGGTGTTTGGGTAGTGTAGGGTGTTGTGCTGGGGTAGTGTTTTAGGGTTTAGGGCAGTGCATTGGTGTTTGAGTAGTGTAGGGTTCGTGCTGGGGTAGTGTTTTAAGGTTTAGGGCAGTGCAGTGCAGTGGTGTTCGGGTAGTGTAGGGGGTCCTGCTGAGGGGAGTGTTTTAGGGTTTAGGGCAGTGCAGTGGTGTTCGGGTAGTGTAGGGGGTCATGCTGGGGGGGTGTTTTAGGGTTTAGGGCAGTGCAGTGGTGTACAGTTAGTGTAGGGAGTGGTGCCTGGGGGAGTGTTTTAGGGTTTAGGGCAGTGCAGTGGTGTTCGGGTAGTGTAGGCGGTCGTGCTGGGGGTGGTGTTTTAGGGTTAAGGCAGTGCAGTGGTGTTCGGGCAGTGTAGGGGGTCGTGCAGGGCGTGGTGTTTCAGGATTTAGGGAAGTGCAGTGGTGTTCGGGCAGTGTAGGGGGTGGTGTTTCAGGGTTTAGGGCAGTGCAGTGGTGTTCAGGCAGTGTAGGGGGTCGTGCTGGGGGTGGTGTTTCAGGGTTTAGGGCAGTGCAGTGGTGTTCGGGCAGTATAGGGGGTTGTGCTGGGGGTGGTGTTTCAGGGTTTAGGCAGTGCAGTGGTGTTCGGGCAGTGTAGGGGGTCGTGCTGGGGGTGGTGTTTCAGGGTTTAGGGCAGTGCAGTGGTGTTCGGGCAGTGTAGGGGGTTGTGCTGGGGGTGGTGTTTCAGGGTTTAGGGCAGTGCAGTGGTGTTCGGGCAGTGTAGGGGGTCGTGCTGGGGCTGGTGTTTCAGGGTTTAGGGCAGTGCAGTGGTGTTCGGGCAGTGTAGGGGGTCGTGCTGGGGCTGGTGTTTCAAGGTTTAGGGCAGTGCAGTGGTGTTGGGGCAGTGTAGGGGTTCGTGCTGGGGCTGGTGTTTCAGGTTTTAGGGCAGTGCAGTGGTGTTCAGGCAGTGTAGGGGGTCGTGCTGGGGGTGGTGTTTCAGGGTTTAGGGCAGTGCAGTGGTGTTCGGGCAGTGTAGGGGGTCGTGCTGGGGGTAGTGTTTCAGGGTTTAGGGTAGTGCAGTGGTCTTTGGGTAGTGTAGGGGGTTGTGCTGGGGTAGTGTTTTAGGGTTTAGGGTAGTGCATTGGTGTTTGGGTAGTGTAGGGGCTCGTGCTGGGGGTAGTGTTTTAGGGTTTAGGGTAGTGCATTGGTGTTTGGGTAGTGTAGGGGGTCGTGCTGGGGGTAGTGTTTTAGGGTTTAGGGCAGTGCAGTGGTGTTCAGTTAGTGTAGGGCTCGTGCTGGGGGTGGTGTTTCAGGGTTTAGGGCAGTGCAGTGGTGTTCGGGCAGTGCAGGGGGTCATGCTGGGGGTGGTGTTTTAGGTTTTAAGGCAGTGCAGTGGTGTTCGGGCAGTGTAGGGGGTCGTGCTGGGGGTGGTGTTTCAGGGTTTAGGGCAGTGCAGTGGTGTTCGGGCAGTGTAGGGGGTCGTGCTGGGGGTGGTGTTTTAGGGTTTAGGGCAGTGCAGTGGTGTTCGGGCAGTGTAGGGGGTCGTGCAGGGGGTGGTGTTTCAGGGTTTAGGGCAGTGCAGTGGTGTTCGGGCAGTGTAGGGGGTCGTGCTGGGGGTGGAGTTTCAGGGTTTAGGGCAGTGGTGTTCAGGCAGGTGTAGGGGGTCATGCTGGGGGTGGTGTTTCAAGGTTTAGGGCAGTGCAGTGGTGTTCGGGCAGTGTAGGGGGTCATGCTGGGGGGTGGTGTTTCAGGGTTTAGGGCAGTGCAGTGGTGTTCGGGCAGTGTAGGGGGTCGTGCTGGGGGTGGTGTTTCAGGGTTTAGGGCAGTGCAGTGGTGTTCGGGCAGTGTAGGGGGTCGTGCTGGGGCTGGTGTTTCAGGGTTTAGGGCAGTGCAGTGGTGTTCGGGCAGTGTAGGGGGTCGTGCTGGGGCTGGTGTTTCAGGGTTTAGGGCAGTGCAGTGGTGTTCGGGCAATGTAGGGGGTCGTGCTGGGGCTGGTGTTTCAGGGTTTAGGGCAGTGCAGTGGTGTTCGGGCAGTGTAGGGGGTAGTGCTGGGGCTCGTGTTTCAGGGTTTAGGACTGTGCAGTGGTGCTCGGGCAGTGTAGGGGGTCGTGCTGGGGGCTGGTGTTTCAGGGTTTAGGGCAGTGCAGCGGTGTTCGGGCAGTGTAGGGGGTCGTGCTGGGGGTAGTGTATCAGGGTTTATGGCAGTGCAGCGGTGTTCGGGCAGTGTAGGGGGTCGTGCTGGGGGTGGTGTTTCAGGGTTTAGGGAAGTACAGTGGTGTTCGGGCAGTGTAGGGGGACGTGCTGGGGGTGGTGTTTCAGGGTTTAGGGCAGTGCAGTGGTGTTCGGGCACTGTAGGGGGTCGTGCTGGGGGTAGTGTTTCAGGGTTTTGGGCAGTGCAGTGCTGTTCGGGCAGTGTAGGGGGTTGTGCTGGGGGTAGAGTTTCAGGATTTTGGGAAGTGCAGTGGTGTTCGGGCAGTGTAGGGGGAAGTGCTGGGTGTGGTGTTTCAAGGTTTAGGGCAGAGCAGTGGTGTTTGGGCAGTGTAGGGGTCGTGCTGGGGGTAGTGTTTCAGGGTTTAGGGCAGTGGTGTACGGGCAGTGTAGGGGGTCGAGCTGAGGCTGGTGTTTCAGGGTTTAGGGCAGTGCAGTGGTGTTCGGGCAGTGTAGTGGGTCGTGCTGGGGCTGGTGTTTCAGGGTTTAGGGCAGTGCAGTGGTGTTCGGGCAGTGTAGGGGGTTCGTGCTGGGGCTGGTGTTTCAGGGTTTAGGGCAGTGCAGTGGTGTTCGGGCAGTGTAGGGGTCGTGCTGGGGTGGTGTTTCAGGGTTTAGGGCAGAGCAGTGGTGTTTAGGCAGTGTAGGGGGTCGTGCTGGGGGTAGTGTTTCTGGGTTTAGGGAAGTGCAGTGGTGTTCGGGCAGTGTAGGGGGACATGCTGGGGGTGGTGTTTCAGGGTTTAGGGCAGAGCAGTGGTGTTCAGGCAGTGTAGGGGGTCGTGCTGGGGGTAGTGTTTCAGGGTTTAGGGCAGAGCAGTGGTGTTAGGGCAGAGTAGGGGGTCGTGCTGGGGGTGGTGTTTAGGGTTTAGGGCAGTGCAGTGGTGTTCGGGCAGTGTAGGAGGTCGTGCAGGGGGTGGTGTTTTACGGTTTAGGGCAGTGCAGTGGTGTTCGGGCAGTGTAGGGGGTCATGCAGGGGGTGGTGTTTCAGGGTTTAGGGCAGTGGTGTTCGGGCAGTGTAGGGGGTCGTGCTAGGGCTAGTGTTTTAGGGTTTAGGGCAGTGCAGTGGTGTTTGGGCAGTATAGGGGGTCGTGCTGGGTGTGGTGTTTCAGGGTTTAGGGCAGTGCAGTGGTGTTCGGGCAGTGTAGGGGGTCGTGCAGGGAGTGGTGTTTCGGGGTTTAGGGCAGTGCAGTGGTGTTCGGGCAGTGTAGGGGGTCATGCAGGGGGTGGTGTTTCAGCGTTTAGGGCAGTGCAGTGGTGTTCGGGCAGTGTAGGGGGTCGTGCAGGGGGTGGTGTTTCAGGGTTTAGGGCAGTGCAGTGGTGTTCGGGCAGTGTAGGGGGTCGTGCTGGGGCTGGTGTTTCAGGGTTTAGGGCAGTGCAGTGGTGTTCGGACAGTGTAGGGGGTCGTGCTGGGGCTAGTGTTTAAGGGTTTTGGGCAGAGCAGTGGTGTTCGGGCAGTGTAGGGGGTCGTGCTGGCGGTGGTGTTTCAGGGTTTAGGGCAGTGCAGTGGTGTTCGGGCAGTGTAGGGGGTCTTCCTGGGGGTGGTGTTTCAGGGTTTAGGGCAGTGGTGTTCGGGCAGTGTAGGGGGTCTTGCTGGGGGTGATGTTTCAGGGTTTAGGGCAGTGCAGTGGTGTTCGGGCAGTATAGGGGGTCTTGCTGGGGGTAGTGTTTCAGGGTTTGGGGCAGTGCAGTGGTGTTTGGGCAGTGTTGGGGGTCATGCTGGGGGTGGTGTTTCAGGGTTTAGGGCAGTGCAGTGGTGTTCGGGCAGTGTAGGGTTTCTTGCAGGGGGTGGTGTTTCAGGGTTTAGGGCAGTGGTGTTCGGGCAGTGTAGGGGGTCATGCTGGGGCTAGTGTTTTAGGGTTTAGGGCAGTGCAGTGGTGTTCGGGCAGTGTAGGGGGTAGTGCTGGGGCTGGTGTTTCAGGGTTTAGGGCAGTGCAGTGGTGTTCGGGCAGTGTAGGGGGTCGTGCTGGGGGCTGGTGTTTCAGGGTTTAGGGCAGTGCAGCGGTGTTCGGGCAGTGTAGGGGATCGTGCTGGGGGTAGTGTATCAGGATTTTGGGCAGTGCAGCGGTGTTCGGGCAGTGTAGGGGGTCGTGCTGGGGGTAGTGTTTCAGGGTTTAGTGAAGTGCAGTGGTGTTCGGGCAGTGTAGGGGTATGTGCTGGGGGTGGTGTTTCAGGGTTTAGGGCAGTGCAGTGGTGTTCGGGCAGAGTAGGGGGTCGTGCTGGGGGTAGTGTTTCAGGGTTTTGGGCAGTGCAGTGGTGTTCGGGCAGTGTAGGGGGTTGTGCTGGGGGTAGTGTTTCAGGATTTAGGGCAGTGCAGTGGTGTTCCGTCAGTGTAGGGGGAAGTGCTGGGGGTGGTGTTTCAGGGTTTAGGGCAGAGCAGTGGTGTTTGGGCAGTGTAGGGGTCGTGCTGGGGGTAGTGTTTCAGGATTTAGGGCAGAGCAGTGGTGTTCGGACAGAGTAGGGGGTCGTGCTGGGGGTGGCGTTTAGGGTTTAGGGCAGTGTAATGATGTTAGGGCAGTGTAGGGGGTCGTGCTGGGGGTAGTGTTTGAGGGTTTAGGACAGTGCAGTGGGGTTCGGGCAGTGTAGGGGGTCGTGCAGGGGGTGGTGTTTCAGGGTTTAGGGCAGTGCAGTGGTGTTCGGGCAGTGTAGGGGGTCGTGCTGGGGGTGGTGTTTCAGGGTTTAGGGCAGTGCAGTGGTGTTCGAGCAGTGTAGGGGGTCTAGCACGGGGTGGTGTTTCAGGGTTTAGGGCAGTGGTGTTTGGGCAGTGTAGGGGGTCGTGCTGGTGCTAGTGTTTTAGGGTTTAGGACAGTGCAGCTGTGTTCGGACAGTATAGGGGGTCATGCTGGGGGTGGTGTTTCAGGGTTTAGGGCAGTGCAGTGGTGTTCGGGCAGTGTAGGGGGTTGTGCAGGGGGTGGTGTTTCAGGGTTTAGGGCAGTGCAGTGGTGTTCGGGCAGTGTAGAGGGTCCTGCAGGGGGTGGTGTTTCAGGGTTTAGGGCAGTGCAGTGGCGTTCGGGCAGTGTAGGGGGTCTTGCAGGGGGTGGTGTTTCAGGGTTTAGGGCAGTGCAGTGGTGTTCGGGCAGTGTAGGGGGTCGTGCTGGGGCTAGTGTTTCAGGGTTTAGGGCAGTGCAGTGGTGTTCGGGCAGTGTAGGGTGTCGAACTGGGGCTAGTGTGTCAGGGTTTTGGTCAGAGCAGTGGTGTTCGGGCAGTGTAGGGGATCATGCTGGGGCTGGTGTTTCAGGGTTTAGGTCAGAGCAGTGGTGTTCGGGCAGTGTAGGGGGTCGTGCTGGGGGTGGTGTTTCAGGGTTTAGGGTAGTGCAGTGGTGTTTGGGCAGTGTAGGGGGTCATGCAGGGGGGGTGTTTCAGGGTTTAGGGCAGTGCAGTGGAGTTCGGGCAGTGTAGGGGGTCTTGCAGGGGGTGGTGTTTCAGGGTTTAGGGCAGTGGTGTTCGGGCAGTGTAGTGGGTCGTGCTGGGGCTAGTGTTTTAGGGTTTAGGGCAGTGCAGTGGTATTCGGGCAGTATAGGGGGTCGTGCTGGGGGTGGTGATTCAGGGTTTAGGGCAGTGCAGTGGTGTTCGGGCAGTGTAGGGGGTCGTGCTGGGGGTGGTGTTTCAGGGTTTAGGGCAGTGCAGTGGTGTTCGGGCAGTGTAGGGGTCGTGCTGGGGGTGGTGTTTCAGGGTTTAGTGCAGTGCAGTGGTGTTCGGGCAGTATAGGGGATCATGCTGGGGGTGGTGTTTCAGGGTTTAGGGCAGTGCAGTGGTGTTCGGGCAGTGTAGGGGGTCATGCTGGGGGTGGTGTTTCAGGGTTTAGGGCAGTGCAGTGGTGTTCGGGCAGTGTAGGGGGTCATGCTGGGGGTGGTGTTTCAGGGTTTAGGGCAGTGCAGTGGTGTTCGGGCAGTGTAGGGGGTCATGCAGGGGGTGGTGTTTCAGGGTTTAGGGCAGTGCAGTGGTGTTCGGGCAGTGTAGGGGGTCATGCAGGGGTGGTGTTTCAGGGTTTAGGGCAGTGCAGTGTTCGGGCAGTGTAGGGTGTCTTGCAGGGGGTGGTGTTTCAGGGTTTAGGGCAGTGCAGTGGTGTTCGGACAGTGTAGGAGGTTGAGCTGGGGCTGGTGTTTCAGGGTTTAGAGCAGTGCAGTGGTGTTCGGGCAGTGTAGGGGGTCGTGCTGGGGCTGGTGTTTCAGGGTTTAGGGCAGTGCAGTGGTGTTCGGGCAGTGCAGGTGGTCGTGCTGGGGGTGGTGTTTCATGGTTTAGGGCAGTGCAGTGGTGTTCGGGCAGTGTAGGGGGTCATGCTGGGGGTGGTGTTTCAGGGTTTAGGACAGTGCAGCTGGTGTTCGGACAGTGTAGGGGGTCATGCTGGGGGTGGTGTTTCAGGGTTTAGGGCAGTGCAGTGGTGTTCGGGCAGTGTAGGGGGTTGTGCTGGGGGTGGTGTTTCAGGGTTTAGGGCAGTGCAGTGGTGTTCGGGCAGTGTAGGGGGTCCTGCTGGGGGTGGTGTTTCAGGGTTTAGGGCAGTGCAGTGGCGTTCGGGCAGTGTAGGGGGTCTTGCTGGGGGTGGTGTTTCAGGGTTTAGGGCAGTGCAGTGGTGTTCGGGCAGTGTAGGGGGTCGTGCTGGGGCTAGTGTTTCAGGGTTTAGGGCAGTGCAGTGGTGTTCGGGCAGTGTAGGGTGTCGTGCTGGGGCTAGTGTTTCAGGGTTTAGGTCAGAGCAGTGGTGTTCGGGCAGTGTAGGGGATCGTGCTGGGGCTGGTGTTTCAGGGTTTAGGGCAGTGCAGTGGTGTTCAGGCAGTGTAGGGGGTCGTGCAGGGGGTGGTGTTTCAGGGTTTAGGGCAGTGCAGTGGTGTTTGGGCAGTGTAGGGGGTCATGCAGGGGTGGTGTTTCAGGGTTTAGGGCAGTGCAGTGGTGTTCGGGCAGTGTAGGGGGTCGTGCAGGGGGTGGTGTTTCAGGGTTTAGGGCAGTGCAGTGGTGTTCGGGCAGTGTAGTGGGTCGTGCTGGGGCTGGTGTTTTAGGGTTTAGGGCAGTGCAGTGGTGTTCGGGCAGTATAGGGGGTCGTGCTGGGGGTGGTGATTCAGGGTTTAGGGCAGTGCAGTGGTGTTCGGGCAGTGTAGGGGGTCGTGCTGGGGGTGGTGTTTCAGGGTTTAGGGCAGTGCAGTGGTGTTCGGGCAGTGTAGGGGGTCGTGCTGGGGGTGGTGTTTCAGTGTTTAGGGCAGTGCAGTGGTGTTCGGGCAGTGTAGGGGGTCATGCTGGGGGTGGTGTTTCAGGGTTTAGGGCAGTGCAGTGGTGTTCGGGCAGTGTAGGGGGTCATGCTGGGGGTGGTGTTTCAGGGTTTAGGGCAGTGCAGTGGTGTTCGGGCAGTGTAGGGGGTCATGCTGGGGGTGGTGTTTCAGGGTTTAGGGCAGTGCAGTGGTGTTCGGGCAGTGTAGGGGGTCATGCAGGGGGTGGTGTTTCAGGGTTTAGGGCAGTGCAGTGGTGTTCGGGCAGTGTAGGGGGTCATGCAGGGGGTGGTGTTTCAGGGTTTAGGGCAGTGGTGTTCGGGCAGTGTAGGGTGTCTTGCAGGGGGTGGTGTTTCAGGGTTTAGGGCAGTGCAGTGGTGTTCGGACAGTGTAGGAGGTTGAGCTGGGGCTGGTGTTTCAGAGTTTAGAGCAGTGCAGTGGTGTTCGGGTAGTGTAGGGGGTCGTGCTGGGGCTGGTGTTTCAGGGTTTAGGGCAGTGCAGTGGTGTTCGGGCAGTGCAGGTGGTCGTGCTGGGGGTAGTGTTTCATGGTTTTGGGCAGTGCAGTGGTGTTCGGGCAGTGTAGGGGGTCATGCTGGGGGTAGTGTTTCAGGGTTTAGGGCAGTGCAGTGGTGTTTGGGTATTGTAGGGGGTCGTGCTGGCGATAGTGTTTTAGGGTTTAGGGTAGTGCAGTGGTGTTTGGGCAGTGTAGGGGCTCGTGCTGGGGGTAGTGTTTTAGGGTTTAGGGTAGTGCAGTGGTGTTTGGGCAGTGTAGGGGGTCGTGCTGGGGGTGGTGTTTTAGGGTTTAGGGCAGTGCATTGGTGTTCGAGTAGTGTAGGGTGTCGTGCTGGGGGTAGTGTTTTAAGGTTTAGGGCAGTGCAGTGCAGTGGTGTTCGGGCAGTGTAGGGGGTCATGCTGGGGGTGGTGATTTCAGGGTTTAGGGCAGTGCAGTATTGTTCGGGCAGTGTATGGGGTCATGCTGGGGTGGTGTTTCAGGGTTTAGGGCAGTGCAGTGGTGTTCGGTTAGTGTAGGGGGTGGTGCCTGGGGGTGGTGTTTCAGGTTTTAGGGCAGTGCAGTGGTGTTCGGGTAGTGTAGGGGGTCGTGCTGGGGGTGGTGTTTTAGGGTTTAGGGCAGTGCAGTGGTGTTCGGGCAGTGCAGGGGGTCGTGCTGGGTGTGGTGTTTTAGGGCAGTGCAGTGGTGTTCGGGCAGTGTAGGGGGTCGTGCTGGGGGTGGTGTTTTAGGGTAGTGCAGTGGTGTTCGGGCAGTGTAGGGGGTCGTGCTGGGGGTGGTGTTTTAGGGTTTAGGACAGTGCAGTGGTGTTCGGGCAGTGTAGGGGGTCGTGCAGGGGGTGGTGTTTCAGGGTTTAGGGCAGTGCAGTGGTGTTCGGGCAGTGTTGGGGGTCGTGCTGGGGGTGGTGTTTCAGGGTTTAGGGCAGTGCATTGGTGTTCAGGCAGTATAGGGGGTTGTGCTGGGGTGGTGTTTCAGGGTTTATGGCAGTGCAGTGGTGTTCGGGCAGTGTAGGGGGTCATGCTGGGGGTGGTGTTTCAGGGTTTAGGGCAGTGCAGTGGTGTTCGGGTAGTGTAGGGGGTCGTGCTGGGGGGTGGTGTTTCAGGGTTTAGGGCAGTGCAGTGGTGTTCTGGCAGTGTAGGGGGTCGTGCTGGGGCTGGTGTTTCAGGGTTTAGGGCAGTGCAGTGGTGTTCGGGCAGTGTAGGGGGTCGTGCTGGGGCTGGTGTTTCAGGGTTTAGGGCAGTGCAGTGATGTTCAGGCAGTGTAGGGGGTCGTGCTGGGGGTGGTGTTTCAGGGTTTAGGGCAGTGCAGTGGTGTTCGGGCAGTGTAGGGGGTCGTGCTGGGGGTGGTGTTTCAGGGTTTAGGGCAGTGGTGTTCGGGCAGTGTAGGGGGTCGTGCTGGGGTGGTGTTTCAGGGTTTAGGGCACTGCAGTGGTGCTCGGGCAGTCCCGGGGGTCACGCTGGGGGGTGGTGTTTCAGGGTTTAGGGCAGTGCAGTGGTGTTCGGGCAGCAGTGTAGGGGGTCGTGCTGGGGGTGGTGTTTCAGGGTTTAGGGCAGTGCAGTGGTGTTCGGGCAGTGTACGGGGTTGTGCTGGGGGTGGTGTTTCAGGGTTTAGGCATGCAGTGGTGTTCGGGCAGGTGTAGGGGGTCGTGCTGGGGGTGGTGTTTCAGGGTTTAGGGCAGTGCAGTGGTGTTTGGGCAGTGTAGGGGGTCATGCTGGGGGTGGTGTTTCAGGGTTTAGGGCAGTGCAGTGGTCTTCGGGCAGTGTAGGGGGTCGTGCTGGGGGTGGTGTTTCAGGGTTTAGGGCAGTGCAGTGGTGTTCGGGCAGTGTAGGGGGTCGTGCTGGGGGTGGTGTTTCAGGGTTTAGGGCAGTGCAGTGGTGTTTGGGCAGTGTGGGGGTCGTGCTGGGGCTGGTGTTTCAGGGTTTAGGGCAGTGCAGTGGTGTTCGGGCAGTGTGGGGGGTCGTGCTGGGGCTGGTGTTTCAGGGTTTAGGGCAGTGCAGTGGTGTTCGGGCAGTGTAGGGGGTCGTGATGGGGCTGGTGTAGGAAGGTGGAATCTGACTATATGGTTGCCCCCACTTTTTTTATGGTGTTTTGCTGGTTTATGACTTAGTTGGACTGGGATCCTGCTATTCAGGGCCCCAGTCTATCTGCTTTCTCTGTAAAATGGTTTCCATGTGCCTTAGGCACATCTCTGATTGGAATCTGGAGTGCCCTTATAAGTCCCTAGTATATGGTATACTATGTACCAAGGGCATAGGTACCTCAGAGGCC
The DNA here is from genome assembly GCA_963921515.1 of Calotriton arnoldi. NCBI lineage: Eukaryota > Metazoa > Chordata > Amphibia > Caudata > Salamandridae > Calotriton > Calotriton arnoldi. Next base: position 947,010 of record CAWUFW010007304.1, on the reverse strand, counting down.
TGCCAGGGGCTGCAGCATGTATTATGCCACCCCTGGAAGGCCATCCAAACTGACACCACAGGTCTGCTACTGCAGCCTGGGTAAGGTGGTGCATGCACCCCTTACTGTGATATAGGTTACCTATATCACGAAATACATACACACATATAAACCTATAAGTCACTCCTAAGGCAGGCCTTATCAATCCTAAAGGCAGAGTGCGTGGTTCCTATGTGAGAGGGTGCCCCTGCGTGAGCAGGGCCCCTCTGCAGCGTTCGGAGACCATCTCTGATGCTGTTTGTAGTGCAGCCTGACCATATACTCTTAAGCGCATTATATCCTCGCGGTAAAATGCTAACTTTGGAATGGCTGCACCTAAACATGTCGTGTTTGGTGTCAAACATCTTGGAATACTACCCCCCGCCAATCCTGGCGGCGGGGGTAGCATTCCACCCTTCTAGAGGGAAAGACATGTTAACTCTGGCTTACCCGGTAACTTCTTTCTGAAGCCCTGGCATCACAAAATGGATGCTGCTGCCACAGACACAAGTCTGGCCTCCTGCTGCTGGACGAAACTCCGGCAGGGGAGGCCTGGACAATAGGTTTCCTGTTGCAGGGAGGTGTGACCACCTCCCCAGACAGGATAATGTGTATTGGGGCTGGGTGGGTGCACTCTTAGAGTGCTTTGAAGTCCTGCACTGGGGGAGCAAAAGGCTCCTCTGTGCATATGCCAGTTCAAACCAGCTCAGGGGCTACCTGCCCCTGCTCTGGCGCGAAACTGGACAAAGGGAAGTGGGTGTAGCCACCCCTCCCTTGACCCTCCCATAGGTGGGGTCATAGAGTTAGTCCCTCCCTGTTTTACTGGTTAAAATGGGGAACCCTTGCCACAGCAAGATTAGATTATACCTGGACGAAACTCTGACACGGAATCCTGGACCTTCGACGCTCTACGACAAGATTAGAGGACTGAAGAATCTCCCTTGGGGTCAAGGAGTGACTCCCCTGCTTGGCAGGCACCAAAGAAGCATCTGTCCGGTTCGCATTACTGAAGCTCCCGTCGGACGCCGAAGTCATCGCATCACCAGAGGTGGATTCTCAGACTTCCCCGAGGCTACCCTGAGTCCCCAGCAAAGCTGAGGCCCGTGGCTATCGTGGGTGACTTGAGACCGTGACCCCTGGACACCGAGCACACTTGCAAGTGCACCATCTTCTGGGTCTCCCAAGAAGTCGTGCTTTGGGCTCCGAGTAGCCCTAGCCTCCAGCACCACCTGCACCGAAGATCACTGGCCCCCACTCCACGAGTGTCCTGTAAGCCAGCTCCACGTGCGGCGTCACGAGGCTCCTTCGCGGTCGCTAGCCCGTTGGCTAGTAGCCCTTGACGAAGGCCAATCTTTTCTTTACTTGGCATCCTGGTTGCTCCAGGCCTGCCCTCACTTACCCTCGCTGGGTGAGTTCCCCAGACCTTGCTGGTCTGCATCATCGACGATCTACATCTTACTCGAGACTTGCCGTTGCCAAGGCTTGTTGGGTCCAATCCGGTCGCCGACACCTCAGCACTCGACAGACATTGAGCACCAGCCCGAATCCTGCTCCTGGTCACCGACAACGCCTCCCGGACCTCGTGGCTGAAGAGTCAAGACGACCGTCACCGCACCTGAAGCACTCGACATCGGTGGGCATCTGTCCATCGCCTTCCTGGTCACTGGCTAGTGACCCAGACTCTGTCCCCTCTGCTTTCAGGTTCTTCAGAACTCCGATCCACTCTTGGATCCACCCGGACACTTTTCTCCTGGTCGCCAGCAGCACTTTGCAGCAGATCGCCATACGAATCGACGACGAAACCCGACCCCGAAAGGCACCTATGCACCCGGCTTCCCTGGGTGAGGTAACACGAGTACTCCGGTGCTCCCGTGGGTAGAGACTCTTCAAAGTCCTAGATCTCAAAGGGTTTTGTCCTAGTCCTCTTTTAAGTGTCCCTTTCCTCTATTTTCCCGATCCCGACTTTCTCCATAGAAGTTAACGGCGTATCGCGGTTGTGTATTTACACTGCACGCGTCTCCCGTGGGTCCCCTGTGTCACTACCTTGGGTGGTTCCTTGTGGTCCAAGCACTTCTAGAGGCTCTAGGCCTAGTGTCTAGTTCAGTCGTGGTTCGCATACCACTTTATTGGTATATGGTTTGGTACGCCCCTAGGGCCCAAACGTGTATTTGTGCTATTACTGTGATTTAAGATCTTATAACCTATGTACTTGAACTCTAGCCTCATAAAGAGACTAGAGGGGTGTGTTTAGTAATAAATACATATATTTTGAATATATACCTGGTGTGGTGCTCTTTCATTTGGTCACTCAAGAGATTATAGACTGGTAAAACAAGCTGCTTTACATTCCTTCAAGACTTAGCCTGAAGGCTGCTCTCCATAGCTACCACTAGGATAGCTTTCAATAAGGTTGTCTTTAACCTACCTACCATAAGAGTCGATTTGGACTGGTGCAAGGTGCCCACTATAATTAGTGGACAGCATATGCCAGGCCAACTTCTCACATTGGTGTGCAGCGTGTGGGATTCCAGCTTGCTATTGTTTTACCAGATAATCTCAATTGAATTGATCAACTGAAAACCACTAAAGGTACCTAAGGTACATATAATTTAAGCTTAGAATAACAGTAAGTTCTACTGAACTTAGAGTTGTGTGTTAAGGGATAGCACAACCCTTTCTACAACTCAAGAGAGTTTAGTAGGCCACACTAGAGTAGGTAGTGCATACACCACACCACACTAGTAATGTCTTTAAGGGTAGGATCTAAAGAATCCTTGCAGGAAGCCATTGAGCTTCCACCCTCCAAGTATGATACACTCCCATTCTTGGAATTGAGAGCTTTATGCAACTTGAGAAAAATAAGGACAGGCCAAAGCCCCACCACCCAACACCTCAAGGAGTTGTTGGTGGCTTATGACCTTAGTAAGCCTGTAGGGACTGAAGGGGTAGGAGCTGAGGGTGGGGCAGAAGAAGAGGAGGAGGCCAGGGGTACCAATACCCCCAGCCCCCTCTGAAACTGGCCAGGAGGGTGACAATGACCCTGACCTGGAAAACCCAATCCCTCCTGTGGATGATGATGAGGATGATCAAAATGATGCCCTCTTTGTCCCCCAGGAAGGATTAAGAGTGTGCCCAGGAAGTCTAGATCTCCTTCTCAGGAGTCTAACCACTCTGGCACCTCTATAGGGAGCTCTGTCTCCTCTCACAGGAGGGAATCCTCTCATGAGAGGAGAACCAGACTGGTCCAGTATGAGGAAACTCAGCTGGAAATCAGAAAAAAGCAATTGGCTTTAGATAGGGAATCCCTAGATCTCCTTAGAGAGAGAAGAAAGTTGGGACTAGAGTCCCATGGTGGCAACAATATCCCTAGAGATAGGGAAAGGTCTTATGACCATAGAAACCTAAACAAGATTGTCCCTCCCTACCAGAGTGGGGATGACATCCACAAATGGATAACTGCACTGGAGAGGGCCTGTAAAGTTCAGAAGGTCCCCCAGAGGCAGTGGGCAGCAATCTTGTGGCTCTCCTTTGCAGACAAAGGTAGAGACAAGCTCCTCACTGTAAGAGAAGAGGATGCTGACAATTACACAGTCTTGAAGAGTGCTCTGATAGATGGGTTTGGCCTAACCACTGAACAGTATAGGTTGAAGTTCAGAGACACCCAAAAGCTCAGACTCAAGACTGGGTTGATTTTGTAGATTGTGCTACAAAGGCTCTGGAAGGTTGGATACATGGCAACAAAGTGCATGACTTTTTAGGATTGTACAATTTGATTATGAGGGAGCAGATCCTTAATAATTGTCAAAACCAGCTTTTGCACCAGTATCTGGTGGACTCTGATCTGACCTCTCCCCAAGAATTGGGAAAGAAGGCAGACAAGTGGGTCAGAACCAGAGTAAAAACTAGAAATCAGGGTGGTGACCAGAAGAAAGATTCTACTAAGTCCCAAGAGAAAGGTGGGGATAAATCTAAGGATAAGTCCCCTACAGGGCCCCAAAATTCCTCTTCTGGGGGTGGGTCCCAAACTCCTTCCTCTCCTGAAAAGAAACCATATTGCCATGTCTGTAAAAAGCCTGGGCACTGGAAAACTGATCCCAGTTGCCCCAGGATTGGCAATAAAGAAAATGTTCCTCCCACAACTACTACCACCCCTCCTGGTACTACCAGTAGTAATCCTCCAGTTGGGAGTAGTGCACCCAAAAAGTTAGGTGCTTTTGCAAGAGGAACAGAGGTGGGCCCTAGTTTAGACAGGGACCCCTCAACAGACTCCTCTGACTCTGATGGTGGTATAGGATTTGCCACCTTTACCATGGGTCCCATAGCATTGGGCAGGTACAGATTGGAGCCAATGATTAATGGTCAGAAAGCTGTGGCATTTAGGGACACAGGGGCTAGTGTCACCATGGTGGCAGGGAAACTAGTCCCCCTCACCAGTTTTTACCTGAGTTTAAGTACCAGGTGACCAACATTGATGGTGTCAGAACAGATCACCCCATGGCCATAGTCAATCTCAGCTGGGAGGGGGTCACAGGCCCAAAAAGAGTGGCAGTGTCCCCAACCCTACCTGTAGATTGCCTGATGGGCAATGATCTGGAAATTTCAGCCTGGGCTGAAGTTGAACACCAAACCCATCTTAGGATGTTGGGCGTCCCTGTAAAGGTTAGTGGGGCTGTGATGGCCACAGCCCCAGCCCAAGAATTTGGAGAGATGGAGCCTGAAAGAATGGCCCACTCTCCCCCAAAAGAGAGCACAAGGGTTGAAGAAAAGTCTTCTTCCCCCAGACAGTAGGTAAGGGTCAGCCTCCTCAGGGAACTGACCCTACCCCTAGTGAAGGAACTGCCACAGAGGTAGTCAGGCCTGGCCTGGCCACACCCCTGATGGCAGAGGACCCTTCCAAGGTGGTACCCAGTCTGGAGCAGGTAACCTGCCCCTCTCTACCCTGCCTCAGTCAGCCCAGGGCTGCAGAGGTCAGGGAGGTCAGTGGACCCCCAGGGCCCCCTGTCCAGAGGAAGCCCCCATCAGCAGATTAGGGGCACCCAGTCTAGTAGCCCTAGCCAGGTGAAAATTCCTCTACACACTGAGGGATCCCCCATACCTTTATGTAGGGACCTCCCCCAGAAGGACTCTGGTAGGCAAGGGCAAACCTGGGACCAGAAGGTTCCAAACCTGCCATGTCCCTCCAGTAGTCCATCCAAAGGGACCCAACCCCCAGCTGTAGGCAGCCAAAGGTTGACCCTTAGAGCAAAGTGCAACTCAGTCATGGAAAGACAGGCATACATGGTGACCAGTGATCTGAGGAAGCTGAGGCCAACATTCCTAGGGCCTCACTTCCCTACTCAGACACCTCACCAGCCTTGTACTTTACCTAAGCACACCACAGGTAGTGATTCCCCATGGTGGAGACCCTCTCATACCCTTAGGGTGAGGGATTGCTTAGTGGACCATAAGACAGGGGGCAACCATGCTAGTGCAGGTGCTTCCTTATATGACCACTTAGTCAATGAAGGCTCAACTGGCCAAGGTTAGCCTTATCTCCTTTCGTTTGGGGGGGTTATGTAGGAAGGTGGAATCTGACTATATGGTTGCCCCCACTTTTTTTATGGTGTTTTGCTGGTTTATGACTTAGTTGGACTGGGATCCTGCTATTCAGGGCCCCAGTCTATCTGCTTTCTCTGTAAAATGGTTTCCATGTGCCTTAGGCACATCTCTGATTGGAATCTGGAGTGCCCTTATAAGTCCCTAGTATATGGTATACTATGTACCAAGGGCATAGGTACCTCAGAGGCCTGCCAGGGGCTGCAGCATGTATTATGCCACCCCTGGAAGGCCATCCAAACTGACACCACAGGTCTGCTACTGCAGCCTGGGTAAGGTGGTGCATGCACCCCTTACTGTGATATAGGTTACCTATATCACTAAATACATACACACATATAAACCTATAAGTCACTCCTAAGGCAGGCCTTATCAATCCTAAAGGCAGAGTGCATGGTTCCTATGTGAGAGGGTGCCCCTGCATGAGCAGGGCCCCTCTGCAGCGTTCGGAGACCATCTCTGATGCTGTTTGTAGTGCAGCCTGACCATATACTCTTAAGCGCATTATATCCTCGCGGTAAAATGCTAACTTTGGAATGGCTGCACCTAAACATGTCGTGTTTGGTGTCAAACATCTTGGAATACTACCCCCCGCCAATCCTGGCGGCGGGGGTAGCATTCCACCCTTCTAGAGGGAAAGACATGTTAACTCTGGCTTACCCGGTAACTTCTTTCTGAAGCCCTGGCATCACAAAATGGATGCTGCTGCCACAGACACAAGTCTGGCCTCCTGCTGCTGGACGAAACTCCGGCAGGGGAGGCCTGGACAATAGGTTTCCTGTTGCAGGGAGGTGTGACCACCTCCCCAGACAGGATAATGTGTATTGGGGCTGGGTGGGTGCACTCTTAGAGTGCTTTGAAGTCCTGCACTGGGGGAGCAAAAGGCTCCTCTGTGCATATGCCAGTTCAAACCAGCTCAGGGGCTACCTGCCCCTGCTCTGGCGCGAAACTGGACAAAGGGAAGTGGGTGTAGCCACCCCTCCCTTGACCCTCCCATAGGTGGGGTCATAGAGTTAGTCCCTCCCTGTTTTACTGGTTAAAATGGGGAACCCTTGTCACAGCAAGATTAGATTATACCTGGACGAAACTCTGACACTGAATCCTGGACCTTCGACGCTCTACGACAAGATTAGAGGACTGAAGAATCTCCCTTGGGGTCAAGGAGTGACTCCCCTGCTTGGCAGGCACCAAAGAAGCATCTGTCCGGTTCGCATTACTGAAGCTCCCGTCGGACGCCGAAGTCATCGCATCACCAGAGGTGGATTCTCAGACTTCCCCGAGGCTACCCTGAGTCCCCAGCAAAGCTGAGGCCCGTGGCTATCGTGGGTGACTTGAGACCGTGACCCCTGGACACCGAGCACACTTGCAAGTGCACCATCTTCTGGGTCTCCCAAGAAGTCGTGCTTTGGGCTCCGAGTAGCCCTAGCCTCCAGCACCACCTGCACCGAAGATCACTGGCCCCCACTCCACGAGTGTCCTGTAAGCCAGCTCCACGTGCGGCGTCACGAGGCTCCTTCGCGGTCGCTAGCCCGTTGGCTAGTAGCCCTTAACGAAGGCCAATCTTTTCTTTACTTGGCATCCTGGTTGCTCCAGGCCTGCCCTCACTTACCCTCGCTGGGTGAGTTCCCCAGACCTTGCTGGTCTGCATCATCGACGATCTACATCTTACTCGAGACTTGCCGTTGCCAAGGCTTGTTGGGTCCAATCCGGTCGCCGACACCTCAGCACTCGACAGACATTGAGCACCAGCCCGAATCCTGCTCCTGGTCGCCGACAACGCCTCCCGGACCTCGTGGCTGAAGAATCAAGACGACCGTCACCGCACCTGAAGCACTCGACATCGGTGGGCATCTGTCCATCGCCTTCCTGGTCACTGGCTAGTGACCCAGACTCTGTCCCCTCTGCTTTCAGGTTCTTCAGAACTCCGATCCACTCTTGGATCCACCCGGACACTTTTCTCCTGGTCGCCAGCAGCACTTTGCAGCAGATCGCCATACGAAACGACGACGAAACCCGACCCCGAAAGGCACCTATGCACCCGGCTTCCCTGGGTGAGGTAACACGAGTACTCCGGTGCTCCCGTGGGTAGAGACTCTTCAAAGTCCTAGATCTCAAAGGGTTTTGTCCTAGTCCTCTTTTAAGTGTCCCTTTCCTCTATTTTCCCGATCCCGACTTTCTCCATAGAAGTTAACGGCGTATCGCGGTTGTGTATTTACACTGCACGCGTCTCCCGTGGGTCCCCTGTGTCACTACCTTGGGTGGTTCCTTGTGGTCCAAGCACTTCTAGAGGCTCTAGGCCTAGTGTCTAGTTCAGTCGTGGTTCGCATACCACTTTATTGGTATATGGTTTGGTACGCCCCTAGGGCCCAAACGTGTATTTGTGCTATTACTGTGATTTAAGATCTTATAACCTATGTACTTCGAACTCTAGCCTCATAAAGAGACTAGAGGGGTGTGTTTAGTAATAAATACATATATTTTGAATATATACCTGGTGTGGTGCTCTTTCATTTGGTCACTCAAGAGATTATAGACTGGTAAAACAAGCTGCTTTACATTCCTTCAAGACTTAGCCTGAAGGCTGCTCTCCATAGCTACCACTAGGATAGCTTTCAATAAGGTTGTCTTTAACCTACCTACCATAAGAGTCGATTTGGACTGGTGCAAGGTGCCCACTATAATTAGTGGACAGCATATGCCAGGCCAACTTCTCACAGCTGGTGTTTCAGAGTTTAGGGCAGTGCAGTGGTGTTCGGGCAGTGTAGGGGGTCGTGTGGGGGCTGGTGTTTCAGGGTTTAGGGCAGTGCAGTGGTGTTCGGGCAGTGTAGGGGGTCGTGCTGGAGGTGGTGTTTCAGGGTTTAGGGCAGTGCAGTGGTGTTCGGGCAGTGTAGGGGGTCGTGCTGGGGGTAGTGTTTCAGGGTTTAGGGCAGTGCAGTGGTGTTCGGGCAGTGTAGGGGGTCGTGCTGGGGGTGGTGTTTCAGGGTTTAGGGCAGTGCAGTGGTGTTCGGGCAGTGTAGGGGGTCGTGCTGGGGGTAGTGTTTCAGGGTTTAGGGCAGTGCAGTGGTGTTCGGGCAGTGTAGGGGGTCGTGCTGGGGGTGGTGTTTCAGGGTTTAGGGCAGTGCAGTGGTGTTCGGGCAGTGTAGGGGGTCGTGCTGGGGGTGGTGTTTCAAGGTTTAGGGCAGTGCAGTGGTGTTTGGGCAGTGTAGGGGTTGTGCTGGGGGTGGTGTTTCAGGGTTTAGGGCAGTGCAGTGGTTTTCGGGCAGTGTAGGGGGTCATGCTGGGGGTGGTGTTTCAGGGTTTAGGGCAGTGCAGTGGTGTTCGGGCAGTGTAGGGGTCGTGCTGGGGGTGGTGTTTCAGGGTTTAGGGCAGTGCAGTGGTGTTCGGGCAGTGTAGGGGGTCGTGCTGGGGCTGGTGTTTCAGGGTTTAGGGCAGTGCAGTGGTGTTCGGGCAGTGTAGGGAGTCGTGCAGGGGTGGTGTTTCAGGGTTTAGGGCAGTGCAGTGGTGTTCGGGCAGTGTAGGGGGTCTTGCTGGGGGTGGTGTTTCAGGGTTTAGGGCAGTGCAGTGGTGTTCGGGCAGTGTAGGGGGTCGTGCTGGGGCTGGTGTTTCAGGGTTTAGGGCAGTGCAGTGGTGTTCGGGCAGTGTAGGGGGTCGTGCTGGGGCTGGTGTTTCAGGGTTTAGGGCAGTGCAGTGGTGTTCGGGCAGTGTAGGGCGTCATGCTGGGGGCTGGTGTTTCAGGGTTTAGGGCAGTGCAGTGGTGTTCGGGCAGTGTAGGGGATCGTGCTGGGGGTAGTGTTTCAGGGTTTATGGCAGTCCAGTGGTGTTCGGGCAGTGTAGGGGGTCGTGCTGGGGGTGGTGTTTCAAGGTTTAGGGCAGTGCAGTGGTGTTCGGGCAGTGTAGGGGGATCGTGATGGGGGTGGTGTTTCAAGATTTAGGGCAGTGCAGTGGTGTTCGGGCAGTGTAGGGGGTCGTGCTGGGGGTAGTGTTTCAGGGTTTAGGGTAGTGCAGTGGTGTTTGGGTAGTGTAGGGGGTTGTGCTGGGGGTAGTGTTTCAGGGTTTAGGGCAGTGCAGTGGTGTTCGGGCAGTGTAGGGGGTCGTGCTGGGGGTGGTGTTTCAGGGTTTAGGGAAGAGCAGTGGTGTTTGGGCAGTGTAGGGGGTCGTGCTGGGGGTGGTGTTTCAGGGTTTAGGGCAGAGCAGTGGTGTTCGGGCAGTGTAGGGGGTCGTGCTGGGGGTGGTGTTTCAGGGCTTAGGGCAGTGCAGTGATGTTCGGGCAGTGTAGGGGGTCGTGCAGGGGTGGTGTTTCAGGGTTTAGGGCAGTGCAGTGGTGTTCGGGCAGTGTAGGGGGTCGTGCTGGGGGTGGTGTTTCAGGGTTTAGGGCAGTGCAGTGGTGTTCGGGCAGTGTAGGGGGTCTTGCTGGGGGTGGTGTTTCAGGGTTTAGGGCAGTGCAGTGGTGTTCGGGCAGTGTAGGGGGTCGTGCTGGGGCTGGTGTTTTAGGGTTTAGGGCAGTGCAGTGGTGTTCGGGCAGTGTAGGGGGTCGTGCTGGGAGTGGTGTTTCAGGGTTTAGGGCAGTGCAGTGGTGTTCGGGCAGTGTAGGGGGTCGTGCAGGGGTGGTGTTTCAGGGTTTAGGGCAGTGCAGTGGTGTTCGGGCAGTGTAGGGGGTCATGCTAGGGGTGGTGTTTCAGGGTTTAGGGCAGTGCAGTTGTGTTCGGGCAGTGTAGGGGGTCGTGCTGGGGGTGGTGTTTCAGGGTTTAGGGCAGTGCAGTGGTGTTCGGGCAGTGTAGGGGGTCGTGCTGGGGGTGGTGTTTTAGGGTTTAGGGCAGTGCAGTGGTGTTCGGGCAGTGTAGGTGGTCGTGCTGGGGGTGGTGTTTTAGGGTTTAGGGCAGTGCAGTGGTGTTCGGGCAGTGTAGGGGGTCGTGCAGGGGGTGATGTTTCAGGGTTTAGGGCAGTGCAGTGGTGTTCTGGCAGTGTAGGGGGTCGTGCAGGGGGTGGTGTTTCAGGGTTTAGGGCAGTGCAGTGGTGTTCAGGCAGTGTAGGGGGTCGTGCTGGGGGTGGTGTTTCAGGGTTTAGGGCAGTGCAGTGGTGTTCGGGCAGTGTAGGGGGTCGTGCTGGGGGTGGTGTTTCAGGGTTTAGGGCAGGCAGTGGTGTTCTGGCAGTGTAGGGGGTCGTGCTGGGGGTGGTGTTTCAGGATTTAGGGCAGTGCAGTGGTGTTCGGGCAGTGTAGGGGGTCGTGCTGGGGGTGGTGTTTCAGGGTTTAGGGCAGTGCAGTGGTGTTCGGGCAGTGTAGGGGGTCGTGCTGGGGGTGGTGTTTCAGGGTTTAGGGCAGTGCAGTGGTGTTCGGGCAGTGTAGGGGGTCATGCTGGGGTGGTGTTTCAGGGTTTAGGGCAGTGCAGTGGTGTTCGGGCAGTGTAGGGGTTCATGCTGGGGCTGGTGTTTCAGGGGTTAGGGCAGTGCAGTGGTGTTCGGGCAGTGTAGGGGGTCGTGCTGGGGCTGGTGTTTCAGGGTTTAGGGCAGTGCAGTGGTGTTCGGGCAGTGTAGGGGGTCATGCTGTGGCGGGTGTTTAAGGGATTAGGGCAGTGCAGTGGTGTTCGGGCAGTGTAGGGGGTAGTGCTGGGGCTGGTGTTTCAGGGTTTAGGGCAGTGCATTGGTGTTTGGGTAGTGTAGGGGGTCGTGCTGGGGCTGGTGTTTCAGGGTTTAGGGCAGTGCAGAGGTGTTCGGGCAGTGTAGGGGGTCGTGCTGGGGGTAGTGTATCAGGGTTTAGGGCAGTGCAGCGGTGTTCGGGCAGTGTAGGGGGTCGTGCTGGGGGTAGTGTTTCAGGGTTTTGGGCAGTGCAGTGGTGTTCGGGCAGTGTAGGGGGATCGTGCTGGGTGGTGGTGTTTCAGGGTTTAGGGCAGTGCAGTGGTGTTCGGGCAGTGTAGGGGGTCGTGCTGGGTGTGGTGTTTCAGGGTTTAGGGCAGTGCAGTGGTGTTCGGGCAGTGTAGGGGGTCGTGCTGGGGCTGGTGTTTCAGGGTTTAGGGCAGTGCAGTGGTGTTTGGGCAGTGTAGGGGGGTCGTGCTGGGGCTGGTGTTTCAGGGTTTAGGGCAGTGCAGTGGTGTTCGGGCAGTGCAGGTGGTCGTGCTGGGGGTAGTGTTTCATGGTTTTAGGCAGTGCAGTGGTGTTCGGGCAGTGTAGGGGATCATGCTGGGGGTAGTGTTTCAGGGTTTAGGGTAGTGCAGTGGTATTTGGGTAGTGAAGGGGGTTGTGCTGGGGTAGTGTTTTAGGGTTTAGGGTAGTGCATTGGTCTTTGGGTAGTGTAGGGGCTCGTGCTGGGGGTAGTGTTTTAGGGTTTAGTTTAGTGCATTGGTGTTTGGGTAGTGTAGGGGGTCGTGCTGGGGTAGTGTTTTAGGGTTTAGGGCAGTGCATTGGTGTTTGAGTAGTGTAGGGTTCGTGCTGGGGGTAGTGTTTTAAGGTTTAGGGCAGTGCAGTGAGGTGGTGTTCGGGTAGTGTAGGGGGTCCTGCTGGGGGGAGTGTTTTAGGGTTTAGGGCAGTGCAGTGTTGTTCGGGTAGTGTAGGGGGTCATGATGGGGGAGTGTTTTAGGGTTTAGGGTAGTGCAGTGGTGTTCGGGTAGTGTAGGGGGTCATGCTGGGGGAGTGATTTAGGGTTTAGGGTAGTGCAGTAGTGTTCGAGTAGTGTAGGGGGTCATGCTGGGGGGGTGTTTTAGGGTTTAGGGCAGTGCAGTGGTGTTCAGTTAGTGTAGGGAGTGGTACCTGGGGGGTGTTTTAGGGTTTAGGGCAGTGCAGTGGTGTTCGGGTAGTGTAGGGGGTCGTGCTGGGGGTGGTGTTTTAGGGCTTAGGGCAGTGCAGGGGTGTTCAGGCAGTGTAGGGGGTCATGCTGGGGGTGGTGTTTTAGGTTTTAGGGCAGTGCAGTGGTGTTCGGGCAGTGTAGGGGGTCGTGCTGGGGGTGGTGTTTTAGGGTTTAGGGCTGTGCAGTGGTGTTCGGGCAGTATAGTGGGTCTCGCTGGGGGTGGTGTTTTAGGGTTTAGGGCAGTGCAGTGGTATTCGGGCAGTATAGGGGGTCGTGCTGGGGGTGGTGTTTCAGGGTTTAGGGCAGTGGTGCTCGGGCAGTGTAGGGGGTTGTGCGGGGGTGGTGTTTCAGGGTTTAGGGCAGTGCAGTGGTGTTTGGGCAGTGTAGGGGGTCGTGCTGGGGGGGTGTTTCAGGGTTTAGGGCAGTGCAGTGGTTTTTGGGCAGTGTAGGGGGTCGTGCTGGGGGTGGTGTTTCAGGGTTTAGAGCAGTGCAGCGGTGTTCGGGCAGTGTAGGGGGTCATGCTGGAGGTAGTGTTTCAGGGTATTGGGAAGTGCAGTGGTGTTCGGGCAGTGTAGGGGGACGTGCTGTGTGTAGTGTTTCAGGGTTTTGGGCAGTGCAGTGGTGTTCGGGCAGTGTAGAGGGTTGTGCTGGGGGTAGTATTTCAGGATTTTGGGAAGTGCAGTGGTGTTCGGGCAGTGTAGAGGGAAGTGCTGGGGGTGGTGTTTCAGGGTTTAGGGCAGAGCATTGGTGTTTGGGCAGTGTAGGGGTTGTGCGGGGGGTAGTGTTTCAGGATTTAGGGCAGAGCAGTGGTGTTCAGGCAGTGTAGGGGGTCGTGCAGGGGGTGGTGTTTCAGGGTTTAGGGCAGTGCAGTGGTGTTCAGGCAGTGTAGGGGGTCTTGCAGGGGGTGGTGTTTCAGGGTTTCTGGCAGTGGTGTTCGGGCAGTGTAGGGGGTCGTGCTGGGGTGGTGTTTCAGGGTTTAGGGCAGTGCAGTTGTGTTCGGGCAGTGTAGGGCGTCGTGCTGGGGGTGGTGTTTCAGGGTTTAGGGCAGTGCAGTGGTGTTCGGGCAGTATAGGGGGTCGTGCTGGGGGTGGTGTTTCAGGGTTTAGGGCAGTGGTGTTCGGGCAGTGTAGGGGGTCGTGCTGGTGCTAGTGTTTTAGGGTTTAGGACAGTGCAGTGGTGTTCGGACAGTATAGGGGGTCGTGCTGGGGGTGGTGTTTCAGGGTTTAGGGCAGTGCAGTGGTGTTCGGGCAGTGTAGGGGGTCGTGCAGGGGGTGGTGTTTCAGGGTTTAGGGCAGTGCTGTGGTGTTCGGGCAGGGTAGAGGGTCCTGCAGGGGGTGGTGTTTCAGGGTTTAGGGCAGTGCAGTGGCGTTTGGGCAGTGTAGGGGGTCTTGCAGGGGGTGGTGTTTCAGGGTTTAGGGCAGTGGTGTTCGGGCAGTGTAGGGGGTCGTGCTGGGGCTAGTGTTTCAGAGTTTAGGGCAGTGCAGTGGTGTTCGGGCAGTGTAGGGGGTCGTTCTGGGGCTAGTGTTTCAGGGTTTTGGTCAGAGCAGTGGTGTTCGGGCAGTGTAGGGGATCGTGCTGGGGCTGGTGTTTCAGGGTTTAGGGCAGTGCAGTGGTGTTCGGGCAGTGAAGGGGGTCGTGCTGGGGCTGGTGTTTCAGGGTTTAGGGCAGTGCAGTGGTGTTCGGGCAGTGTAGGGGGTCGTAGGTACAGTCCCGGGCACACGTAACGAGGATATAATATCAGGAGAAATGTCTCATACTGCAGAAATGTAGAGGGTCTACACCAGAATGATAATCATAGGTGTTTAATATAGTAACAGAGCATAAGCAACCAGCCAAAACAAAAGCAACCAGCCGACACGTGTTTCGTCACAAAGGGTAGTAACCCGTGACTCTTCAGGAGCTGGGGAAGATACAAAACATAAGATAAACTGACAAGAAAGCAAACAAACGATGTATAGGTCGAAATTAAAAATCATAAATACAAGTGGAAACCTGGTTACATAACTTACACACAAAATGACAATGAAAGATCTTTTTATGTACGTTTGTTCCCTTTTTCTTTCTTTATTTCAGTCTATGTTATTTTCTTTTTTCCTTTTTTTCTGCTTTCAACTTGGGGCGTACATCCCCTTTTACAACACCAATTCCTACACCGGCACACTCTATACATGGCGTCCTGTGTAGCCCACCTCTGCTTTTGTCCTTCTGCGGTCTAGTCTTTCTCCACCTTGCCTATATAACCCCCGCCTCCGCCCCTCCTCTTCCGGCCATCTTCCGGAACCATTTTCCTTCCTGAACAACACTTCTCCCAGGTAAGCGAGTCAGTCCTCTCCACACGAGCCAACCTTTGCTAGCTCACTATCCCTGGTGTATCTGCTTACACCTTTTCTCCCCCTCTTTCACTATCTAGTTTCCTGTACTCCGGCGCATCCGCCGTTGTCGTCCTGGACTACTGACCTGGCACGCCTAATTCTATATTCCCCCTGTGCTACTTAGCACTTGGTTAATCTCGTCGCCACAGACTGCATCGACTTTTCTGAAGGTAAGCCTTCTTCACCTCGATACTCTAGTGTTTTCGTCTTTCCCCTTCCCCCTTTCCCTCCCACACTTGGCACTTCACTTCATTCCCATTTTCCGTTTTCTCTCAGGTCAATAGTCCTCATTGGCTTATCCGCCGCCCGGCGATATCCGTCTTCCTTTCCTTACATTTGGCAGTAGTCCACCTACCGTGGTTCGCACTGCTCTTCATTGCCGTTTTGGATTCTTGAACGGTCACTTGGTAAGGTTTCACTTTAGTTTCCCTGTACGTATTTTTCCTTTTCCAGCTCACCCCTTTCGCTTACCGTTTTCCTTTTCCTCTCCATAGAATCCACCTTGTTGGCACCGCCTTTCAGGTATTTTCTCTACCCTCTTTTCCCCCCTTTTTTTCTTTTCTTTTACCTACTAGTAGCACACACTTAGGGCAGCCGTCTATTCCCTCCAGAGCCACCTACTAGGCTGTGTCTTTATCGTTCTTTCGCTTTCTCCGCATGTCTTTCAGTCGCACTCGTCCAGCTCACAATGGAGCTTGCTCGTGATCACCTTTTCGTTCACTATGCGGTTTTGTCTTACCTTTGTGTACCAGAGGTCCTCCTTTTAACCCTGGGTGACCTATCCTCTATTTAGGAGTTCTTGTTTATCTAGTTGGTCTTCTGCCTGAGTACTTTTCACCAACACTGATTTTGCGTTTACAGCCGCTTTTAGAACCTGTTCGTTGCCATGACTGGGCGCCCTCCATTGCATGTATTTCCAACACGTTCCGCTTAGTGCGTGATTGTTATCTTTACAGGCTGCCTTTTCAATTTTATCACATTGGCTTGTGTCGCTTCTCATTTACCATGTTCTGATTATTTCGCCTCTTGGTCTGCAATTCCATTTATTTTTCTTCCTCTACACATTCACAGCTCGACCTTTTGATCTTGGTGCAAAGATTTTTCATTGTCATTTTGTGTGTAAGTTATGTAACCAGGTTTCCACTTGTATTTATGATTTTTAATTTCGACCTATACATCGTTTGTTGCTTTCTTGTCAGTTTATCTTATGTTTTGTATCTTCCCCAGCCCTGAAGAGTCACGGGTTACTACCCTTTGTGACGAAACACGTGTCGGCTGGTTGCTTTTGTTTTGGCTGGTTGCTTATGCTCTGTTACTATATTAAACACCTATGATTATCATTCTGGTGTAGACCCTCTACATTTCGGCAGTATGAGACATTTCTCCTGATATTATATCCTCGTTACGTGTGCCCGGGACTGTACCTACTTCATTTGTGTGGATTTCTATCCATACCATCACGGGGGTTTTAGGGCATATCCCTTGACCTGGTTTGCACCGTTCACACTCCTAGTATAACATAAACTCAGCGCGAATTAGCTTGAGCGCCATTATTCCTGTCAATACTAAAAACCCCACACTGATACAAAGTGTAGGGAGTCGAGCTGGGGCTGGTGTTTCAGGGTTTAGGGCAGTGCAGTGCTGTTCGGGCAGTGTAGGGGGTCGTGCTGGGGCTGGTGTTTCAGGGTTTAGGGCAGTGCAGTGGTGTTCGGGCAGTGTAGGGGCTTCGTGCTGGGGCTGGTGTTTCAGGGTTTATGGCAGTGCAGTGGCTTTCGGGCAGTGCAGGGGGACGTGCTGGGGTGGTGTTTCAGGGTTTAGGGCAGAGCAGTGGTGTTTAGGCAGTGTAAGGGGTCGTGCTGGGGGTAGTGTTTCAGGGTTTTGGGAAGTGCAGTGGTGTTCGGGCAGTGTAGGGGGACGTGCTGGGTGTGGTGTTTCAGGGTTTAGGGCAGAGCAGTGGTGTTTAGGCAGTGTAGGGGTCGTGCTGGGGGTAGTGTTTCAGGGTTTAGGGCAGAGCAGTGGTGTTCGGGCAGAGTAGGGGGTCGTGCTGGAGGTGGTGTTTAGGGTTTAGGGCAGTGCAGTGGTGTTCGGGCAGTGTAGGAGGTCGTGCAGGGGGTGGTGTTTTAGGTTTTAGGGCAGTGCAGTGGTGTTCGGGCAGTGTAGGGGTCATGCAGGGGGTGGTGTTTCAGGGTTTAGGGCAGTGGTGTTCGGGCAGTGTAGGGGGCCGTGCTGGGGCTAGTGTTTTAGGGTTTAGGGCAGTGCAGTGGTGTTTGGGCAGTATAGGGGGTCGAGCTGGGAGTGGTGTTTCAGGGTTTAGGGAAGTGCAGTGGTGTTCGGCAGTGTAGGGGTCGTGCAGGGGTGGTGTTTCAGGGTTTAGGGCAGTGCAGTGGTGTTCGGGCAGTGTAGGGGGTCTTGCAGGGGTGGTGTTTCAGGGTTTAGGACAGTGGTGTTTGGGCAGTGTAGGGGGTCGTGCTGGGGCTAGTGTTTCAGGGTTTAGGGCAGTGCAGTGGTGTTCGGACAGTGTAGGGGGTCATGCTGGGCCTAGTGTTTCAGGGTTTTGGGCAGAGCAGTGGTGTTCGGGCAGTGTAGGGGGTCTTGCTGGGGTGATGTTTCAGGGTTTAGGGCAGTGCAGTGGTGTTCGGGCAGTGTAGGGGGTCTTGCTGGGGGTAGTGTTTCATGGTTTAGGGCAGTGCAGTGGTGTTCGGGCAGTGTATGGGGTCATGCTGGGGGTGGTGTTTCAGGGTTTAGGGCAGTGCAGTGGTGTTCGGGCAGTGTATGGGGTCATGCTGGGGGTAGTGTTTCAGGGTTTAGGACAGTGCAGTGGTGTTCGGGCAGTGTAGGGGATCGTGCTGGGGGTAGTGCTTCAGGGTTTAGGGCAGTGCAGTGGTGTTCGGGCAGTGTAGGGGGTCGTGCTGGGGGTAGTGCTTCAGGGTTTAGGGCAGTGCAGTGGTGTTCAGGCAGTGTAGGGGTCGTGCTGGGGGTGGTGTTTCAGGGTTTAGGGCAGTGCAGTGGTGTTTGGGCAGTGTAGGGGGTCGTGCTGGGGGTGGTGTTTCAGGGTTTAGGGCAGTGCACTGGTGTTCGAGCAGTGTAGGGGGTTGTGCTGGGGGTGGTGTTTCAGGGTTTAGGGCAGTGCATTGGTGTTCGAGCAGTGTAGGGGGTTGTGCTGGGGGTGGTGTTTCAGGGTTTAGGGCAGTGCAGTGGTGTTCGGGCAGTGTAGGGGGTCGTGCTGGAGGTAGTGTTTTAGGGTTTAGGGCAGTGCAGTGGTATTCAAGCAGTGTAGGGGGTCGTGCTGGGGTAGTGTTTTAGGGTTTAGGACAGTGCAGTGGTGTTCGTGCAGTGTAGTGGGTCGTGCTGGGGTAGTGTTTTAGGGTTTAGGGCAGTGCAGTGGTGTTTGTGTAGTGTGCAGCGCATGTGCTGCGTCGCTAGGCGAGACCTAAAAAGCATTGCACCAAGATGGCTGCCAACACTTCCTGGATTGAAGTGTTAGCAGCCAATTAGAGCCAAGCTCGTGCTTGTGTAGTTAGGTCCCGCCCAGATATATAAAGATTTTTTTCTTTTAATATCTCAAAAACTACTGAACGGATTTACACCATTTAAAAAAAAGGGCGCTTTCTGAATCAAGCACTACCTTTTTGCCAAATTTGGTGTAATTCCGTTCAGCAGTTTTGGCTGTAACCGTGTCTAAAGTTTCCTATGGGAAATTGGTTTTTTGACCTCTATTTTTTTAATTTCTCAGGAAGTACTGAACGGATTTACACCATTTAACAAAAAGGTCTCTTTCTGAACCAAGGGCTACCTTTTTTGCCAAATTTGGTGTAATTCCGTTCCGCAGTTCGGGCTGTAGCCGTGTCTAAAGTTTCCTATGGGAAATAACATGGGAAAACGCGTTTTGGGACCCCCCCTTTTTTCTCGGCCCCCACTTGATGAATCACCCCGAAACTTTGAGGATAGGAGCTGACCGGAGCGCCCCACTAGTTTTGAAAATTTCGCGAAGATTCGTCATCCGGCGCCAAAGTTATTGGGAAAAGAATAAACGCTTTTCCTATGGAAACTAGGTCCTAACTATAACTATCTACTGGCGACCGCCAGTAGATAATATATACATATATTCACTGAAAAAACCATAGGTTTCAGGGGCGTTATAGTTAGTTGGACATTTCACTCGTACAAAACCATAGAAATTCCCCCGTTATAGTTAGTTCAGCTAACTATAACTCGCGCGCTCCACAATGCACTGCTGATGACGTCACATATTACATCACTCATGACATGGTCAGTGACATCACTCATGACATCACTGATGACATCTCAAATGACATCACTGATGACATCACTGATGCATCATCCTTGTGATAGAGTGGCAGACCTCCTCTCACCCTAATATAACCTTTGATACACACACTCAAAAATACAAACTAACATTTTCAAAACAATGGACATACCAATACCAGTTACAACACACCTATTCAGTAATTCCAAGATCTACACACACATCCACTCATTCACCAACAGTCCCTATACAGTCACTCATACATGTACTCACTCATCATATGTACTCATACACCTATACATCCTGTTACACACCGCCACTCATCCATAGAGTTACTCACACACATAGTCACACATGCAAACAAAGTATCAAACATCCATTTACTTGCATATACAGTTATACACACACTACCACACTTACTTCTACAGAAACTTACACATACTTACTCTCTTAAACAATCACTTATAGAAACACCTACTTATTTGTACAGGAACTCTTCCAATCTCTCACTCTCACATATACTCACTTATATACACCAATACTCACATATACTAGTTTAAAACATATGTAGTTACTCATAAAGACACTATTGAGACAGTCATTCACTCACTAACACACCCATACACATACTCATCCACCTATACAGTCCTGCACACATGCTGTCTTCAACACATACAAACAGTGAGTCACTCATTCATGCATCTATGCACTAATTAATACCCCCACCGAACCATACAGACACTCAGACACTCATACTGATACTCAAAAAACCAACTAATAACCCATATAGACACTCATGTAGCTACTCACCAACCCATGCAGCCACTTATACACAAAGTGAGAGACTGATACAGATATTTTCATATTTAAACATTACTCACTAACCCATGTATTCACTAAGATACACTTAGTCAGTTATACAATCAATTTTACAAAAAAAATCATCCATTTAGACACTTATATACCCATTTATTCTTCCATCGACCTTGAGATATACATATATAAAACATATTTAATTTTCAGAAAAACACACATTCACTGGATGATGTCATCAGTGATGTCATTTGAGATGTCATCAGTGATGTCATGAGTGATGTCACTGACCATGTCATGAGTGATGTAATATGTGACGTCATCAGCAGTGCATTGCGGGCGCGCGAGTTATAGTTAGCTGAACTAACTATAACGGGGGAATTTCTATGGTTTTGTACGAGTGAAATGTCCAACTAACTATAACGCCCCTGAAACCTATGGTTTTTTCAGTGAATTTCTAAGGTTTTTTAAATGCTAATTTCTAACTATAACGTGCCTGAAACCTATGGTTTTTCAGTGAATTTCTAAGGTTTTTTAAATGCTAATTTCTAACTATAACGTGCCTGAAACCTATGGTTTTTTCAGTGAATATATATATATTTATTATACTATGTATACATGTGAAAATGTCTCGGTCCCCTGTTTGCCTCGGTGGCACGGAAAAAATGGGTGGAACTGACGTCAGCACGCCGACGAGGTCCTCTTATGGCTCCGATGACGTCATACGGTGTCGCGGCGGAGCCGTGCTCGTTGGCGTGGGAGAGCTAGGAAAGAATTTCCGTGGAATGCTGGTGCAGGGGATATTCACCTAAGTGTTCAGGCTAGTCCTTTGGGAGCAACTGTTTATGTTGCCACTCCAGAAACCGAAACCAGTGATCCGAGGGCAGAGGCCCTGCAGATGGCACACGAGGTGGGGTGCCCAGTCGTGTGCACCGGCGGGGCAGCGAAGTGACAAGCACCACAACCCACAAAAAAGGTAACGAGGGCACTGAATAACACAGGATCTTCTCTTTGTATCTGGCAGGAACAACGAAGTTAAAATGCCCTAGTACCAAAATGTAGAATTAGTGCTACAACGGTCTTCAAGAGGACCTGCGATGCCGCTTCTGCCTCCCGTACCCTGGAGGCGGCACATGGGTCACGCGGTACGGTCATACTGCGGTGGGACGCACACTCGTTGACCTCTCATGGCACTGCTCCACACTTCAGGGAGGACGCTTTCCATTAGCTATGTTTTCTGATGACATGTCGCGCCGGCCCCGTCCAACAACAGAACTCCTTTAGATCCAAACAGACTCTTCCACTCTCTCACCGGAAGTGAAACCAGGCCACGCGGACACTTTCACAATACAACAGCCGGGAATGCACTTTTTGGTAAAAAAAACACATTCCTTCCTCCTAATTAATCAAATAAACGTCTCACTGAAGAACAGGGCCAGCTTCGATCGGTAAACAGCCGTTACAACGACTTTTTACTTTGCGATACCATTACAACGCATGCATTACCACGCATGCGTTGTACATCACAAAGTCATTACTACGCATTTTTTAGAACACATGGTCATTTACCACGCATGCCTTTACAACGAATTTTGTTGTAAAGGTATGTATGGTAAATGACCATGCGTTCTAAAAACATGTAGACGATCCATGTCGTTGTAAGGAAACAGAGGCTGTTCCGTTTCCTCACAACGACGTGCACCGCCCCTCAGAGATGACGTGAAGCAGGAACCACGAGGAGAGAGGAACCATGAGGAGTGAGAGGTAAGGGGGATTGGGCATGGGGTGGGGGTTTCTTTTCTAGGGTTTAGGGTAGTGCAGTGGTGTTTGGGTGGTGTAGGGGGTCGTGCTGGGGGTAGTGTTTTAGGGTTTAGGGTAGTGCAGTGGTGTTTGGGTAGTGTAGGGGGTCGTGCTGGGGGTAGTGTTTTAGGGTTTAGGGTAGTGCAGTAGTGTAGGGGGTCGTGCTGGGGGTAGTGTTTTAGGGTTTAGGGTAGTGCAGTGGTGTATGGGTAGTGTAGGGGGTCGTGCTGGGGTAGTGTTTTAGGGTTTAGGGTAGTGCAGTGGTGTTTGAGTAGTGTAGGGGGTCATGCTGGTGGTAGTGCTTTAGGGTAGTGCAGTGGTGTTTGTGTAGTGTAGGGGTCATGCTGGGGGTAGTGTTTTATGGTTTAGGGTAGTGCAGTGGTGTTTGGGTAGTGTAGGGGTCATGCTGGGGGTAGATTTAGGGTTTAGGGTAGTGCAGTGGTGTTTGGGTAGTGTAGGGAGTCGTGCTGGGGGTAGTGTTTTAGGGTTTAGGGTAGTGCAGTGGTGTTTGTGTAGTGTAGGGGGTTGTGCTGGGGGTAGTGTTTTAGGGTTTATGTTAGTGCAGTGGTGTTTGGGTAGTGTAGGGGGTAGTGCTGGGGTAGTGTTTTAGGGTTTAGTGCAGTGCAGTGGTGTTTGTGTAGTGAAGGGGATCATGCTGTGGGTAGTGTTTTAGGGTTTAGGGTAGTGCAGTCGTGTTTGTGTAGTGTAGGGGGTCGTGTTTTTAGGGTATAGGGTAGTGCAGTGGTGTTTGGGTAGTGTAGGGGGTCATGCTGGGGTTAGTGTTTTAGGGTTTAGGGTAGTGCAGTGGTGTTTGGGTAGTGTAGGGGGTCGTGCTGGGGGTAGTGTTTTAGGGTTTAGGGTAGTGCAGTGGTGTTTGTGTAGTGTGGGAGGTCATGCTGGGGGTATATTTAGGGTTTAGTGTAGTGCAGTGGTGTTTGGGTAGTGTAGGGAGTCATGCTGGGGGTAGTGTTTTAGGGTTTAGGGTAGTGCAGTGGTGTTTGGGTAGTGTAGGGAGTCGTGCTGGTGGTAGTGTTTTAGGGTTTAGGGTAGTGCAGTTATGTTTGGGTAGTGTAGGGTGTCGTGCTGGGGTAGTGTTTTAGGGTTTAGGGTAGTGCAGTGGTGTTTGGGTAGTGGAGGGGGTAGTGTTTTAGGGTTTAGGGTAGTGCGCCCAACCAGCCACAATATCCGTGGACAAAGGGATCCTGACTCTTTGGAACGCTCCGTCAATTGAATAATTTGGGTCAAGGGCCCTACCACGTCCAAGACCTATCAATTCCTTTCTTGGGATCCCTCATATACTTGGAGAAAAAGGTACATAGTTTCTCATCAATTTCAGGCGTGTGTGCCACCTTCCCCTTCAGTGAGGGCCTGGGGCATTCTCCCCTCATCCTATTCCTGACCTCCCTTTCAAGGGGTTGATGGATTTTCCCCACCACATACTCTGCCACTTTGGCGTCAGGTGTCCACTCTGCCGACCTAGGATGGTAAATTTGGGTAGGCTCGAACATGTCCGAGTGGACCCCGTCCCCAACCGGGGACTGAGAGGAGTGGGACTCTGGACGCCAGGGATGCCCCGAGTCCTTATCCTCATCGGAGGAGAAATCGTCCTCCGATACACCCTCTCCCTCTAAGGAAACCCGCCGTCGGGGTCTACAATAGTGGTGACAGTGTCGCAATTTTCTCCGGGCCCCTCCTCCTCCCGGCAGGGTGCATGTTTTAGCGTTCGCGCACTCTTGAGGAAGGTCTCCGTAAGTTTATCAAATCCTTCCAAGTCCCCCGCGTTATGCTTAACGGCCCTTTTATTCCCCATCTGGGAGCTACTTGGACCCGCCACCACCAGATCTGGGTCACTGAACACCCCAGGGATGCTTTTCGCCAGCTTATCAACCTGATCCCTAAGAGGAGCCAGTGCCCTAGAAATAGCCAGAGAGAGGGCTTGGTCCACTGCTGGAGGGAGAAGTTGGGGGGCCATTCCTCCTCCACTTCCTGGTAGGAGGAGTAAAAATGGTCTTCTGGAGAAGACATGATAGCAGAGGGTGTGAGCACAGAACAAATGCCCTTAAAATCCTTAAGACAGCCCCCTTGCCGGTGCTCCAACAGCTGGGCTTTCCCGAAGCTGTTATAAGAATAGACTGAGGCGCAATACCAATTACCACCACCAGGTGGCGATGGTCACTAACGTGGCCGTGTGGGGAAATCACCGCGTGGCGTTGTCAAAATTAGGCGAGGGTTGGTCGGGAATCAAGCGGACACTAAAGGAGTGACCGGATTCCCAAGCGTGCGTAAAGACCAGCGGGAGCGCTCGGCGGAGCTGCCTCGCTCGGACCAGACGCGCCTGACAGGATCTCACCGCGCGCAGAGCACACAGCGGGAGAAACTGCGAGGGGAGAACGCGCTCGGGCAAGAGCCTGCTGCGCAGGGAATATGAAACAATACCAAGGCAATAATGCTAATAACGTGCACAAGAAACCGCTATACAAACAGCAACAACGTCAGATTAAGCCAAGAATGTAAGGAATGCACTTAACTGACGAGCAGTGAAGAAAGAGGAAGCGGAAGGGACGTCACGATATTATATACGATGGACTGTGATATGATTGGACTATAGTTGCCTTGGAGACTACCCCCTAATGGTTCATGGGTTGTGTAGTCTTTTGTTTAATGATTGTTGTGTTACGTTTTCTTTGAACTGCTATGCAAATAAAGTGAGGAAAGATATGCATAATCCTCGCCTCCGTCCTGCCATAGAATTCATTAAACTTTATTTGATCTGATTTAGAAACATAGATCATAAAAGTGTACATAAAAACAGTAAATCCTCTTTCCTAATACAATACAGTGAGAATTAATTAAAACCAGTTGGTAAAAACGGGTGTTACAAAGCCCGGTTCAGAGCAACTTCAGGTTAACAGAATCGTAAAGTTCAATGTTTCGCAAGATCAATCTCATGTACTTCGTGCAAAATACGCAATAAGGGGTCCAAGTAAGATGTAACGCTCCAATACCTGACCAGTTTGCACTATATAAAACTGCAGAAAAACTAAAAATAAAAAGTGTTTTGCACACTTCTGTCATTGGGCTATATGTGGGCTACATCTGGGTGATATTTGTGCTACATTTGGGCTCTTTTTTCTCTGGTGGCCATCTTGGGAGACTTATTTGTTATGAAGTTTCCAAATTTCGTCATTTACTGCAGTCTCCTCAGTAGGAAATGCTTTCAGATTTTACTTTGATTCCATCAAGAAGGCATTCAGATGTGTCACACATTTGCCATAAATTCAGAATGTTAGCACTCTAGTTGTTCATTAGATCACTGTAGTAAAGCTACTGCTCACCAGGGAGTTAACTGGAAGTCTACTGCTGGTATTGAAAGTGATTGTTTCAGTCTGCATGTCAGAATTTTCTAATGAAATAGAAGAGGATTTGAGATCTCACTTAAAACATGCCCTAAATTTTCTTTCTGCAGCACTAACCATAATTTCTATGGCAAAATGAACCCCCTCATTTTGTTCCTTTTTAAATTAAATGTTTTAAGTGTTACCAGTTTATTCCAATCAAGATGGCTTCTGGTGTGCCATACTTTTGTCATAAGTAAGACTGTGAGCGCTCTAGTTGTTCTTTAGAACACTCTGGGAAGCTGCAGTAGAACACAAAGGCATCAACTGACAGGCTGCTCCTGTTGAAAAATAACAGGAAGATATTTGAGATCTCACTTAAAACATGTCCTAATTTTTCTTTCTACAGCACTAACCATAATTTCTATGACAAAATGAACCCCCTCATTTTGTTCCTTTTTAAATTAAATGTTTTAAGTGTTACCAGTTTATTCCAATCAAGATGGCTTCAGGTGTGCCATACTTTTGTCATAGGTAAGGCTGTTAGCACTCTAGTTGTTCTTTAGAACACTCTGGGAAGCTGCAGTAGAACACAAAGGCATCAACTGACAGGCTGCTCCTGTTGAAATATAACAGGAAGATATTTGAGATCTCACTTAAAACATGTCCTAATTTTTCTTTCTACAGCACTAACCATAATTTCTATGGCAAAATGAACCCCCTCATTTTGTTCCTTTTTAAATTAAATGTTTTAAGTGTTACCAGTTTATTCCAATCAAGATGGCTTCAGGTGTGCCATACTTTTGTCATAAGTAAGACTGTGAGAGCTCTAGTTGTTCTTTAGAACACTCTGGGAAGCTGCAGTAGAACACAAAGGCATCAACTGACAGGCTGCTCCTGTTGAAATATAACAGGAAGATATTTGAGATCGCACTTAAAACATGTCCTAATTTTTCTTTCTACAGCACTAACCATAATTTCTATGACAAAATGAACCCCCTCATTTTGTTCCTTTTTAAATTAAATGTTTTAAGTGTTACCAGTTTATTCCAATCAAGATGGCTTCAGGTGTGCCATACTTTTGTCATAGGTAAGGCTGTTAGCACTCTAGTTGTTCTTTAGAACACTCTGGGAAGCTGCAGTAGAACACAAAGGCATCAACTGACAGGCTGCTCCTGTTGAAATATAACAGGAAGATATTTGAGATCTCACTTAAAACATGTCCTAATTTTTCTTTCTACAGCACTAACCATAATTTCTATGGCAAAATGAACCCCCTCATTTTGTTCCTTTTTAAATTAAATGTTTTAAGTGTTACCAGTTTATTCCAATCAAGATGGCTTCAGGTGTGTCATACTTTTGTCATAAGTAAGGCTGTTAGCACTCTAGTTGTTCTTTAGAACACTCTGGGAAGCTGCAGTAGAACACAAAGGAATCAACTGACAGTCTCTGCCCTTGTTGGATGTACATGTTTTACTGAGATTGTCAGACTTCATTCTCACATGACTGAGAAAGATAATGTGAATTTACAGAAAATATGCTCTCATTTTAGCTTCTGGAGCACCTTCCAAAACTGTATGGGATAAGCATGTGAAAATAGTTTTCTCTCAAACATGATTCATGATATCCCAGCAGAAGGTTTTTCACAGGGTAAAATCACCTTAGAACACACCACAATTCCTGAAATTAGTATGGTACCATCAACAAATGAATTCTAATGTAACTAAAGTCTGTTATCACCCTTTATAGTTCTCCTTTTGGTAACCCTCAAAATCTTCGATTCACTACAATGCATTTCAATGGGGTACTATCATTTATATTGTTCCCAAGATGGCTGCCAGCAATTCCAGGATGAAGTGCTGACAGCCAATCAGATCTCACGATGGCATGTGTGGTTAGGCTCCGCCCAGATATGTATGTGTTTTCTTTTTCAAATTTCTCAGGAACTACTGAGCAGTTTACACCATTTAACCAAAAGGCATGATTCTGAACCAAGGGCTACCTTTTTGCCAAATTTGGTGTAATTCCGTTCAGCAGTTCGGGCTGTAGCTGCGACTAAAGGTTCCTATGGAAAATTGCATGGGGAAAACATGTTTTGGGACCCCCCTTTTTTCTCGGCCCCCACTTGATGTATCACCCCGAGACTTTCAAGATAGGAGCGGACCGGAGCGCCCCACGAGTTTTGAAAATTTCGCGAAGATTCATCAACCGGCGCCAAAGTTATTGGAAATAGAATGTTGTGAATTTCCTATGGAAAATAGGTCCTAACTATAACTACCTACTGGCGACCGCCAGTAGGTAATATATATACATATATATATATATATATATATATATATATATATATATATATTCAGCAGCTATAGTTTCCTGAGCTAATTATAACTTACGCCCCGCAATGCACTGTTTATGACCTCACACATTACATCACTCATGACATGGCCAGTGACATCACTGACGACATCTCGAATGACATCACTGATGATATCATCCAGTGATTGTGAGCATTTTTAAAAACATTTATGAGTTTTAAAAATATATACCAAGGTACCACATACTTAAATTAGTATACTTTGTGTCCTGCTAATGAGTGATACTATTTCTAACATAAATTATATGTGTCACTGTGTGACTTTTTGTATCCATGTGTGAGTGGGTATATGAGTGGCTGTAAGCATAGGTGAGTGGATGGGTGAGTGCCTTTAGATAGTTCTGGTGAGGACCTAAATTCCATAGGAAAAGCTTTTTGACTTGCTTATGACTTTGGCACGTTTGACGAATCTTGACAAACTTTTCCAAAAAAGTGCCCCACTTTGTCTAATTGTGCATGGAAAGCTTCAGGGTTATCCATTAAGTGGGGGCTGAAAATAAGGGGAGGTAAAAAAGTGTGTTTCCCATGCAAATTCCCATAGAGATTTTGGACACGACTACAGCCCAAACTGCTGGACAGAATTATATTGAATTTGGCAGAAAACTAGCTCTTGGTCCAGAAAGAGCCCTTTTTATGATTTGGTGTAAATCTGTTCAGTAGTTTTTCAGCTATTACGGGAAAAAATAAATTTGAATATCTAGGAGACGGACCGTCCACAAAATCCATTGTGGTGCTTCATGAATCTACGCCCCAACACCAATGCCGTGATTGGCTGCCCACAACCTGAGTAGAAATTTGGGCTGCCCCCAACAGTCCCCGTGAGGCCACATTGAAATGAAATGTAGTAGAAGAGGGCAGGGTAGAGGCACCCTGACCACTTGGTTGTAATATAGGAGTATTTGAGGGCCCCTGATGGGCAAGAAAATGCCCAGAAATGTTTTTTCCCTCATGCAAAGATTCACAAATCAGTTGCAATGTGACCCCCCTGTGAACTTTGTGGCAGATTTGCAAATTGCACACTCACTCAGACACTCATGCACCCACTCAGAAACCATCTCAGACACTGTCACACTTACTCACAGACCCAGGCAGACACTCAGACACCCACCCAGAAACCTACTCAGATACTCATTCACCCACTCACTGACCCACTTAGATACTCTCACACTTACTCACAGACCCACACAGATACTCACATACCCACTAACAGACCTACCCACACAATCACACAACCATTCACAGACACCACACAGACATTTATATACCCACTCAAAAAACCCTCTCAGATACTCACACACCACTCACAGACCCTCTCAGACACTCACATACCCGCTCACAGACCCACTCAGACACTAACACATCTACTCACAGACCCAATCAGATACTCATGCAGCCACTCACAGACCCACTCAGATACTCATGCACCTACTCATGCACCTACTCACAGACCCACTTGGACACTCATGCACCCACTCGCACACCTATTTAGACACTTACATACCCACAAAGACCCACTCAGACACTTCTCTCACAAACCCATTCAGACACTCATAACCCACTCACACATCTACTCAGACACTCATGTACCCACTCAGATACTCATGTAGTTTGCGAAGTTTGCGAAGTTTGCGCTACTTAGCACTACGCGAATTGCACGTAGCACAGTGCAAACATGCGTAGCGTAGTGCAGCGGTCATTTTTTGCTTGCTCGCGGTCCTCAACGTCAAGTTGGCGACCGCGAGCAAGCAAAATGACTATCCGGCGAGACTTTTTCCTCGTTCGCGATCAGCAACATCAAGTTGCCGATCGCGGCGTGGAAAATAAACCTCCCGGCGAGATTCTCAACGCAGGGAGGTCAGGTTTCTCATTGCGAGTGGTCACGTATGCTCGCGTCCGCTCGCGATGAGAAACTACCAGTCCGCGTTGAGAAAGCTGCCGCTCGGTAAAAATCTACTCGGCGGCAGTAAGGACAGCTCGCACTGTGCAAGATGCCGTTTTCAATGATTGCACAGTGCGGACAAGCATCCGGCACTGTGCAATCATCGCGAACAGCGCACTACGCAGTTCGCGTAGTGCTATGCGTAGCTCGCGTAGTGCGAAGTGCACTTCGCGTAGCTTCGCGTAGCGCTACTTCGCGAACTACGCCCAGGCTTATTACAGACCTACTCAGACACTCATGCACCCACTCACACATCCACTTAGACATTTATACATCCACACACAGACCCACTCAGATACTCAAAAACCCACGCACAGACCTAGTCAGATACTCATGACCCACTCACACACCCACTCTAACACTCATGCACCAACTTAAACATCTACTGAGCCAGTTACGCACCCACTCTCAAACCTACTCAGACACTCTCACACCCATTCAAAGACCCACTCAGACACTCTCACACCCACTCACATACCCACTCAAATACTCACACACCCACTCAGACACTCACACACCCACTCAGACACTCATGCACCCTCTGAGAAACCCACTCAGACACTCTCACACCCACTGACAGACCCACTTAGACACTCACACACCTATTCACAGACTCACTCAGGCACTTACACACCCACTCACAGACCCACTCAAACACTTGCACACCTACTCACAGACCTACTCAGAAACGTGCCCTTTTACAGGTGACCCACTCGACACTTACCCATCCATTTTCAGACCCACTCAGACACTTATGCATTCACTCACACTGATACGCCCACTCATAGACCCATTTATACACTTACACATCCACTAACAGATGCACTCAGACACTCACACACCCAATTACACTGCCATTGACATTAACCCTGGGCAAAGCACTACGCTACGCTCGCGTAGTTTGCGAAGTTTGCGGCACTTCGCACTACACGAATTGCACGTAGCACAGTGCAAACACGCATAGCGTAGCGTAGTGCAGCGGTCATTTTTTGCTTGCTCGCCGTCCTCAACGTCAAGTTGGCGACCACGAGCAAGCAAAATGACATCCCGGCGAGACTTTTTCCTCGTTCGCCTTTTGTCTCACTTATCAAAATTGAACTGTCAAATTGCTTTATTGTAAGAAACTCACCATAAAGAACAAGCTATAAATTCCCTTTTTTCTCGGCCCCCACTTGATGAATCACCCCGAGACTTTCAGGATAGGAGCGGACCGGAGCGCCCCACAAGTTTTGAAAATTTCGCGAAGATTCATCAACCGGCGCCAAAGTTATTGGAAATAGAATGTTGTGAATTTCCTATGGAAAATAGGTCCTAACTATAACTACCTACTGGCGACCGCCAGTAGGTAATATATATACATATATATTATCTACTGGCGGTCGCCAGTAGATAGTTATAGTTACAACCTATTATCCATAGGAAATCCGCGACATTCTATTTGAAATAACTCTCTTGCCGGTTGACGTATCTTCGCAAAATTTTCAAACTTTGTGGCCCGCTCCGGTCCGCTCCTACCCTGAAAGTCTCGAGAGGATTAAGCGAGGCCGAGAAAAAGGGGGTCCCAAAACGCGTTTTCCCCATGCATTTTTCCATAGGAAACTTTAGACACGGCTACAGCCCGAACTGCTGAGCGGAATTACACCAAATTTGGCAAAGAGGTAGTTCTTGGTTCAGAAAGAACCCTTTTGTTAAATGGTGTAAATCCGTTCAGTAGTTGCTGAGAAAATGAAAAGTAAAAAGATAGTGATATCTATGGCCGAGTAGGGTCCGCGTACCCTCCCGATCACGAGCTGCATGTTAATTGGCTGTCAGCTGGCTGTCAACATTCCGATTCAGGAAATGTTGGCAGCCATTTTATCCCTCGGTAGAACCGAGGGACAGAAACAAGTGCGCAGCAGCGCACAAGGGAGCAGGGTAGAAACACCCTGACCCCCTAGGTTTGCTCAGGGGGTCCCACAAGGACCCCTGGGCAAAAAAAAAATTTTTTTTTAATCGGCAGGATGCGCTCAGGGTGCGCGAATCCTGCCGAAAAAAAAAATCGAAGCGCGGTCTCCGCGCTTTGATGTTAATTGGCCACCGGGTGGGCCAAGTCCCGGGGGCATGCTGGGGGGTTAATTTTATGTGTGGGGGCCTCTAAGGGCCCCCAAGCCCGAGGACCACCACCCCCGGGGCTTTATGTATAATGGTGCGGGAGGGCTCTGAGCCCTCCCGCAGCCCCGAGGACCGCCACCTCCCCGGGGCTTCTTTTTTAATTTTGAAAAACCTGTGTGGGGGCTCCAGCCCCCACACACCCGAGACCACCACCTCCCGGGGCACTAAGAAAAATTAAAATGGGGGTCCGTTTTGGACCCCCAGAGCCCAGGAACCACCACCTCCCGGGGCTTTCAAAATGTAGGGAGGGGGCCGCGCGGCCCCCTCCTGGAGCCCTTGATGGCCCTGGGGACCGCCACCCCCAGGGCCAGCTCCTGCAGTGTCCCGAGGTGCCTACCCCGGGACACTGCTGTTGCAATGACAGGACAGGAGCCTCGCGGCTCCCGTCCTGTCATTGCAAACTTGCTTTGGATATTGGAAGAGAGAGCAGGAAACCTGCTCTCTCTTCCAATATCCAAAGCCGACCTTTCCACATGGGGAGCAGCATGTTAGCTGCTCCCCATGTGTAAAGCAATGCCGGCTCCCGTAGGACACGGGGAGCCGGCGGGACTGTGGGGGTTTGGGGACCCCCACAGTCCCCAACGAGAGGCCAGGCCCCAGGGGATGGGGTCCCCGGGGCCATAAGAGGCCACGGAGGGGCCACGCAGCCCCCTCACCAAAGTAACAAAAAAAAAAAAGTGCAAGGCCGGCCCCGGAGGATGGGGTCCCGGGGCCTTAAATGGCCTGAGGAGGGGGCACGCAGCCCCCTCCAAATAAAAAAAGAGGCCATGCCCCGGGGATGGGGTCCCGGGGCCAATACAGGCCCAGGGAAGGGGGCCACGCGGCCCCCTTCCCGTTTTTTTTATTTTAATTAAAAAAGGGAAAGGCCCTGGGGGATGGGGTCCCCAGGGCCTAAAAATAGGAAAAAGGAAGGGGGCCACACAGCCCCCTTCAGAGAAAAAAAAAAAACGATCGGGCCCGTGAGGCCCGCCCCTTCCTTCACCACTCTGCAAACGCGCCCCTGGCGCGTTTGCAGAAGAGAGCAATTCCCCTTGAATACTGGGGGTCCCTGGGGGCCAACTAGCCCACCAGGAACCTCCAGTATGCGCCAGGGGCTGCCTTGCAGAGAGGTGTACAGAGGCCACGCCCCTTTTTACACCTCTCTGCAACGCAGCTCTATGGCGCTTTGGAGGTATATGGTGGGCTAGTTGCACCCCAGGGACCCTCAGGATTCAAGGGAGTTAATCCCCGACTTAAAACGCGCCACGGGGCGCGTTTGCACAGTGGTGAAGGGAGGGGCGGGGCTTCAGGTGACATGTGTGCAAACAGGCCCGTGGCGCGTTTTAAGATGGGGAATTAAATCCTCTTCAATCCTGAGGGTCCCTGAGGGCCAACTAGCCCAACAGGTACGTCCAGAAAGCGCCACAGAGCTGCGTTGCAGAGAGGTGTAAAGGGGTGTGGCCTCTGTACATGTCTCTGCAACGCAGCCCCTGGCGCATACTGGAGGTTCCTGGTGGGCTAGTTGGCCCGTAGGGACCCTCATGATTCAAGGGACTTAATCCCCCAACTTAAAACGCGCCACGGGGCGCGTTTGCACTAGATGTCACCTCAGGCCCCGCCCCCTCCCTTCACCATTGTGCAAATATTCCTCTAAAATCAGCCGAAATACGAATTCCGATTTACTCACCAGTTATCAGGAGAGACCTCAGTGCTGCATCTTTCAGCCCAGTACTGATCCTCAAAAGTAATTTTAACCGTACTTACCGGTAACTTGAATTTCCTTCATAGGCTAACATTGACTGGTTTCACTTGGAAATTCTTCTAAGTGTGGAGTTTTGGAACTTTAAAATATTCCTCTAAAATCAGCCGAAATACGAATTCCGATTTACTCACCTGTTATCAGGAGAGAACCCAGTGCTGCATCTTTTAGCCCAGTACTGATCCTCAAAAGTAATTTTAACCGTACTTACCAGTAACTTGAATTTCCTTCCATAGGATATCATTGCCTGCTTTTGCTGAAAAAGTTTCTAAGTGTTGATTTTTGAAACATACAAATATTCCTCTAAAATCAGCCGAAATACGAATTCCGATTTACTCACCTGTTATCAGGAGAGACCTCAGTGCTGCATCTTTCAGCCCAGTACTGATCCTCAAAAGTAATTTTAACCGTACTTACCAGTAACTTGAATTTCCTTCCATAGGCTAACATTGACTGGTTTCACTTGGAAATTCTTCTAAGTGTGGAGTTTTGGAACTTTAAAATATTCCTCTAAAATCAGCCGAAATACGAATTCCGATTTACTCACCTGTTATCAGGAGAGACCTCAGTGCTGCATCTTTCAGCCCAGTACTGATCCTGAAAAGTAATTTTAACCGTACTTACCGGTAACTTGAATTTCCTTCATAGGCTAACATTGACTGGTTTCACTTGGTAATTCATCTAAGTGTGGAGTTTTGGAACTTTAAAATATTCCTCTAAAATCAGCCGAAATACGAATTCCGATTTACTCACCTGTTATCAGGAGAGACCTCAGTGCTGCATCTTTCAGCCCAGTACTGATCCTCAAAAGTAATTTTAACCGTACTTACCAGTAACTTGAATTTCCTTCCATAGGAATCCATTGTCTGGTTTTCAGCAGAAAAGTTTCAAGTGTCGATTTTCACAAACTACAAATATTCCTAAAAAATCGCCTGTATGACTTAAACGCATTCTTTCAACTGTTTACAGGAGATGCACCAGTGCTGGATCCAGGATCCAACACTGAGTAAGAAAAAGTAACGATAACAGTTTTTAACTTCTAAGTGAATTTCCTTCCATAGGATAACATTGGTGATTCTATGAGAAAAAGTTTCTAAGTGTGAACTTTTAAAGTACAATAATATTCCTTAAAAATCACGACTGTAACCAAAACGCTTTTACTCAACTGTTTACAGGAGATGTCCCAGGACTGAATCTAGGATCCAGTAATGTGGTTAGAAAAGTAATCCATAAAGTAACTAATTGCATTTAACTAGAAATTCACATTGAGCTGAATGTTGCATTGTGTTTCAAAATGTGTTGCCCATTGCAACAACTGTAACTACTGTACTTAAAGTCTATTGCCTATGTGCAAAGTAATTAAACTAAAGTAATTCATTCTGAGAAAGTATTTTTTGTAATGTAATGTATAATGTAATTACAATGTAATTTAAAAATAAAATATGTAAAAAAAATTGTTTCTAAAAAATTTGGAAATCAGTATGAAAAAAATTTATATAACAATTAATACATTTAAAAATTGTCATTTACAAAACCTTTGAAATTCACTGAAAAAACTGTAGGTTTCAGACATGTTATAGTTACAAATTAACATTTAAAAAACCTTTGAAATTCACTGAAAAAACCATAGGTTTCAGGGACGTTATAGTTACAAATTAGCATTTAAAAAACCTTTGAAATTCACTGAAAAAACCATAGGTTTTAGGGACAGTTATAGTTAGTTGGACATTGCACTCGTACAAAACCCGTGAAATTCCCCCGTTATAGTTAGTCCAGCTAACTATAACTCGCGCCCCGCAATGCACTGCTGATGGCGTCACATATTACATCACTCATGACATGGTCAGTGACATCACTGATGACATCACTGATGACATCTCAAATGACATCACTGATGACATCATCCACGTGATAATCTGATGCACCTCCTCACACCCTAATATAACCTTTGATACACCCACTCTAAATCACAGACTGCCATTCGCAAAACCATAGACACTCCAACACCAATAACTACATACCCACTCACTGATTCTTAGGTCTACGCACACATCTACTCACTCACCCGTACAGTCACTCATACTTACGGACACTCAGTACAGGACTATCATATGCACTCATACTCCTATATAGACACTCAAACACCGCCACTCATCCATAGAGGTACTCACACACCTAGTCAGTCATGCAAATAATTAAACACACTACCATTTACTCACCTATACAGTTATACACACACCAGCTCACTTACTCATACAAATAGTAGCACATTCTTACGCTCTTATACAATCACTGATACAAGCACACACTCATCCATACAGCCACTATCACAATCACTCACTCTCGCTTATAGCTATTTATATACTCCAACACACATATATACTGCCTTTCACATATGTAGTTACTCACACATGTACCACTGGGACATACATTCACTCACTAACACACTCTTACACACACTTACCCACCCATACAGTCTATCACAGTTGCACTCTTGAAACCATCCACCCAGTGAATCACCCACTCACACATCTATGCACAGAGTTGCACACACCCCTCCCACACAAACACTCAGGCACCCATACAGATACTCAGACAAGCATTCAATAACTCATATAGACACTCATGTAGCTATTCACAAACACATGCAGCCACTTACACAGCAACAGACAGACGGATACAGACATTCACCCAGTTTAGTCACTAACCCATGCATTCAGTAAGATACGTTAAATCACTCACTTATAGTCAGTCACGCACCTACTAAATCATCCATACAGACACTTACACACCCACTCATTCTTCAATACGTCTTTTCCTATATATATTAAAAATATTTAAACTTTACCGAATACACACAGTCTCTGGATGATGTCATCAGTGATGTCATCAGTGATGTCATTTGAGATGTCATCAGTGATGTCATCAGTGATGTCACTGACCATGTCATGAGTGATGTAATATGTGACGTCATCAGCAGTGCATTGCGGGGCGCGAGTTATAGTTAGCTGGACTAACTATAACGGGGAATTTCACGGGTTTTGTACGAGTGCAATGTCCAACTAACTATAACTGTCCCTAAAACCTATGGTTTTTTCAGTGAATTTCAAAGGTTTTTTAAATGCTAATTTGTAACTATAACGTCCCTGAAACCTATGGTTTTTTCAGTGAATATATATATATATATATATTCAGCAGCTATAGTTTCCTGAGCTAATTATAACTTACGCCCCGCAATGCACTGTTTATGACCTCACACATTACATCACTCATGACATGGCCAGTGACATCACTGACGACATCTCGAATGACATCACTGATGATATCATCCAGTGATTGTGAGCGTTTTTTAAAAACATTTATGAGTTTTAAAAATATATACAAAGGTACCACATACTTAAATTAGTATACTTTGTGTCCTGCTAATGAGTGATACTATTTCTAACATAAATTATATGTGTCACTGTGTGACTTTTTGTATCCATGTGTGAGTGGGTATGTGAGTGGCTGTAAGCATAGGTGAGTGGATGGGTGAGTGCCTTTAGATAGTTCTGGTGAGGACCTAAATTCCATAGGAAAAGCTTTTTTTGACTTGCTTATGACTTTGGCACGTTTGACGAATCTTGACAAACTTTTCCAAAAAAAGTGCCCCACTTTGTCTAATTGTGCATGGAAAGCTTCAGGGTTATCCATTAAGTGGGGGCTGAAAATAAGGGGGGGGGGGTAAAAAAAGTGTGTTTCCCATGCAAATTCCCATAGAGATTTTGGACACGACTACAGCCCAAACTGCTGGACAGAATTATATTGAATTTGGCAGAAAACTAGCTCTTGGTCCAGAAAGAGCCCTTTTTATGATTTGGTGTAAATCTGTTCAGTAGTTTTTCAGCTATTACGGGAAAAAATAAATTTGAATATCTAGGGAGACGGACCGTCCACAAATCCATTGTGGTGCTTCATGAATCTACGCCCCAACACCAATGCCGTGATTGGCTGCCCACAACCTGAGTAGAAATTTGGGCTGCCCCCCAACAGTCCCCGTAGGCCACATTGAAATGAAATGTAGTAGAAGAGGGCAGGGTAGAGGCACCCTGACCACTTGGTTGTAATATAGGAGTATTTGAGGGGCCCCTGATGGGCAAGAAAATGCCCAGAAATGTTTTTTCCCTCATGCAAAGATT
Organism: Calotriton arnoldi; assembly: GCA_963921515.1. Lineage (NCBI taxonomy): Eukaryota > Metazoa > Chordata > Amphibia > Caudata > Salamandridae > Calotriton > Calotriton arnoldi. Next base: position 909,655 of record CAWUFW010007304.1, on the reverse strand, counting down.
CACAAATCAGTTGCAATGTGACCCCCCTGTGAACTTTGTGGCAGATTTGCAAATTGCACACTCACTCAGACACTCATGCACCCACTCAGAAACCATCTCAGACACTGTCACACCTACTCACAGACCCAGGCAGACACTCAGACACCCACCCAGAAACCTACTCAGATACTCATTCACCCACTCACTGACCCACTTAGATACTCTCACACTTACTCACAGACCCACACAGATACTCACATACCCACTAACAGACCTACCCACACAATCACACAACCACTCACAGACACCACACAGACATTTATATACCCACTCAAAAAACCCTCTCAGATACTCACACACCCACTCACAGACCCTCTCAGACACTCACATACCCGCTCACAGACCCACTCAGACACTAACACATCTACTCACAGACCCAATCAGATACTCATGCAGCCACTCACAGACCCACTCAGATACTCATGCACCTACTCATGCACCTACTCACAGACCCACTTGGACACTCATGCACCCACTCTCACACCTATTTAGACACTTACATACCCACAAAGACCCACTCAGACACTTCTCTCACAAACCCATTCAGACACTCATAACCCACTCACACATCTACTCAGACACTCATGTACCCACTCAGATACTCATGTACCTACTTACAGACTAACCCTGGGCAAAGCACTACGCTACGCTCGCGTAGTTTGCGAAGTTTGCGAAGTTTGCGCTACTTAGCACTACGCAAATTGCACGTAGCACAGTGCAAACACGCGTAGCGTAGTGCAGCGGTCATTTTTTGCTTGCTCGCGGTCCTCAACGTCAAGTTGGCAACCGCGAGCAAGCAAAATGACATCCCGGCGAGACTTTTTCCTCGTTCGCGATCAGCAACATCAAGTTGCCGATCGCGAGCGTGGAAAATAAACCTCCCGGCGAGATTCTCAACGCAGGGAGGTCAGGTTTCTCATTGCGAGTGGTCGCGTATGCTCGCGTCCGCTCGCGATGAGAAACTACCAGTCCGCGTTGAGAAAGCTGCCGCTCGAGTAAAAATCTACTCGAGCGGCAGTAAAGACAGCTTCGCACTGTGCAAGATGCCGTTTTCAATGATTGCACAGTGCGGACAAGCATCCGGCACTGTGCAATCATCGCGAACAGCGCACTACGCAGTTCGCGTAGTGCTATGCGTAGCTCGCGTAGTGCGGAGTGCACTCGCGTGGCTTCGCGTAGCGCTACGCCGCGAACTACGCCCAGGCTTATTACAGACCTACTCAGACACTCATGCACCCACTCACACATCCACTTAGACATTTATACATCCACACACAGACCCACTCAGATACTCAAAAACCCACGCACAGACCTAGTCAGATACTCATGACCCACTCACACACCCACTCTAACACTCACGCACCAACTTAAACATCTACTGAGCCAGTTACGCACCCACTCTCAAACCTACTCAGACACTCTCACACCCATTCAAAGACCCACTCAGACACTCTCACACCCACTCACATACCCACTCAAATACTCACACACCCACTCAGACACTCACACACCCACTCAGACACTCATGCACCCTCTGAGAAACCCACTCAGACACTCTCACACCCACTGACAGACCCACTTAGACACTCACACACCTATTCACAGACTCACTCAGGCACTTACACACCCACTCACAGACCCACTCAAACACTTGCACACCTACTCACAGACCTACTCAGAAACGTACCCTTTTACAGGTGACCCACTCGACACTTACCCATCCATTTTCAGACCCACTCAGACACTTATGCATTCACTCACACTGATACGCCCACTCATAGACCCATTTATACACTTACACATCCACTAACAGATGCACTCAGACACTCACACACCCAATTACACTGCCATTGACATTAACCCTGGGCAAAGCACTACGCTACGCTCGCGTAGTTTGCGAAGTTGCGGCACTTCGCACTACACGAATTGCACGTAGCACAGTGCAAACACGCATAGCGTAGCGTAGTGCAGCGGTCATTTTTTGCTTGCTCGCCGTCCTCAACGTCAAGTTGGCGACCACGAGCAAGCAAAATGACATCCCGGCGAGACTTTTTCCTCGTTCGCCTTTTGTCTCACTTATCAAAATTGAACTGTCAAATTGCTTTATTGTAAGAAACTCACCATAAAGAACAAGCTATAAATTCCCTTTTTTCTCGGCCCCCACTTGATGAATCACCCGAGACTTTCAGGATAGGAGCGGACCGGAGCGCCCCACAAGTTTTGAAAATTTCGCGAAGATTCATCAACCGGCGCCAAAGTTATTGGAAATAGAATGTTGTGAATTTCCTATGGAAAATAGGTCCTAACTATAACTACCTACTGGCGACCGCCAGTAGGTATATATATACATATATATTATCTACTGGCGGTCGCCAGTAGATAGTTATAGTTACAACCTATTATCCATAGGAAATCCGCGATCATTCTATTTGAAATAACTCTCTTGCCGGTTGACGTATCTTCGCAAAATTTTCAAACTTTGTGGCCCGCTCCGGTCCGCTCCTACCCTGAAAGTCTCGGAGATTACGTCAGCGAGGCCGAGCAAAAGAGGTCCTAAACGCGTTTTCCCCATGCATTTTTCCATAGGAAACTTTAGACACGGCTACAGCCCGAACTGCTGAACGGAATTACACCAAATTTGGCAAAGAGGTAGTTCTTGGTTCAGAAAGAACCCTTTTGTTAAATGGTGTAAATCCGTTCAGTAGTTGCTGAGAAAATGAAAAGTAAAAAAGATAGTGATATCTATGGCCGAGTAGGGTCCGCGTACCCTCCCGATCACGAGCTGCATGTTAATTGGCTGTCAGCTGGCTGTCAACATTCCGATTCAGGAAATGTTGGCAGCCATTTTATCCTCGGTAGAACCGAGGGACAGAAACAAGTGCGCAACGCGCACAAAGGGAGCAGGGTAGAAACACCCTGACCCCTAGGTTTGCTCAGGGGGTCCCACAAGGACCCCCTGGGCAAAAAAAAAAATTTTTTTAATCGGCAGGATGCGCTCAGGGTGCGCGAATCCTGCCAAAAAAAAAAATCGAGCGCGGTCTCCCGCGCTTTGATGTTAATTGGCCACCGGGTGGGCCAAGTCCCGGGGGCATGCTGGGGGGTTAATTTTATGTGTGGGGGCCTCTAAGGGCCCCCAAGCCCCGGGGACCACCACCCCCGGGGCTTTATGTATAATGGTGCGGGAGGGCTCTGAGCCCTCCCGCAGCCCCGGGGACCGCCACCTCCCCGGGGCTTCTTTTTAATTTTGAAAAACCTGTGTGGGGGGCTCCAGCCCCCACACACCCCGGGACCACCACCTCCCGGGGCACTAAGAAAAAATTAAAATGGGGGTCCGTTTTGGACCCCCAGAGCCCCGGGAACCACCACCTCCCGGGGCTTTCAAAATGTAGGGAGGGGGCCGCGCGGCCCCTCCTGGAGCCCTTGATGGCCCTGGGGACCGCCACCCCCCAGGGCCAGCTCCTGCAGTGTCCCGGGGTGCCTACCCCCGGGACACTGCTGTTTGCAATGACAGGACAGGAGCCTCGCGGCTCCCGTCCTGTCATTGCAAACTTGCTTTGGATATTGGAAGAGAGAGCAGGAAACCTGCTCTCTCTTCCAATATCCAAAGCCGATTGACTTTCCACATGGGGAGCAGCATGTTAGCTGCTCCCCATGTGTAAAGCAATGCCGGCTCCCGTAGGACACGGGGAGCCGGCGGGACTGTGGGGGGTTTGGGGACCCCCACAGTCCCTAACGAGAGGCCAGGCCCCAGGGGATGGGGTCCCCGGGGCCATAAGAGGCCACGGAGGGGCCACGCAGCCCCCTCACCAAAGTAACAAAAAAAAAGTGCAAGGCCGGCCCCGGGGATGGGGTCCCCGGGGCCTTAAATGGCCTGAGGAGGGGGCCACGCAGCCCCCTCCAAATAAAAAAAGAGGCCATGCCCCGGGGATGGGGTCCCGGGGCCAATACAGGCCCAGGGAAGGGGGCCACGCGGCCCCCTTCCCGTTTTTTTATTTTAATTAAAAAGAGGAAAGGCCCTGGGGGATGGGGTCCCCAGGGCCTAAAAATAGGAAAAAGGAAGGGGGCCACAGCCCCCTTCAGGGAAAAAAAAAAACGATCGGGCCCGTAGGCCCCGCCCCTTCCTTCACCACTCTGCAAACGCGCCCCCTGGCGCGTTTGCAGAAGGAGAACGATCCCCTTGAATACTGGGGTCCCTGGGGGCCAACTAGCCCACCAGGAACCTCCAGTATGCGCCAGGGAGCTGCCTTGCAGAGAGGTGTACAGAGGCCACGCCCCTTTTACACCTCTCTGCAACGCAGCTCTATGGCGCTTTTGGAGGTATATGGTGGGCTAGTTGCACCCCAGGGACCCTCAGGATTCAAGGGAGTTAATCCCCCGACTTAAAACGCGCCACGGGCGCGTTTGCACAGTGGTGAAGGGAGGGGCGGGGCTTCAGGTGACATGTGTGCAAACAGGCCCCGTGGCGCGTTTTAAGATGGGGAATTAAATCCTCTTCAATCCTGAGGGTCCCTGGAGGCCAACTAGCCCAACAGGTACGTCCAGAAAGCGCCACAGAGCTGCGTTGCAGAGAGGTGTAAAAGGGGTGTGGCCTCTGTACATGTCTCTGCAACGCAGCCCCTAGCGCATACTGGAGGTTCCTGGTGGGCTAGTTGGCCCGTAGGGACCCTCATGATTCAAGGGGACTTAATCCCCCAACTTAAAACGCGCCACGGGGCGCGTTTGCACAGATGTCACCTCAGGCCCCGCCCCTCCCTTCACCATTGTGCAAATATTCCTCTAAAATCAGCCGAAATACGAATTCCGATTTACTCACCTGTTATCAGGAGAGACCTCAGTGCTGCATCTTTCAGCCCAGTACTGATCCTCAAAAGTAATTTTAACCGTACTTACCGGTAACTTGAATTTCCTTCATAGGCTAACATTGACTGGTTTCACTTGGAAATTCTTCTAAGTGTGGAGTTTTGGAACTTTAAAATATTCCTCTAAAATCAGCCGAAATACGAATTCCGATTTACTCACCTGTTATCAGGAGAGAACCCAGTGCTGCATCTTTTAGCCCAGTACTGATCCTCAAAAGTAATTTTAACCGTACTTACCAGTAACTTGAATTTCCTTCCATAGGATATCATTGCCTGCTTTTTGCTGAAAAAGTTTCTAAGTGTTGATTTTTGAAACATACGAATATTCCTCTAAAATCAGCCGAAATACGAATTCCGATTTACTCACCTGTTATCAGGAGAGACCTCAGTGCTGCATCTTTCAGCCCAGTACTGATCCTCAAAAGTAATTTTAACCGTACTTACCGGTAACTTGAATTTCCTTCATAGGCTAACATTGACTGGTTTCACTTGGAAATTCTTCTAAGTGTGGAGTTTTGGAACTTTAAAATATTCCTCTAAAATCAGCCGAAATACGAATTCCGATTTACTCACCTGTTATCAGGAGAGACCTCAGTGCTGCATCTTTCAGCCCAGTACTGATCCTGAAAAGTAATTTTAACCGTACTTACCGGTAACTTGAATTTCCTTCATAGGCTAACATTGACTGGTTTCACTTGGTAATTCATCTAAGTGTGGAGTTTTGGAACTTTAAAATATTCCTCTAAAATCAGCCGAAATACGAATTCCGATTTACTCACCTGTTATCAGGAGAGACCTCAGTGCTGCATCTTTCAGCCCAGTACTGATCCTCAAAAGTAATTTTAACCGTACTTACCAGTAACTTGAATTTCCTTCCATAGGAATCCATTGTCTGGTTTTCAGCAGAAAAGTTTCAGTGTCGATTTTCACAAACTACAAATATTCCTAAAAATCGCCTGTATGACTTAAACGCATTCTTTCAACTGTTTACAGGAGATGCACCAGTGCTGGATCCAGGATCCAACACTGAGTAAGAAAAAGTAACGATAACAGTTTTTAACTTCTAAGTGAATTTCCTTCCATAGGATAACATTGGTGATTCTATGAGAAAAAGTTTCTAAGTGTGAACTTTTAAAGTACAATAATATTCCTTAAAAATCACGACTGTAACCAAAACGCTTTTACTCAACTGTTTACAGGAGATGTCTCAGGACTGAATCTAGGATCCAGTAATGTGGTTAGAAAAGTAATCCATAAAGTAACTAATTGCATTTAGCTAGAAATTCACATTGAGCTGAATGTTGCATTGTGTTTCAAAATGTGTTGCCCATTGCAACAACTGTAACTACTGTACTTAAAAGTCTATTGCCTATGTGCAAAGTAATTAAACTAAAGTAATTCATTCTGAGAAAGTATTTTTGTAATGTAATGTATAATGTAATTACAATGTAATTTAAAAAATAAAATATGTAAAAAAAATTGTTTCTAAAAAATTTGGAAATCAGTATGAAAAAAATTTATATAACAATTAATACATTTAAAAATTGTCATTTACAAAACCTTTGAAATTCACTGAAAAAACTGTGGGTTTCAGACATGTTATAGTTACAAATTAGCATTTAAAAAACCTTTGAAATTCACTGAAAAAACCATAGGTTTCAGGGACGTTATAGTTACAAATTAGCATTTAAAAAACCTTTGAAATTCACTGAAAAAACCATAGGTTTTAGGGACAGTTATAGTTAGTTGGACATTGCACTCGTACAAAACCCGTGAAATTCCCCGTTATAGTTAGTCCAGCTAACTATAACTCGCGCCCGCAATGCACTGCTGATGACGTCACATATTACATCACTCATGACATGGTCAGTGACATCACTGATGACATCACTGATGACATCTCAAATGACATCACTGATGACATCATCCACGTGATAATCTGATGCACCTCCTCACACCCTAATATAACCTTTGATACACCCACTCTAAATTACAGACTGCCATTCGCAAAACCATAGACACTCCAACACCAATAACTACATACCCACTCACTGATTCTTAGGTCTACGCACACATCCACTCACTCACCCGTACCGTCACTCATACTTACGGACACTCAGTACAGGACTATCATATGCACTCATACTCCTATATAGACACTCAAACACCGCCACTCATCCATAGAGGTACTCACACACCTAGTCAGTCATGCAAATAATTAAACACACTACCATTTACTCACCTATACAGTTATACACACACCAGCTCACTTACTCATACAAATAGTAGCACATTCTTACGCTCTTATACAATCACTGATACAAGCACACACTCATCCATACAGCCACTATCACAATCACTCACTCTCGCTTATAGCTATTTATATACTCCAAAACACATATATACTGCCTTTCACATATGTAGTTACTCACACATGTACCACTGGGACATACATTCACTCACTAACACACTCTTACACACACTTACCCACCCATACAGTCTATCACAGTTGCACTCTTGAAACCATCCACCCAGTGAATCACCCACTCACACATCTATGCACAGAGTTGCACACACCCCTCCCACACAAACACTCAGGCACCCTTACAGATACTCAGACAAGCATTCAATAACTCATATAGACACTCATGTAGCTATTCACAAACACATGCAGCCACTTACACAGCAACAGACAGACGGATACAGACATTCACCCAGTTTAGTCACTAACCCATGCATTCAGTAAGATACGTTAAATCACTCACTTATAGTCAGTCACGCACCTACTAAATCATCCATACAGACACTTACACACCCACTCATTCTTCAATACGTCTTTTCCTATATATATTAAAAATATTTAAACTTTACAGAAACACACAGTCACTGGATGATGTCATCAGTGATGTCATCAGTGATGTCATTTGAGATGTCATCAGTGATGTCATCAGTGATGTCACTGACCATGTCATGAGTGATGTAATATGTGACGTCATCAGCAGTGCATTGCGGGGCGCGAGTTATAGTTAGCTGGACTAACTATAACGGGGGAATTTCACGGGTTTTGTACGAGTGCAATGTCCAACTAACTATAACTGTCCCTAAAACCTATGGTTTTTCAGTGAATTTCAAAGGTTTTTAAATGCTAATTTGTAACTATAACGTCCCTGAAACCTATGGTTTTTCAGTGAATATATATATATATATATTCAGCAGCTATAGTTTCCTGAGCTAATTATAACTTACGCTCCGCAATGCACTGTTTATGACCTCACACATTACATCACTCATGACATGGCCAGTGACATCACTGACGACATCTCGAATGACATCACTGATGATATCATCCAGTGATTGTGAGCGTTTTTAAAAACATTTATGAGTTTTAAAAATATATACCAAGGTACCACATACTTAAATTAGTATACTTTGTGTCCTGCTAATGAGTGATACTATTTCTAACATAAATTATATGTGTCACTGTGTGACTTTTTGTATCCATGTGTGAGTGGGTATGTGAGTGGCTGTAAGCATAGGTGAGTGGATGGGTGAGTGCCTTTAGATAGTTCTGGTGAGGACCTAAATTCCATAGGAAAAGCTTTTTTTGACTTGCTTATGACTTTGGCACGTTTGACGAATCTTGACAAACTTTTCCAAAAAAAGTGCCCCACTTTGTCTAATTGTGCATGGAAAGCTTCAGGGTTATCCATTAAGTGGGGGCTGAAAATAAGGGGGGGGGGGTAAAAAAAGTGTGTTTCCCATGCAAATTCCCATAGAGATTTTGGACACGACTACAGCCCAAACTGCTGGACAGAATTATATTGAATTTGGCAGAAAACTAGCTCTTGGTCCAGAAAGAGCCCTTTTATGATTTGGTGTAAATCTGTACAGTAGTTTTTCAGCTATTACGGGAAAAAATAAATTTGAATATCTAGGGAGACGGACCGTCCACAAATCCATTGTGGTGCTTCATGAATCTACGCCCCAACACCAATGCCGTGATTGGCTGCCCACAACCTGAGTAGAAATTTGGGCTGCCCCCAACAGTCCCCGTAGGCCACATTGAAATGAAATGTAGTAGAAGAGGGCAGGGTAGAGGCACCCTGACCACTTGGTTGTAATATAGGAGTATTTGAGGGCCCCTGATGGGCAAGAAAATGCCCAGAAATGTTTTTCCCTCATGCAAAGATTCACAAATCAGTTGCAATGTGACCCCCCTGTGAACTTTGTGGCAGATTTGCAAATTGCACACTCACTCAGACACTCATGCACCCACTCAGAAACCATCTCAGACACTGTCACACCTACTCACAGACCCAGGCAGACACTCAGACACCCACCCAGAAACCTACTCAGATACTCATTCACCCACTCACTGACCCACTTAGATACTCTCACACTTACTCACAGACCCACACAGATACTCACATACCCACTAACAGACCTACCCACACAATCACACAACCACTCACAGACACCACACAGACATTTATATACCCACTCAAAAACCCTCTCAGATACTCACACACCCACTCACAGACCCTCTCAGACACTCACATACCCGCTCACAGACCCACTCAGACACTAACACATCTACTCACAGACCCAATCAGATACTCATGCAGCCACTCACAGACCCACTCAGATACTCATGCACCTACTCATGCACCTACTCACAGACCCACTTGGACACTCATGCATCCACTCTCACACCTATTTAGACACTTACATACCCACAAAGACCCACTCAGACACTTCTCTCACAAACCCATTCAGACACTCATAACCCACTCACACATCTACTCAGACACTCATGTACCCACTCAGATACTCATGTACCTACTTACAGACTAACCCTGGGCAAAGCACTACGCTACGCTCGCGTAGTTTGCGAAGTTTGCGAAGTTTGCGCTACTTAGCACTACGCGAATTGCACGTAGCACAGTGCAAACACGCGTCGCGTAGTACAGCGGTCATTTTTTGCTTGCTCGCGGTCCTCAACGTCAAGTTGGCGACCGCGAGCAAGCAAAATGACATCCCGGCGAGACTTTTTCCTCGTTCGCGATCAGCAACATCAAGTTGCCGATCGCGAGCGTGGAAAATAAACCTCCCGGCGAGATTCTCAACGCAGGGAAGTCAGGTTTCTCATTGCGAGTGGTCGCGTATGCTCGCGTCCGCTCACGATGAGAAACTACCAGTCCGCGTTGAGAAAGCTGCCGCTCGAGTAAAAATCTACTCGAGCGGCAGTAAAAGACAGCTCGCACTGTGCAAGATGCCGTTTTCAATGATTGCACAGTGCGGACAAGCATCCGGCACTGTGCAATCATCGCGAACAGCGCACTACGCAGTTCGCGTAGTGCTATGCGTAGCTCGCGTAGTGCGAGTGCACTCGCGTAGCTTCGCGTGGCGCTACTGCCGCGAACTACGCCCAGGCTTATTACAGACCTACTCAGACACTCATGCACCCACTCACACATCCACTTAGACATTTATACATCCACACACAGACCCACTCAGATACTCAAAAACCCACGCACAGACCTAGTCAGATACTCATGACCCACTCACACACCCACTCTAACACTCACGCACCAACTTAAACATCTACTGAGCCAGTTACGCACCCACTCTCAAACCTACTCAGACACTCTCACACCCATTCAAAGACCCACTCAGACACTCTCACACCCACTCACATACCCACTCAAATACTCACACACCCACTCAGACACTCACACACCACTCAGACACTCATGCACCCTCTGAGAAACCCACTCAGACACTCTCACACCCACTGACAGACCCACTTAGACACTCACACACCTATTCACAGACTCACTCAGGCACTTACACACCCACTCACAGACCCACTCAAACACTTGCACACCTACTCACAGACCTACTCAGAAACGTACCCTTTTACAGGTGACCCACTCGACACTTACCCATCCATTTTCAGACCCACTCAGACACTTATGCATTCACTCACACTGATACGCCCACTCATAGACCCATTTATACACTTACACATCCACTAACAGATGCACTCAGACACTCACACACCCAATTACACTGCCATTGACATTAACCCTGGGCAAAGCACTACGCTACGCTCGCGTAGTTTGCGAAGTTTGCGGCACTTCGCACTACACGAATTGCACGTAGCACAGTGCAAACACGCATAGCGTAGCGTAGTGCAGCGGTCATTTTTTGCTTGCTCGCCGTCCTCAACGTCAAGTTGGCGACCACGAGCAAGCAAAATGACATCCCGGCGAGACTTTTTCCTCGTTCGCCTTTTGTCTCACTTATCAAAATTGAACTGTCAAATTGCTTTATTGTAAGAAACTCACCATAAAGAACAAGCTATAAATTCCATTAAAAGACATTGGGTGGGAAATGTATTCAGTTCCCCTGCTGTTCATAACAAAAATGGTTTTCTTAAATTATTTCATAAGTCGTTACATGTTCAATTGTTAAACGAATTTAAAGATGATGCTGGAAGGTGGCTTTTAGTAGATGTTAAGATAAATAATACTCAATTTACAATTTGTAATGTATATTGCCCAAATGGAGTGGATCTATTATTTTGGAATAATTTTTCTTCTATGTTATCCTCACACGCTTCAGATAACCTTATAGTTGGTGGGGATTGCAATCAACTCATTAATCCCTTTGTGGACCGCAAATCTCAGACCAGATTTGTTCCTAACAAAATGCATAGAGCCTTTCAGAAAGCCATATCCGCCAGAGGGTAGTTGATGTTTGGAGAGCCTCACACCCTGATGTTCTGGAATTCACTTTTTTCTCCCCAGTTCATAGTTCCTATTCTAGAATAGACTATGTATTTTTTACCCAACATACACTTCAATTTTTAACACATGCGGAAATAGGTTCCATTCTTGTCTCGGCTCCTGTTATTGTTGACATGAATTACCCCAGTCCCATCCCCCCCACTCGCAGATGGAGATTTAATAATTCCCTTCTCTTGGATCAACAATTCACAGAGCAATTCACGGTCTTGCTTCATGAATTTTTCACTAACAATCTTCCCTCAGATACGCAAATGAGTATTGTTTGGGATGCTTTTAAAGCTACTGCAAAAGGTTTTATAATAGATTTTGTTGCTAAAAAAAGAAAAGAGCTCCTAAAGATTCCAAACAGCTTTTAAAACAGATTAAGACTTTGGAGCATGAATACTTCTCTACCAATGGCAATGACACATTATCTAAACTAGATTAGATTGCTTCTCGGAATATTATACAAATCTTTACACCCCTGAATCATCTCCTTCTACTGAACTATTAGATAATTTCTTTCAATCAATCCCTAAAAATCCCGATTGTACTGTCGATTTATCCTCCCTAGATACTCCTTTATCTGAGCGAGAATTATTGAACGCCATTAATAAACTCCCCAAAGATAAAACTCCCGGGCCCGATGGTTTTACTGTACGCTTTTATTTGCATTTTAGACAGCTTTTAATTCCCAAGTTACTACTTCTTGTCAATCATTTTTTGAACTCTGGACAGGCACAAGGTTCCTTTACCCAAGCCATGCTCTGCTTACTCCCTAAGAAAGATAAAGATCTCTCTCAATGTGGTAACTATAGGCCTATTTCTCTGATAAATACGGATTGCAAGATCTTTGCTAAATTACTGGCTCTCCGTATTAATTCTGGCATTTCGGATTTAGTTAATGTGAATCAGTCTGGTTTTGTAAATGGAAGATCTATCTCAGATAACTCTAGAACTTTCCTTAACATTATTCATTTAGCTGCCAAGCTTAATTCCCCCCTAGCTGCCATAACGCTTGACGTCGAGAAGGCTTTTGACCGAGTGAATTGGGAATTTATGTTCGGTGTTTTGAAGTGGCTTGGCTTCAGTCCTCATTTCATTCAATACATTAAGCTCTTATATTACGAACCCTCTACCTCGATTTGGGTCAATGGCAGACAATCCCATTATTTCCCTCTACACAGAGGCACAAGACAAGGTTGCCCTTTATCCCCCCTCTTATTCATTTTAGCATTAGAACCCTTCCTCAAAACAATTTGCCGTTCTCCTACTTTTCCTGGATTTCAATTCAAAGATCTGAGTATTAAATACACAGCATATGCTGACGATATTCTACTATATATATCCAACCCCTCTGCATCTTTACCAGAATTTGTTTCATTATTAAACACCAACTCTGTTGTTTCAGGTTATAAACTTAATATTCATAAATCAGAAGTTTGCCATTGAATAAATATTGTCTTTCGGATATGTTCAAGGATTCTGGTTTCAAATGGAATTCGAAAGGTATTAAATGTTTAGGCATCCTTTATTCCAATAACATTAAAGACATTATTAAGATTAATCTTAACGAAATTATGACTAAAGTTAATGCTTTAATAGATGGTTGGTCTCCTTCACTTTTGTCATGGTGGGGTAGGCTGGCTACGATTAAAATGATGTTGTTACCTATTGTAAATTTGTATTTGTCAGTGCTTCCAATATCTCTTCCTCATATTTTCTTTAAAACCATTAATCGTGCTTTGATTCAATTTTTATGGAACAAACGCAAACCCAGAATCGCTTTAGTTCGTCTTCAACAACATAAATATTCTGGTGGAGTTCATTTCCCTAACCTTAGAGCATACCATTCAGCCTTTATATTAAAACATATTTGGGTTTCCCTCTCTGACACCCAGATAGACTCATCAACAGTTTGGGGACAACTAGAACAAGCACAATTCTCTCCTTTTACTTTCAAGGAGGTGATCCGCATCACCCAACCTCCTAAAGGTTTTATTTCCCCTATACTTAACCATTCCATAGTGATTTCCAAACCTTTCATTTTTGTCCTCCAACACCACTTCAGAAATTACCTTACAATCCCCTATTTGGTATAATGCACACATCAAACTAAATGATAGAATTCTTGTATGGAAAGAGTGGATTAATAAAGGTATTATAACCGTCGGACAGTTATTTTCTAATGGTTCTCTGCTAGAGTTTACTGAGATATATTTAGGAAATACGGCATATCTACCAAATATGCTCCTCTTCTGCAGCGCCTTAAACCTCTTCTTCTCTCCTATATATCTCAACAACCAGATATAGCTCCAGATACGCATCCTCCCCCTTCCCCGATTGATTTTTCCTCACAAATGAGAGCTTCCAACATATACAAATTACTCCTCAGTTCCTCTACACTATCTACAAAATCTAAAACAGAGCTTTTATGGGAAGCAGATCTACATCAAGAATTCCCAGCTCTCACTTGGAAATTAATATGGGCCAAGACTCACACTTCATCCTGTTCGGCAAGCACAACACAAACATTATATTATTTTTATAACAGATTATATATCACCCCCATGAACTTCTACAAGTTTAAACTCTCTACCACGGCTAAATGCTGGTCCTGCGCTCATAACAATAGCGATCTCCTACATATGTTTTTCGAATGCCCTCTAATCAAAAAATTCTGGTCACACATTTGGGATAAGTTGAATAATATTTTGTCCACAGGTTTTCCTTTTGATATCATATATATTTTCTTGGGAGGTGCTTCCCCCCTTTGGAATTCTCAGCGTATGGTTGGGAAATTTAAGGATTTAATGTTTGCTTTAGCATTTCAAATAATCACAACTAACTAGAAAGATACATCTAAAATTTCTTATTTGGCATGGTGGAATTTGTTATGTCATCACCATCGTATGGATCAAGCCCACACTACTTCTCTTCCTTCTGAGATTAAAAAAGACTTATTATGGTCACCCCTTACCTCATTTCTTTCTTAAAGATATGGCTCGACCCATGTCTATGGTCCGTACTTACGATCCTCCTTAAAGAATAGAGTTGTTCATTTGTTATTTATTTATAAACCACATTGTTGTTAATTATTTTATTTATTTTTTCTAATCACTGCACTATTTCTCTCCCCTATCCTTCCTCTTTTCTTCCTTTTCCTTCTTTTCTCTATCTCCTCTTCCTTTCTTCTAAAATAATCAAAATGCACTTGATTCAACATTGCAGTTAAGTTTTTCAATCCAATTTACGATGTACATAATACATCATTATAGGATATATTTACTTTGTTATATTACTTAAACTGTCATTATTTTCTCTCTACTTTTAGAATGCTTTGTTGTTACTCATTATATATTCTTCTATTGCCTGGATTGATCTTTAGATGTTTATCTTTATCTGTTGTAATTGCCTTTTGTTATCTAATCTCTTCAATAAAGCATTTTTAAACTTAAAAAAGAAAATGAACAAGTGTTTGGGAAAAGGGGTGGCTCTGGGAAGAGCCCTAGTGTTTATTTTGTCTAGATGATAACTACACATCAAACAGGATGCAGTATTTCAATTTGTTAATGAACACCCTGTTGCCTTTCTCTGTGAAATGAACTCTATCACTTCTATATATACTGTCCATCTACCAGCGTAAATTGTTGTGGTATACAGAGCCCATGTAATGGTCTCTGAGTAATAGAAAAACTGTTTTATTGACATGTTTCCTTGATATGTCTATCTGTGGACAGAATTTGTTTGACCACTTCCATTTCTGTCTTTGGCAAATGTTAGAGATTTCCAAGGCAGTGTGAGGGAAAAGTGTCATTAATTGACCAAAGGTATCCTTCATTAGATTTTCCAGTCCTATTCCAGTAGTGTGCCTAGGTCATTGCCACCACAGTGCACAATCATTAGGTCTGGATGTTGGCAATCCGCAATGCTTTCAACCAAAGGCAGCAATTGGTGCCATTTTAAGCCTCTCTGGACAACCCAAGTAACGTCCACATGAATCAAACCTAAGTCCCTCTCTATTCCACTCTTTTTAGCACAATCTCTGACCCAAAACACAAAGCTATGACCCACAATTCACACTCTAACCATTTTGAAGGCAATGAGGAAGAGCACTCAGAAGAAGGCTGGAGCTGAATGAGAACATATTTCATTGGATGCTGTAAATATGCAGGTACTTAAAACTAGGTTGTGATTTGGAGCATAAAGTAAGGAAATCTGTGATTGGATCTGGAAAAATAAAAAAGAAATTATGCTGTTTGAGACACACTTATAATTGTACACAGTCAACCATCCATGCTGGAGTTCAATTTAAAGGTAGTATGGTGCTCAGAGAAGGGGGTATCATCTTTTGACCTAGTGCTAGCAATCAGCGTTCTAAACATGGTTACCACGGAAATAGAGCCAAAAGTCCAGAGGGGGGGGGGATCCAAAGAGACTATAATGTGATAGTCAAACAGAGAGTGGTTTAGACACATTGCTTATTATGGGGTACTTATTTTCTAATTCAGTATAATCTTAGAAAGTAAAATGCAGGTGCAAACTAATACAGCAACTCACTCACTAATAAAGTCACTCACACACCCACTCACTCTCCCATACAGCTACTCACTTACTGATACAGACACGCATATACTAATGCATCCAATAGCACACCCAGGCATACATTGACACACGCAGGCATACACTGATGCATACACTGACACACCCAGGGACATATCAATGCAGACACTGACGCACCCGGACATACTTCAATGCAGATACTGAAACACTCAGCCAAACACTAATGCATCCAATGACACACCCAGGCACACACTGACACACCCAAGGGCATATCAATGCAGACACTGACACACCCATGCATACGGCAATGCAGACACTGACACACCCAGTCAAACACTAATGCATCCAATAACACACCCAGAAACACACTGATGCATACAATGACACACCCAGGGACATACCAATACACACACTGACACACCAAGCATATACGGCAATGAAGACACTGACACAGCCATGCATACACTAATGCATTCAATAACACACCCAGACACACCCTGACGTATAGACTGACAAACCCAGGCACACACAGAAGCATACAACAACACACCCAGGTGTAAAGCAATGCAGACACTGACACATCCAGATAAAACACTAGTGAATCCAATACCACACCCAGGCACACACTGGTGCATACATCAGCATAGACAGTCTCACACTGATGCATACACTAACACACCCAGGCACACACTGATGCATACACTAACACACCCAGGTGCACACTCATGCATACAGTAACATATCCAGGCACACACTGATGCATACACTAACACACCCAAGCATACAGTAACACACCCAAGCATGTACTGATGCATATGCTGACATACCCAGACACACCCGCGCATACAATAGCAACATCCATGCACACACTAATGTATATAGTAACACACCCAGACACACACCAACACATTCTCTCAGTTATACAGCCACTCTTACAGCCAGTCATTCACACATACAGACAGTCATACACCCACTCAATCACTCTTAAAGCCACTCACAGACCCCCTCACTTATACAGCCATTCACAGACCCACTCACTCAGTCATACAGGCACTTACAAAGTGACTCACTCACACTTACAGCTACTCACACACCCAATCACTCAGCCATACAGCCACTCACAAACCCAGTCACTCACCCATACAGCGGCTTACACACCCAATCACTCACTGCCACTCACACACCCATTCACTCAGTTATACAGCTACTCACATGGCCACTCACTCACACATACAGTCAGTCATATATCCACTCACTCACTCATGCATCCACTCACACACCCACTCACTTGCTCATACAGCCACTGTAGGAAAGTGCCTCTTTTTGCATGGTTAGCACCCACTTTTTGCCTGATGCCTGATGTGATTTCGAACTATACGTGCACCGGGTCCCTGCCAACCAGGTTCCCAGTGCCAGATCTCTATCCCAAACACTCTATCATGATTGGCTCTACTTCAGCTAACCCTATAAGACCCTAGTAAATGGTAGCCCTGGTACCTAGGGCATGGGTACTGAAGAGGTTCCTCTGGGGCTGCAGCACTGATTGTGCCACCCCAGGGATGCCTTGCCAGGGCTATGCAGTCTACCATTGCAGGCTGCGTGCAGAGAAATCAGAAGAGTCAACATGGCACACAGCCCTGGGTGCCATGCCACTCATACATTGCATAAGGTATAGATAAGTCACCCCTACTGCAGGCCTTTAGCCCTAAGGCAGGGTGCACTATATCCTATGTGAGGGCATATCAGTATGAGCAGATATGCCCCTACAATGTCCAGTCTATTCTGAGACACTGTAAGTGCACAGGGAAGACATAAGGAGTACATGGGCTGGATACTTGTCAAAATGGGTTTCCTAGCTCCATGATGGTTTCACTGATTTCTAAGATGTTTGGTACCAAACATCTTGTTTTAATAAATCCTCACTGATGCCTGTGTCGGATATATTAATAAATTCACACGGAAGACCCTGTTAGAGGGTCCCCTGTAAACCTACCATGCACTGGTGTGGTCTCTGACTTGTTTCTTCCAGTCTGCCACCACCAGACATGTTCCTGACCTCATGGGATGAGAGCCAGTGCTCTCAGAGGACAGAGATAAAGCCTGCTCTTGGCGGAGGTGATTCACACCTCCTCCAGGACAGGATGGCCTTCCTGGGTGGGAAGCTTCAAAGGTGATGCCACCTTTGAAATCCAACCCAGGAACCTCCAGATTGTGGGGGAGGCCAAGCCCCTTTTCCTGCTCCACTTTTGGCAGGAGGAAAGGTGGGAAAATTAGTTCGATTAGGAGGAGGATCCCCACTTAGCCTATACCACCCCTAGGGCGTGGCAGGCAAGGTGAAGCCCTCTCCTGAATTTCCACCATCTTGGGATGGTGGAGAAACAACCTGTCAGGGCTAGGGTAGTGCCCCTTCCCAATGGAAGTGATCACTAGAGGGTGTAGACAACCTAAAGGTAGGTAGCCCATTGGCTAATACCTGTCTCCCTTTGAAACACCCCTAAATACAGTATTTTGGTGGCACCCCAAGACCAGAACATCAGATTCAATGGACAGGAGAAGGAAAAGGACAAAGAAGAGCTGTTGCTTGAAGACTTACACCCTCCTGCAGAAGAACTTGGCAGCAAACCCTGCCTGCTGCATGGAAGACTCGACAATTGAGGTGTGCTGTCTGGTCTTGTGACTGTAAGGCCTCCAAGAACCCTGGAGCTCCTCCAGCCTTCAAGAAATCTCAAAGTACCTCCCTTGGAGTGAAGGTATCACTCCCCTGCACACCGCAGGCACCAAACCCGTGAAGTCCGGTTTGTCAACTTGCTCTTCCCCGACGACCTCGATGCAGCACCAAAGCAAGAAAAGGCACAACAGCTCCAGAGGGTCAGATCTGTCTCCTCACCAAGTTTGGAGACACCAGAACCTACTGGAGCCACAGTGTATCAATACCCAGGATACTGGACCCCAGTAGCGGCTGGCAGGGAATGAGGGTGGAGGGGCGAGAGGGTGGTAGGGGGACAAAATACAAAAATACGACTTACTTCTCTGGCCAGCCATGTCTCTCCTCTGCTTCTCTGCAGTCCCGGAACCAGGAAGGACCCAGGCTCCCCAAAGCCAATCACAACGCTGCAATGCAGGCGGGGACTAAGGGCCTGGGCATGTTCCCCATGAGGTTGTGTAATGCAGCCTGGTGGGTAGCATACAAAGTGCGCATGACTGTTTGGCCAGGCCAAGATGGCCAGCCAAGCAGTCAGGCGCACTTGGAGTGTGCAAACCACTTCTCTCCTTGTGCCACTAGCCCTGCCCTAACTGAGCCCCGAACCTGTAAAAATAAAATGAGAATAACTGAGATATTATCATTTTATTTTTCCTGCTCTGAGAGCAGTGGGGCAAACTCCAGAATTAAGCACCCATTGAGGGATGTCAAGACCCCTGACGCCCACTTCCTGAGTGGCCCAGCTGTCCTGAGATCACCTCTCCAAGTTGCCTGCTCGTGACCGCCAGGACCTCAAAATGCACAACACCCAATTGACCTGTCTACTCTGCACCTTGCCTCAACAGCCCCGGTAATGACAAATCAGCTGTGCTCCTGTGGTCCCCAGGCCCGTGCCACCTCCTCCCTCCAAGGAGACCCACAGGACTTACCTGTAAATCTTCCTGTGGAGTGTGTTTTCAAGTGGCCCCCTTCGCATTTGCGGACCTGCTTCCAAGACCGTCAGCACTCTGATCTCTGCCAAACCGGGATGCTCCGGAACTTCTCCTGCTGGAACTTTGGACCTGGTCCCGACATCGACTTAAAATGAGAAGGTGAACTTTATGAAAGCAATACCTGGTTTTATATGCATTTTTCTGTTTTTCCCCCCTTTGTTTTCAATGGTGAGTAATTGCACACTGAAGTGATATATTTTTCGAACTTTGAAAAATCGTAACTCCGAAAGTACTTACCTTAGAACGGTGTTCTTAGTTAAAAATTACATAAAATCGATAATATTTTTATAAATTGGTCTCATTTATTCTTGAGTGTGTGTCTCATTTATTGCCTCTGTGAGTACAAAAAATGTTTAGCACTACCCTCTGATAAGTCTAACTGCTCGCCCACACTACCACAAAAAGAGCATTAGTATTATCTAATGTAGCCTCTGTATACCAGTAAGAGATCCACTGGACTCTCTGTACAGTGTACTTCATTTTAGTACACTATATTGAGAGCCAGCCTCCTACATGGACGGAATGTTAAACAATGTCAAACACTCACCCCAGTACAGAGATTTGGGCCTAAATCCATTGTTTTTTGCTCACTACACCATTCCAGTTTGGACCCAGCCATACGCAAATCAGTATTGACCCTGCTCCCCATGGGAATAGTCCATCCTGAACTGCCAAGCCAGGTCCTTCCTGGACTGGAAACAAGCATTCTAGGATGGGTTTTGGGCTATCACACCTCATCAGCCAGGATAGCTTGACTCCAGTGGCATGGTGAGCACGGGACCCACATCTGGGCATACCCGTCCCACTTAGGGTGACAATTGCAAGAAGAACAAATGATGGCCGAATGCTGAAAAATATCAAACACCCATCCCCAGTACAGAGATCTGGGACTAAATCCATCTATTTTCTGCTCCCACGCCATTCCAGTTTGGACCCAGCCATGCGCAAATCAGTCTTGACCCTGCTCCCCATCGGAACAGTTCAGCCCAAACTGCCAAGCCTGGTCCTCCCTGGACCGAAGACAAGCATCCTAGGACCAGTTTCAGGATATCACCCCTCATCAGCCAGGCTAGCTTGACTCCAGTGGCATGGTGAGCATGGGACCCACGTCTGGGCATCCCCGTCCCAGTTACAGCAAAAAATGCTGTGCAACGGGTAGAGATGAAGGCCTTTGTGTCTAGGCCACTTGATTATTATTGTTTTTAGTTTATAACATTGGTTTCCAGTTGACATAATGTCCACTCTGAATTCTCAATTAAGACCTTAAGCTATTAGTTGATATGTTGAAAATTGCATCAAATGTTGATTACTGTAGAAAAGTAAGCAAACATGTTAGCGACAGGATTTATTTGGCCATTATTGCCTTTGCACATCAGTGTTATTAAAAGACAACTTTTAATAGTTCAGTATTCATGTGCTTCCTCACCTCAGTGCTGGCTTCAATGTGTTCCACAACTTAGACCCCTGGACTCCCAGAGATCAGCATTTATGTTTGAGGCACTTGTAGTTGTATGTGTAACTAGTAATTGTATGTGCAGCAGGTTTCTTGATGGCATATGGAGTGGTGTGAGATTCTGATGGTGTTGTGCATCTTTGCCCCTGTCCTTGTTATGCACAGGGCTGAAGATTTTAAATTCGACCCTTGCATACACGGAGAGTCAATTGAAGGATTTCAGGGATGCTGTAGGTGGACATGCTTTTGGAGCATGAAGCACATTCTAGATGCCATTTCTTGTAATCTTTTCAGCCAGCCAATGCATTTCTTAAGCAGTCTAGTGTAAATGACTCTAGTTGGCTCCAAACAGTAGTCTGTTTGGGGAAATGGTAGAATTTTTCGTAGACACCCCTTACCCACCTTAAGTTGAGGAATGAATGAGACCTTGGAATCAAAATGAATCGTTGGCTCCTTACTTTGAGATATGTTGGCAGTGGCATTCCAAGAACCAACACCCACTTGCAATACAGTGATAATATTTCTGCTCCTCCTGGTTTTTTTTGCAGCTGCAAATGGATTTGAAAATCATCTACATACATTTAAATGGTTACCTGATACTGTTCAAAGAGATGCATGAGACGCTTAGATCTTGAACCGTAATCAGGAAACGTACGAAACCAAGGCTGCACTGTAAGAAACCATGTGAGTCTTACACTTCAGTGACCCTGTTCAAACATACTGGCTGTGACTGGAGAGGAAGGTTTTGGTTTTTTTAAACATATTTTATTAATTTTCTCAAGACATAGCACCTGATATGATTCTTATTACAGACAGCGTATTGTTTTCCAACAAGGTCTAGCATACAAAATACAGTCGAAGGTGGGGAAGCCCAGCCATGTGACATTTAGCAGTCTAGCATACAATCGGTGCCATGTGGCAGGTGCAGGTTGATAGACAATGGAGAGGAACATTTTGATGCAATCCAGGGAGGTTCTTGAAATTCCCACCAACTTTATGAGTCTTCTCAGAAACATTTCTTATTATGTGTTATCTGGAAAATATTATTTGCCATGTAAAACAAAACTTCCTTGGAAGGTTGTGAGAGTACTCAGTACTAGATCAATGTACCATAGTGATTGTGGTCACCACTAGAACCGTTTAGTTCTCTACCCCTGATGACCCTCTCCATAGGTGGTCTTTTGTGTGGATTGACGTGCAGACTGCAGAAGCAGGACATATGGTGCCATGGTGGAATCGCTGGTCCCACAGGGTCTGTCACCACAAGGTCAGAAGCTTGCCCAAATTATTAAAGAAGTGAGGGCCAATTCTCCTCAATCTGCAAGTAAAGGAGTTGTTTTATAGAACCACTGATAGCGCTTAAGAGGCTACCTTAAAGTTGAGTTTTTAATATTGTACGTACTTCTGTATACAATGTCTAACTCTTGCATTAGTAGAAAATGTGAACAGCTGGTATGCACTCAGTGTAAACAAATGAAACAACAAAGTTTATCAATAACAACAAAATAATCAATTCGGTGTGCACTCGAAGAGGAGGTACAGCCCACCTCCTACTTGAAAAGTGAAAAACTAGGACAATGGTCACAGACTTCAAGTGCACTACTCATAAGCACTCCGATTGAGTGTTCTACAGTGTGATACAAGTAATCAGATATCACAGGTAAGTAATGCAAAAAAGCAAAAATAAAGATCCGAAGATCACATCCAAGAGTGAACAGCATCCAAATAATACTGCGAGAAGTGCTAATGGTGGCTCAAAAATTCTTCTTTTATTGAGCAAACTTCATATATCTCCCGAAGGGAATTTCAATCAAATGCGAAGAGCAACAGTTGCATACATCCCACAAATTATAGTTAAATCCCAATGCATTTCGGGCATAAACAGCTGCCCTTCTTCAAATAAATAAATACAAATAAATAAATACAATCTCATAATATTTACATAACTGACAATTCGCTTGTGTAAATTCAGGAGGTAGACATAAGGAAAGCACAAAACTGGGGGAACTGAAGAGAATGGCAATTGTAACCGGATGAAGATCGTTAAAACAAAGGTCTCCATAGCCTTGAGAACAGCATGTGGTGGAGTAAGTGCAACCCAAAATGAATAGAGAGAAATAGAGAAAAAGAAAGCCAAAACCAAATGCAACACGCCTAGATTGCGCTTATTCTGAAGGCTGTGCATGCATTGATCCTCTTATGCCAAGCGGTACCATAAACGCTATGAACAAAACTAGAATTAGTGAACAAAACAAAAAATTTGTGCAAATTACCGTGTGCGTGTGCGTAAAGACCTTTCCGTTTTTCCCACGTAGTACAACCCACATGGGCAGCATATCATATAAATAACGAAACAGTTGTTGCAATCTGCAGTGAAGTTCAATTTGATTTTTTTGCCAGACCAAGGATGGAAAATGCAATCCCCAACTAGCACATTATTACAATGGGAGCAATTAAAGCATTTACGCATACCCTTGTGTGTCACTTTGGTGTCGGATTCGGGCTTGGAGAGAAGTTCTCTCAGATTCTGGGACCGCTTGTATGCGAAGATCGGGGGATTCGAAAATATGCCTTGAAAGTCTGGTTCAGACTGTAAAAGTTCCCATCGTTTAAGAATGACTTGTTTGATGGCAGTTGATGAAGTGGAGTAAGTGCACACAAAAACTCTGTTAGATGGTTGCTTGATCTGCTTCTTCAACAAGGACTCTCTTTGTAAATCCTGCACTCGTGTCTCAGCTTCCTCAATAATCTCTTCTGGGTATCCATGAGACAAAAATCTTTTTCTAGTTTCCTGCATGGAAGTTTCAATTTTAGACATGTCAGAAGTGATACGTTTGACACGGAGAAACTGTGAGTAGGGAAGATGACGTATGAGAGACGGTGGGTGGAAACTTGACTATAATAATGAGTTGTTGCGGTCGGTGGGTTTTTTGAACATGGAGGTCATGATGTTCGTGCCATCCACATCGATGTTGACATCCAAATAGGAAATATGGTGTTGATCCATGACATAAGTAACCTGAATGCTAGGATGCCTAGTGTTCAGTAAATTCAGATTCTCTAACAGATCATGCTGAGTGCCCTGCCATACGATAAGAATATCGTCTATGTATCTTTTGTAAAGAATCAAATGGTTGGTCCACCTTCCATCTGATAGAATGTGCTTAGATTCAAACTGCATCATAAAGATATTCGCTTAGCTGGGAGCTCCAGAAAAACCCATAGAGGTTCCGTTTATTTGGAAAAAGAATTTGTCCTTACATCTGAAATAACTATGAAACAATGAGAATTGAAGTAATTCCAGCAAGAACACTTTACTGGCTTGCATATCGTCCTGGCGAGGAGGGCCCATTCCACTGCTCCAATGCCCTCCGAATGAGGGATAGACGTATATAAGGCTGTGACGTCAATAGTGCATAGCCAAATCTCTGTCATTACAGGTAATGCAATCTCCTGAAGAAGCTGCAAAAGTTGTGTAGTGTCCTGTAGATAAGTGTTGCCAGCTTGGACGATGGTCTGTAAAAATGTATCCAAATAGTGGCCTAAGGGTTCATGCAGTGAACCGCAACCTGATACGATAGGCCTCAGTGGCGGGTCTCTCAAACTTTTATGTATTTTAGGGAGCATGTATATAGATGGACGCCGTGGATGCCGTGTGTAAAGAAATTCCTTAGTTTTGTCGGTGATCCAGGCCATATCCTTCGCATATGTCAAAATCCCCATAAAAATACCTTGAAACTCCTCTGTGGGGTCTTGAGGTAAAGGTAAGTAGGTGGCTTCATCTTGCAACATGGTTTCAACCTTCATTTCGTAAAAGCAGCGGTCCATGACAACCAAAGCTTCTCCTTTGTCTGCTGGAGAGAAAAACAAAGAGGTATCTCTTTTCAATGTTTTAAGGGCCAATTTATTAGATTTGGACATGTTCGAACGTTTAGACGAAGACACAGTGAATTTCAGTATGTCCTTCTTAACAAGAGTCTCAAATGAATCGATGACCTTATGAGACAAGGGTGAAATAAAAGTGCTCTTAGGTTTGAATTCACGATAGTCCACTGGACCGACCATTTGATTCTCTACAAAAGATACATAGACGATATTCTTATCGTATGGCAGGGAACTCAGCATGATCTTTTAGAGAATTTGAATTTACTGAACACTAGGCATCCTAGGATTCAGTTTACTTATGTCATGGATCAACACCATATTTCCTATTTGGATGTCAACATCAATGTGGCTGGCACGAACATAATGACCTCCACGTTCAAAAAACCCACTAACCGCAACAACTCATTATTATATTCAAGTTTCCACCCACCGTCTCTCAAACGTCATCTTCCCTACTCACAGTTTCTCCGTGTCAAACGTATCACTTCTGACATGTCTAAAATTGAAACTTCCATGCAGGAAACTAGAAAAGGATTTTTGTCTTGTGGATACCCAGCAGAGAATATTGAGGAAGCTGAGACATGAGTGCAGGATTTACAAAGAGAGTCCTTGTTGAAGAAGCAGATCAAGCAACCATCTAACAGAGAAGATTTTGTGTCCACTTACTCCACTTCATCAACTGCCATCAAACAAGTGATTCTTAAACGATGGGAACTTTTACAGTCTGAACCAGACTTTCGAGGCATATTTTCGAATCCCCCGATCTTCGCATACAAGCGGTCCCAGAATCTGCGAGAACTTCTCTCCAAGCCAGAATCCGACACCAAAGTGACACACAAGGGTATGCGTAAATGCTTCAATTGCTTCCATTGTAATAATGTGCTAGTTGGGGATTGCATTTTCCATCCTTGGTCTGGCAAAAAAATCAAATTGAACTTCACTGCAGATTGCAACAGCCGTTTCGTTATTTATATGATACGCTGCCCATGTGGGTTGTACTACGTGAGAAAAACAGAAAGGTCTTTACGCACACGCATCACAGAGCATAAGAGTCGCATAAGGACAAAAACTACCACCTCACCACTCGCAGCTCACTGGCATGATCACCATCACACGATAGCTCAGCTTCGATTTACCATTCTAGAAGTAGTGATGACACATGTTGACAGGGATATGTCTAAATATTTGTCTCAACGCAAGACATATTGGATACGCCGTTTGGACACACTCATGCCTAAAGGGCTAAATGACAAACTTGAATTTTCCTGTTTTCTCTGACCTCTTTTCTCTGACCTCCTATGGCTATTGTAACCATGGCATTTTTCTCCAGGTCTTATATTTGTTTGCATTTTTTTCACATCTGTTTTTTCCATATGTTTTTATTTGTTCTGAACATGTTTAAAACAGGTTGGTCATGAGCCTATTGCATCATCGTATATGTGGCCAGCAATATACATATTCACTGTAGTGGTTGAGCTTATTATTTTTGTGCTTTCTGTACATGCTCACCCACTGATAGGATAGATAGGCGTCTTTTGATGTTATGTAGTGATTCTAGCATATTCCTGTTATTCCGCACATTATGTTTGTTGCATCAGTCATGTTCAATGTTAAGTGCAGCCACACATGTATTGATATTCACGTATTTATGTTCAGTAGCAATATGTTGACAGTCACACAATTATTATTTAATTTGCCGTTTCTCAGTGTTCTGCACACTCAATTCAATGTTGTTGGTCACTTCATATTTACACTTGAGAGTTATGCTACCATTTGATTATGTTCGCAACATTGTTTGAATTTTTATTGTTCTTCATTTCGCTCTTGGTTCTACTCCATACATGTTTATCAATTTTGTCTGCATCTCCAACTTGCTTCTCTGGGGTTCGTACTTTTGGGTGTTTCACGGTTTATCATTCAGTATTTAATACGCACTGTGCCTTTAAGCTGGTGATGGGCTTAGCGTATAACTTCCGGGTAGCGCACTCACGCTCGGAGTCACTTTACTTCACGGAATGTTTCTGAATGCGTTCACTTGAGGCGGTGCGCTTTGGTTGGATTCAGGAGTCTTGGATTCAGTTACATGGATGGTGTTGCCTTGTGCCACGTTTCGGTGAGTCTGGGTTTGACTGTATAGTATTCTTTGGTGTTATAATGTCGGGTTCCGGCATGGTTATATCGGTATCCTTTTTGTTTATCCAGGCTGTCGATCTCGTGTGACACTGACCTCGTGGGTCTCTAAGCGTTTGGTCTTGGAACTTTATTGTTTCACTCATTTGGAGACGCCTTGTCTCGTGGTTCAGTTCTTGGTGAGTTTTTTCGCATTAGGAGTTCACTTACCTGTTTTTAATTGGCAGGACACATGTGATTTATCATGTTTGTTTCTTTTTTAGCGTGGCTGTTGCACTTTGATTTGGATTACTGCAGGTTGTGTTTTCCTACAGTTTTTAGGTAAAACATGTTTACTTTGGGGCTTGTGATGTTTCACTAAGCAGATCTATTTAGATTGCATGATACTTAACAAGGAACACACACTGTAATTTGCACAAATTTTTAGTTTTGTTCACTAATTCTAGTTTTGTTCATAGCGTTTATGGTACCGCTTGTCATAAGAGGATCAATGTATGCACAACTTTCAGAATAAGCGCAGTCTAAGCGTGTTGCATTTGGTTTTGGCTTTCTTTTTCTCAATTTCTCTCTATTCTTTTTGGGTTGCACTTACTCCACCACATGCTGTTCTGAAGACTATGGAGACATTTGTTTTAACGATCTTCATCCGGTTACAATTGCTATTCTCTTCAGTTCCCCCAGTGTTGTGCTTTCCTTATGTCTACCTCCTGAATTTACACTAGCGAATTGTCAGTTATGTAAATATTATGACATTGTATTTATATATTTGTAGATTCCCCTGAAGAAGGGCAGGTGTTTATGCCCGAAATGCATTGGGATTTAACTATAATTCGTGGGATGTATGCAACTGTTGCTCTTCGCATTTGATTGAAATTCCCTTCGGGAGATATATGAAGTTTGCTCAATAAAAGAAGAATTTTTGAGCCACCATTAGCACCTCTCACAGTATTATTTGGATGCTGTTCACTCTTGGATGTGATCTTCTAATCTTTATTTTTACTTTTTTGCATTACTTACCTGTGATATCTGATTACTTGTATAGAAACATGTAGAACACTCAATCGGAGTGCTTATGAGTAGTGCACTTGAAGTCTATGACCATTGTCCTAGTTTTTTCACTTTATCTCTTGCATTAGGCATTTTTACCTTTAGAAATGTCCATTCTTTAAAAGCTGTCTCTATGTCCATATACGGTTGTATGTCAGAATATCAGATATGGAAATATTGTTTGACATACATTTTGTGTCCTAAATATTGTGTAAAAAATGCTGTCTCTTTCAGAGTAGATTTTCTATTATTAACTTCAAAAGAGTGACATTTTTGTAGATGATATTTAGGACATAACAGTTACGTCAAACAATAGTCTAACACAGATATTGTGCTACCACAACCCACAAAGCCACAGGTGTAGACATGAGTTCGGTTTCAGTGGAGTCAATGCTTCACTCATTCATGATCATCTTGTCTGAGTCTCTCTGTCAATTGATTCCTTGGAATGTAGGCAAGGAAGCTGTCTTGTGATGGGCAATTTTCAAAGTACTTAGTTTAATGCATGCACTTACAGTACATTTACATTAAAATGCTCTTTTCACAAAGACCATTTGAATTTTCATGACGAACCCTAAAAACATTATTTTGACAAGCTTAGAATTGTGAAATCTTAAATAAGCCAATTAAGGATCAATTTATAAATTTCCATTTCTGGAACTGGCGTGCATTCCAACAGGCATAATTGCAAAGTCAGTTACAGAAAAAAAATCTGGAATATTGATGATATACTTGGGAAGGCCCAGGGCTTCAGTGTTTCATACTATGAGCCTTTTGAACAGCGAGTAGATTTCCAGATGTACCAATATGAAGTATGCAAGAAGTATGCATGACTGGCAGCATCCCCACTTCAAATGAAATGGGAATGATAATATATAGCAGAACTCAAAGTGGGTGTAATTTGTTTTGGAAAGTTTTGTGCAGAATCATTGAAAGTGTTGTGAGCAGTGGGGGTTCACCACCTGCAGTGCAATGGCCACAAAAGCCATTTAATCCATGACTCGCATACCAAATGTAATCCTTTTGACCTCACAATGTGTATGCCAATAGATAGTAACACCTAAAAGAAAAAAAAAACAAGACAGGCTCAAATCAATGAATAACAGTATATTCACTGTCGTCTTTGTCAAAGTGGTAAGGGTTATGTTATATGTAATATCATCTGTAAGATTATTTACAACATTTTTAATTACATCTGTTGAATTAAGGGTGAAGACTTGAACATGTGAGTTATGGATTGCATGGCTGTTGTGTAAGTTATGGATTCTAATCATAACCACAGACTGCAAAGGTTTTACTACTTAAAATAGTTCATACACACATTCCAAAATATATACCGCGTAGACAAACAAACAAGTTATGTATTTGAGTATTTTCCTTTTTCTGACCGTGTGTAACTTGTACTTTCTCTGCATGCCACATTTGAAAAACTCTTTGACAGCCTGTGAGCAGGTTTGCATGGCGAGTGCACAAGATGTCTGTGAACCAGGAGGTCCATTAGTGATTTTGCCTTCCTATATGTAACAGCATGATGTGAACTCTCCTATCTCCTTACTGAATCCACTTTAAGGAGGGGCCAATGCTTGTGTAACATTTTCTTACGTTTTTGAAACTGGTTGTTATATGTCATAATGCACCTCACGCTGGGTTTATTGGTGATCTTATTTTTGTTTTTGTTCCTGGAGACATTCTCAAAAACTATGTTAGCTCTGTTTACAGTAGCCATCTTTTTCTTAGCTTGTAACAATGCTTTTTAGGATAACCACAGTTATTAAA
Organism: Calotriton arnoldi; assembly: GCA_963921515.1. Lineage (NCBI taxonomy): Eukaryota > Metazoa > Chordata > Amphibia > Caudata > Salamandridae > Calotriton > Calotriton arnoldi. Next base: position 879,419 of record CAWUFW010007304.1, on the reverse strand, counting down.
ACACTGGAAAATATTCTGTTCTTCCTTCCTATAGGCTTTATCAGTGCTGCAGTTACGTCTGGCTGGTATACGCTCATCATCTCTACTTTAATGCTGCAGGGTGATAGCTCCTGGCATGCAGCGTATTAATATATGTAGTTTCCTTTCTATGTAATGATGTTGTAATTTGATTGTCAACTACCCTTAGTTTCACATCAAAATAATCCATCTTGACCAAAACTCATGAAAGCTGAAACACATCATTTTCTGGTGCACAATAGGCAGTGTTTCCACTGATGGAGTGCAGTTTTGTTTCATATATACATATATAACATATATATATATATATATATATATACATACATACAAACATGCATATATATATATATATATACATACATACATTCATACATACAAATATACATATATATATATATATATATATATGTATATATATATATATATATATATATATAATGGTATTTAAACCATTATAGTTGATCAAAATAGTAGGATGTAATGGAGTAAAAATAGAAACTTATAATAAGTAAAACATAATTAATTTACAGGGACAACCTCCAATCCAATGCTTAAACATATTTATGTATGATTGTTTTAGACACAATATGAATTTTTGTGTATAAGTATGTTATCTATGTCTATGGATAAAACAGTCACGTGATGCAGGTTTTGTAAAGCACCTAGCACTTTAAATTGAGCACAATGTTTGGTTACCACTGTCATGTGATCAAGCCTCGTTGAAGGCGAAACGCGTAATGGCAGCAGAGGTGGAATACAAATACCTTGAAGCACGATTTTTGGGTCCATGTCCGTTCCTGGAGATATCCGAAGGAGAGTAGCGGAGTACATTGGATATATATATATATATATATATATACTTCACCAAATTCCCACAGCTGCTGGCTGACAAGCGGGACACGGACACCAGTTAAGTGCAAAATTTTCTTCTTTATTTGCTGGCGCTTAGCATGGCTGATGACGCGTTTCGCCCATCAACTGGGCTTGATCACATGTTAAGTTTATAGTCTGTCATTGCTTTTAAGCACCCTCACAGTGCATATATCACGTGACACATAGTGAAGATAAAAAACAGACTCCACTTGGACTGGTATTGCATCAACATCCATTGTGTGAGAAAATTATTATATTAAAAATGTCAACACACATAAAAGCAGGAGCTAGAATATTAAAAACGATTCATGGTTAAATCCATTTTAAAACTTAAAGTGCAAAGTGCAAATTAATGTTTAACAGTATTAGTACATGACCACTGTATAGAGTATCATATGATTGTCAGTCTGACTGTGTAATACTGATCTATTGAAAAGGACTCTCAGATATATAAAGACAAAATGTCATAGACTCGATCTCCTATGAATTACATCAATTCAATTTATAATTAGAAATAATGCCAACATGTTCATCTGGTTATTCTGTGATAACACTAACATAGTATGGTACTGAGACCAGACGGGTTTCAAAATCATAGTCAAATTCAATGATATTCCTCATCAGACAAGAAAAAACTGTAATCAATCTACCCAGAATAGAGTCATGTACACTGCATTTAGAATCATTATTCTCCAAGGCTTCTGCTTAATAATCCAAAACAGTAGAGGAGTCATGGTGGAAATCCTATTAAAGTACTAGTACGTGTTGTAAAGTGACAGTGCAATAACATAAGTGTATTATTAAAATCTTACAATAAAACTTAAATATCGCGAGAACAGAAGGCGGTATATAGATAATCGTATCTTATACTGGAAACTGACATTGTGGACAAATTAAGATAATATATAAATACTGTCAGGAAAAACATCTGAAGAAAGTCACAGAATATCAGTACGGCCATAGAAATATGTTCATAATTGAATTTTCATGTTACATGGGACCAAATCAAGATGAATAAAAACATTCCATGCTGAGTTTGACTAAATCATAAAAATTGTAAAAAACATTCATACAATGATCATAAATAATCCATAAATACTCATAAATAGTTTTAAATATTCATAAATACTCATAAATCATTATATAATTCTTCCCCATTATTTAATCCATTCGGGGTTCGAGTGTCAAGCTCAAGTATGAATTTGGCCTCAAGTTGTCTCAGAACTTTTTCTCTGTTTCCTCCCCTTCTCATTGGTGGCACCGCAGCAATGACAAAATATTTTAAATCATCCAATTTGTTTTGATGCATTGCTTTAAAATGTCTAGCCACCGGATAAGTCATATCTGAGTTGACGATAGCTCTAAGATGCTGCAAGATGCGCACATGAACTTGTAACTTAGTGCTGCCTACGTATTGCAGACCGCATGTGCAGCTCAACACGTAGACAGCATAATCGGTGCGACAATTGTATCTATCTTGCAATTAACTTGAGCTAGGGTCATAAACAGTAGTATATTGAGATGTATTGACCCCAAATTTGCACGCTCTGCATGTATTGCATTTAATAAATAAATTGCGAGGTGCTAACCATATAGTACTTGATTTATATATATATATATATATATACATACATACATACATACATACATACAGACAGACAGACAGAAAGACAGATAGATAGATAGATAGATAGATAGATAGATAGATAGATAGATAGATAGATAGATAGATAGATAGATAGATAGATAGATTCACTGGAAAAAACAAAGGCTACAAGGATGTTATGGTTAGGTTCAGATTCACAGAGAAATTCACAGAAAATCCAAAGGCTTAAGTGATGGTATAGCTATGTATGGTAATGAAAGTAATGAAATCTCAGTATACATTGACAAAAAGCCATAAAAGTTCATTGAAAAAAACAGAGCTTAAAGTAACCTTATAGTAAGGTGTTGAATTAAGATAAAAAATAAAACCAAAAAAACACAGAAATTCACCAGTTAAAGTTTACTGAGCTAACTATAATTTATGCCCCTGCCATCCACTGCTTTTACCCTGACATATTACCTCACTCATGAAATGCAATCAATAATGACATCAGTGATGACATTTCAAATGACAGTTTTGATAACATCAGAGAGAGAGACAGAGGGTGAGAGAGAGATAGAGATAGAGAGAGAGAGAGAGAGAGAGAGAGAGAGAGAGAGAGAGAGAGAGAGAGAGAGAGAAAGAGGAGCATTTGGTGTGCACGTTATACTTTATATTGCCATTCAGCAAGGTATGGATTGTTATACTATGTTATGTATGTTTGTAAAGTGCACTGCCACCCATGAAGGTATCATGTCACTGAGCAGGTGTGTGTGCCTAGCCCTGCCTGTGGTAAGTTGGTTAATTGAAAAGTCAGATCTTCAGCTTCTTGTGGAATTCAAAAAGAGAGGAGGAGGCTCTGATGCTGAGTGTTAGGCCGTTCTATGGTTTAGGTGTGACGTAAGAGAACATGTGTCCTGCTGATCTGGTTCTATGTATGCATGAGATGTGTGCAAGTAGGAGTCTTATGGGGCGTCCGGGTGGTTTGTGAAAGGAAATTCAACTGTTCGGGTAAGTGGGACTTAAGTTGTGTAGTGCCTTTAATGTGTTGTGTGAGGAATTTGAATTGAGCACGTTTGTTTATTGGGAGCCAGTGGAGCTCCTTGAGGTATGGTGTGATGTGAGTGTTGCGTGGGAGGTTGAGGATGAGAGTCGTTGCCGAGTTGTGGATGGTTTGAAGTCTTCTAGTGAGTTGCTTGGTGATTCAAGCATAAAGGGTGTTCACATAATCTAACTTGCTGGTGACTAAGGCATGAGTGACAGTTTTTCTAGTGTTGCATTGGAGCCATTTGAAAATTTTCCTGAGTGTCTTCAGGGTGAGGAAGCATAATGCAGTGGCAGTGTTGACGTGTGCAGTCATGTTCAGTTTGCTGTTGATAATTTTTCCAAGCTTTCTGGCATGGGTGCCTGGTGTGGGTCCGAGTTCGGCCGGTCACCAGTTTGAGTCTCATGATGAAGTGTTCTTGCCAAAGATCACTACTTCTGGGTCTTGTCTGAGACAGAGAGTATGAATTGTGTGTCATTGGCATAGGAGAGAATGTTGATGTTTTTTGAGTGGATGATGTTGGCAACAGGGAGCATGTATATGTTGAAGATGGTGGGGCTGAGCGATGAACCTTGAGGCACTCCGCAAATGAATTTGCGGGCTTCCAAGGATTTAGGCAGGCTGACAGTTTGTGTTCTATCCGTTAAGAAGGAGCAGATTCAGAGGAGAGCTGGTCCTTGGACGCCAATCTCGTTCAGGCACCTGAAGAGGTTGGGGTGTGAGACCATGTCAAATGCTGCAGAGAGGTCCAGGAGAATGAGGGTTGCCATGTCTCCTCTATCAAGGATCATGGGGATAACATCTGTGGTGGTGAAGGTGGTGTTTTGGCACTGTGGTTGGGACTGAATCCGGACTGCAAGGCATCAAGGAGCTGGTGGTTGCTGAGGGGATTAGTGAGATGTCAGTTTGTCTAAGACCTTTACTGGGTATGGCAGGAGGTAGATTGGTCTGTAGTTGGAAAGCATGTCGGGGTCAGCTGATGGTTTCTTGAGCAGCGGCATGACAGTGGCATGATTCCAGGAGACAGGGAATTTGGCTGAGTCAATGGAGATATTGAGAATGGGTGTTAGTGCTTCGCTGATTGGTAGGAGTCCTTTGTGATTACATTGTGGGGGTAAGGGACAGATGGGGTCCCAGAGTAGATGGTCATCATGGTAGTAGCGATTTTGATGGTGGTGATGGCAGACCAACAGGTCAGGGTGCGTTCTGTGGCCATGATGGGAAGTATAGTTGCAATGGTGACTGGGTCTGTTGAGGGTTGAAGTTGCTGTATAAGGAGATGATGTATTACAGAAGAATTCTAGTGTTTTTTGCTTTTTATTTGCAACCATAACTGCACTCAACTTATGTTTTTTAGGTGAATTTCTCATGTTTTGTCAACCATACATTGAGGTATTGAAACACAAGTATAATGGTGCAACAAAAGCCCAATCAGACTGATGACTGTTCCATTTCTTTTTCATTTTTGATTCAAGACAGTTATTCAATTTTGTGATTCCAAACGTTACGGCCAAAAGCAAAGCCAATGCGTTTCATTCACCACCATAAACTTCTTCAGGGCATCCATATTATTTTGATAGCAAGCTAATTATTCAATGTGTTTGACATGCAATCCTGCGTTCATGGTTATTTCATCAACCACCCACTTACTGATACCCCAAGTCGGGCTGACCTCAGAAGGGACACCGTCCAAGTATCTGCTCAATGAATGAAGGACACCATGCCAAAGTAAAGAAACTCATTGAGGTATTATAACCAAAGGAGACTAGAATTAAACTTTAACCTTTCCTTTTTCGGTCTATTGAACAGAATAACACACACACACACCAGGAGCTGTACAATGCATGTTATATGGTTTATTGGCAGGCAAACATCCTTACGCATTTCGCCACACCCCCGGCCTTGATCACGGGTAATATATATATTACTAAGTGGTGGTCGCCACTGGGTAGTTATAGTTGGTACCACTTTTCCATAGGAAATAGATTTTTGGTTTGCTAATAACTTTGGTGCCATTTGACGTACCTTCATAAAGCTTTCCAAAAAACAGTCTCATCCACCTCAGCTTCTTCCTGGAAAGTTTTGTTCGGGTAGATACATTGAGGGGGGTGGTCAAGAAAAAGGGCTGGGGGGGCAAAACGCTTTTTTCTAAGGCAATTTTCCATAGGAAAGTTGAATGGTGATTCAGAAAGAACTTTTGAATGGAATTACATCAAATTTGGCAGAAATCTAGATCTTTACCCAGAAAGTATGCCTTTTGTAATTTGGTGAAATTGAGAAATTAAGGTTTAAAATTTATGGATACATCACACCGCAGTGCCACCACAGCCCCTCTTTTATATCCGTGGTTCCCAAAGGCCAAAACACATGAGCTGATTGGCTAGCTGCATCCAGAAGAAAATGTTGCAGCTGCCATGTTAGGACATGGGGACTGGATCCTCGTGTCCTAAAAAACAAATACAAAAAGCACAGGGGTTCAGGGTAAGGGTATCTTGACACCCTGGCTGTAGTGTGGAAGTGGAGTGGGCTCCTAGAGGGACACCCCTGAGGTCAATGGTAAAAAATAATGCTTTATTTTGTAGCACCGCAGACCCACAGCACTCAGCATGGCCCCTATATGATTCTATGGCGGAACGACAGGTCTATGGCACTGTGAAAGAAAAAAAGAGGATGCCTTCCTCACCCATGGGGAGTTGGGTGCATGGTCTGAGGCTAGGCCCTGTATCAAACCCCATGATGCTCATGGTCGAAGGCCTTTGCTGGTACGAAGTTGACCAATCAAGGGGGTGTGGGTGCAGGTCTTGGCCGCAGGTCCTGTGCCCAAACCCCCATGGGTGGCCATGGTCATCCCCCTTTTTTTTGTGGCACTGCAGAACCTTTGACAGTGCACAGTACAGGGTTGGTATAGCAAGGTATGGTAAAAAAAAAAACTACAAATTCACCCAAAAATGCTCCACAAAGTAACTATATAATTCACGACCTCGCCATGCACTGCTTATACCCTCACATATTACATCACTCATGACATGTTCAGTGACAGCATTTATAACATCACTGATGACATCTGAAATTACATCATTTATAAAAAAGCTACGCATGGTGGGGTCGCAAGATGTAGTTACTTCATGGGGAAAGTTATAGTTACTTAAGTTAACTATAACTGGTGAATTTTGATGTATTTTTAGTTTAAAATGTTATGCTGTAACTAACATTTTCACCTAACTAAAACATCACTTTAAACTTTTTTTCCTTAAATTCTGAAGGTTGTTTTAAATATAAAATAAGATGTTATTATAATGTCACTTTTAAACTTTGCTTTTTTTCAGTGAATAGAGAAAGAGAGTTTCTATCCATGGCATCAGCTTGACCTTTCTTTTGTCTGCGGGGGAGAGGGGAGGAATAAAATAGAAAAGATGGAGTTAAGCTATTGCTTGGTTATAATTTTAAACATTATCAAGTTAAATATACCTACAGCACTTCTTTTCTAATTTGTAAAAATGTAAACTCTACACCTGAACGATTCTAAGTCAAAAACATTTATAAAAAAAAAGATTTCTACTTCCGAAGTGGTTCTTCTCCCAAAAATGTAATTCTCGTTTTAACAAGGACGCATTGGCCAGACATACTCTTCATCCTGTCCCTGTCGCTCTGCATCAGAATCAGCGCACTGCGTTCCGTGTCCTATTTGGATTCACCTGTTCACTGGTGGAGGCCATTAGAAGCAACCAAGCCTTGATTACATCGGCTCTTGTTTGCTCTACTAAATCACAGCTCCTGTATAAACCAATTAGAGGACTGATATTTCCAGTAGAGTTAAGGCACCCTGACCGACAGGCGTTGCTTAATCTGAATGCACACACTGCTAAGTAGTTGCTGATGTGTGAAATTAAATACATTTTAAGATTCTTGCGGGCTGCACGCCTTATCTCTGGGTAACCTTTCCAGTCCTAAAAAGCATTAAACATCTGTTATCAGGGACCCAGTGTTTGTCATACCACTGACACCTATTTCGTATTCTGAATATAATGAAAAGCAAAGAAAGAACACAAACATTTCATTGAATGTCCTTTGTCTGACGAATAATTTCCGTGAGGGAAAGAAAAGAACATGAGATAGGTAACCTTCACTGCTGGCAGCGTGTTAAGAGTGGAGAGCAACAATTCTGCTAACAAGGATATAATTAATTTAAAATGAAAAACAACGTGATTTGCAAGATAGTAATTTAAATGGGAAATCAGCCCTCATAGATTAAAGTACCTTATGTAAGGATGGACTGGGTCGCCAAATGGATTATTGATGCTTTCAGTGTGTTGTTTGTATTGTAATTCTAATGCTAATTTTTACATTAACAATCAGCCAAGCACCTAGATAGGTTCAGCAGCTGATATTTGTAGTACCTGACACTGTAACTAGGGAAGCAGACGACTAGCGATCTGTTCGACAGCATCACTTAGAGGTAGCCTGTTGATTTCTTCATTCTGCCATTTTTGTACTGAGTGGAATATCGATGCCCACTAGTGTACATACGTCCCTATACGGATGACCAGTGGCGGCTCGCAGGGGAATGCTGCGGGGCGGTGGGCCGGGGGCGGGTCTGGTTGGGGGGGTAGTGGAGTCGGACATACGACGGGCAGGAGTAAAGTACGTAAATAAATAAATAAATTAAACTATTTACCTTGCGCTCGCTGCATCGCCAACCTGTAAGGGCCTGCCATTCCCAATGAGGTCGCAAATTGCGAGAGGCTCATTAATATTCATGAGCCTCTCAATTTGCGACCCCATTGGGAATCGCAAACAGTGTGATACACACTGTTGTACATCCAAAATAGCGCCTTGCAAATAGCGAGTCGCAAAAAACTCACAATTTGCGAGGTGCTATTTTGGCCCTAAGTGATTTGCCCAGAATCACAAGATGCTGAGCCGCCTTGCCAAGACTTGAAGCCGGTTCCCCAGCTTCGAGGTCGACTGCTTTAGTCGTTAGGCCACATCCTCTCCTGTTGGCATCAAGGAACGGTGAGGCATACACATAGTACACTTGTATTCACCTTAAAACTTAAAAATGGGATGCCAGTGCTAAATGAAAAAATTACTAGAATAGATTAACTGTCTGACTCAATGTGTCCAGGGGAGAGAGATGACCAAGGGTAAAAAATGAAAAAGAACAATGTTTAAAAAATAGGAAATATCCTTGCTTTTCCTGGGAAAAATCTAAACGTCAATAAATAAACTCTTTAATCTTGACCCTCGTGCATATGAACAACTAACTAATATAGGCAGCCCTTCGAACAAGATTCAGTAACGAGGTGCAGTTGTAATAGACATAGTTGCAGCACCAAAGTTCAGAGAGTTGCACTACTACAGCTCTAGTATGAAGGAAGTGGCCCTATTAGGGTCATTCGGGTCACTCACGACCACCTCTCAGCCTTCCGCACCAAATGAAGAGTCGGTCAGACAGTAGAAAATACAAACCAATAACAGTTTATACAAAGTACACTCAGAGCGGAGCCCTGTCTGGCCAGTCGCTAGGAGTGCTGCAGAGGGACTGGCATCAGCAAACATAACGATACATTATGTACACATCGAAACCAATGAAAGCACGCCCACCATGGAATTTTCCAGAGAGATGCAGCTGGACCGTAAATTACAAAGGAGTGAGTTTTGATTCTGAGGCCGGGCACACATTATCTACTATTCAAGGTCACTCTGCCTGCACCCACCACTAGACAAGTGGGAGAAGGCCTACATCTAAAGGAAAGGTATGAGCTAATAAGAACAGTGCATTTATTAGTGTAGCAAAACTCAGCTCCGAAGAAACATAACCTAGAGAAGGCCGTTTCTCGGAAATGGCAAAGGATTCGTTTCGATCATGATACAAAATGGCGTCGCGAATGTTAACTTACGTAAAACAATGACAAAGCGTATTTTTCTATTCCAACAGACCCTCCTTTTAGCATTAGATAAACATTTTGTATAATAGCAAAAAGACATATAATTGTAAATTGTTTTAGGACCACTCCATATTTTTGGCTTCGGGAAGGGAAACAGTAAGGAGGGAAGAAGTCTCAAAAATACCCTCATCTATTTGCATGAGGTCTTCTACTTCCTTTTGAATCATAATTGTTGCATTAGTATCATGAATCCATATTCTCGTAGGGGCAAGAAGGGTGGTGCAATAAGAGTAACATAAGGGAAGACACTGGACCAGGACACAGCAAGAAATCAAAATCACAATGAAATAAATCACCTTTTCAAGGATCCAGCCCCATCCACCAAAAAGTGACCAACTCCAGTTCCCACTCTCCATTCCTTTAACATTTTCTATGATGTTTAAAAGGTGTTGGGTACTGTTCTTTTTCCATATTAGTGATCCCGACGACACACTGGTCTCCTACTACGGCGCACACACCACCGCTCTTAGCTAAGATGAAATCAACAGCATATCTAGTTTGCTCAGAATATATCCGCATACTTTCCAATTGGGTGGTGATGTCACGCAAAGCCGCTCCTGCGGAGTTAGACAGTATCTGCAACTTACATCCAAAATATTCTCTAGCTTTTTCACCACTGGCCATTGCAGTACCACCAAAGGTAATAATGGAGGAAAGAATATATCCAAAGGTGATACCATTACTATAATCATTGACTTCCAAATCTGTCACTCCATCACAGAACTCTGCAGTCAACTTTCTATTTACCAATCTTACACTTGGCTTACTGTACTTACAAGGCACACCTAGAGAGAGCACCATCCCCAGAGCAACATCATCTGTACCGTTATAAACATTTGAATAAGTACCATTAGACAAAAAATAAAATCCTGGGTGTGAATAAAGTTGACCTTGATAATCTACAGGAGCATATCTGGTGTTCATTCCAAAAGTACTTGGGTCCTTCTTTTTCACTAAAGACATCGTATTTTTGAACAATATTATTCCAGAACAATTGACATACAAAAATGCGTCCGTACCATTTACTATCGGACAACATGCGGGATAATTACCAGCTTTCCAGGTAACCGTTAAATCTTGGTAATGCCAGCCCACTAAGGTAATGTTCTGCTCTCCCATTTAGGGATTATCACAATACATATTATTGTCACAACCCGGATATCCCTTTCTTGTGGCTTCCTGTAATATAAACAAGGGCCAGGGTACCCCATTCTAAACTCACCCCTTACCTCTACGAATTGGGCTGGGCGGGTATACGTATAATTGACAAGTGACAACGGGTAAGCAGTCCATAAAGTTGTAACAGATTCGGTGGGATAACAAGCTTTACCTTCTCCAAAAAATCTTTTATGTGTGTCTAGGAATAAATTTCTCGGGGCTGTCATTTTTGTGTGTATTTGAGAAACAACCTTATGTGTGGTACATGACGGTGCATCCTGATCACATTCCAAAACCCAGGACACCCCACCGAGAATCAATAGCAGTAAAATCACAGGAATAGCACATAATATCTTTTTCTTGGTAGACCAGAATATGCGTGTATGAACAAGGGGAATCACTTGCTGCTCTTAATCAGCAACCATTATGCCAAAGGGATGCATAGCAAATGATAAAGCAAGGGGGCAAAATGCCAGCAAGAAGAATATACAAGTGCCCAGTGTCCGTCAGAGCCTCACTGGTACAGGCTCCTATTGTCCATCAAAACATTGGCGCTCTTGAGCACCGGTGGTGGAGCTTGCTCTGTACTAAGCTTGGGTACCCACGTCGACCAGGATAATGTACCCCCAAGGGGATACTTTCGATCTATCCTGTTCAATGTTCAAACAGTGCACAAATCTCACATCACCCTAATCTAACTCCGTTGGTACTATAGCAAAGTACACCCTAAATTACACAGTCCATCCCTAACTAATCTGACTTCTCCTTTGGTGCACCATTCCTCAACCAAGGGCGCAGATTGTACCTAGTGACTCCAGGCACAGAGGGATCAGTGAAAAGGGGCTCCTGGATAGCCCGTATTTCCGGAGGTACTGCTGCATTCAGTACTTCATCATTTTCCTCATACGTTTTGGTCCAGGTCAGCCTGGCGTCACTGAAGGGGACAAACTGAGGCACTGTCTCACACTCGGAGTCCCCTAGTCCATCCCTCACCCATTGATTGTAGGGCAAGGTTAGAGGTATCCTGCGACAGTGAGTCACGTGCACCCAGTTCTTTTATCCAGGGACCTTGACAGCTGTGCGTGTAGCCAGGAGAACCTGCTCCGGCCTCTTCCACCGCGGCTCCAAACTCTTCTTCCGCTGGAAGTTTCGTACCGACACAAAATCGCCAGGCTGAATATCGTGTTCGGGGCCCTCTGGTGTAGCTGGCAGGACTTCCCGGACCTGTTAGTGAATAGAACGCAAACTTTCAGATCACTGAGCAAGATAGTCAACCAGCAACGGATACTCAATATCTGAAAACTGTCAAGGTTGCGGGACGCCCAGACATTTGCCGGGCGTCCGAACACGACCTCGTACGGTGACAATCCTGTTCTAGAATGTGCTGTTGTTCTTGTCGACAAAAGAGCTAATAGTAAAGCATCTGGCCACTGTAACCCTGTTGTCTCCTGTATTTTTGCCAATTTTAATTTGAGAGTACCATTGTACTTCTCAACCAAACCTGCTGACTGTGGGTGATTGGCAGCATGGAACTTCTGCTTGATACTCAAACCATCACAGATCAATTGAATCACTTTAGCATTAAAATGACTTCCGTTATCACTCCAAATCAAACGGAGCAAGCCGAAACGAGGAAAGAACTCCTTCAGGAGTACCTTTGCAATCGTAATGGCTGTATTGTCTTTAGTGAGATAAGCCTCAACCCATTTACTAAATGCACAAACAACCACCAAAACATACTTCAAATTATTGCACCTATCTAATTCTATATAATCCATCTGAAGGACCTCAAAAGGAAAAGTGGGTGGTGCAGAATTACCGGTTGGTGTAGGGGTACCTTTTCCAGGATTGTGCATCATGCACACCATGCAGTACTTCACTAAATGTGCAGCTGTTTTTGAAATGTTATCATTCTGCCATACAGGGTCTAACAACTTGCAAATACCCTTAGCACTAATATGGGCTGGGCCATGGGCCATCGTAACTACAGGAAGAACATATGCATCTGGCAACATCCATCTCTGCTTCCCTGACTTATCAATCCAACATCCCTCATCGTTCAATTGTGCTGTACTTTCTTGCCAATTGCTAATTCCTCTATTGTGGCCTCACTTTGTATCTCTTTCACATTCTCGAGTGTATCCTCAAACATCGTGACTTCAGGCACCCACCTAGCGGGACCAGCTACGAACATTCTTTTCATTTTAGTCCGGGCTGTTTCCTTAGCTGTCTGATCTGCAAAAGCATTTCCCCTACCTACATCATCAGTAACTTTCCAGTGGGCACTACACTTTACTATAGCCAATTTCTTAGGGAGTGTCAAAGCACACAAAAGCCTTAATATAAGGTGCCCATGCTGAATTTTGGTGCCATGCAAAGTAAGAAACCCTCTCTCAGCCCAGAGTCGCCCAAAGTTATGTGCGACTCCAAAGGCGTACTGGCTGTCAGCATAAATATTGACAACCAGTCCCTCACTCAATTCGCAAGCTCGTATTAAGGCAACAAGCTCAGCAGCTTGGGCCGATTGATAGGGAACTCGTGATGTCTCAATTACCATACGCAGCGTGGTGATAGCATATGCAGCAGTTGTAGTGCCATCTGGTAATTTAAAACAAGAGCCATCGACATATAATTCCCCTTGTGGATCAGATAAGGGAACATCAGTCAAGTCTACCCGTCCTTTCGTCTCTTCTTCTGTCCGGAAGATACAGTCATGTTTATCAATCTCATCATTCTCAGAAGGGAGGGGCAGTAACGTGGCTAGATTCAGAGTGGCACATCTTTTAATCGTGATGTGTTTAGCGAACAATGTTAATTCATAGCCAGTCAGACGTGCACTGGTGAGGTGCTGTGTCTTAGTCTTATTCAAAAGTGTATCCACAGCAAGGGGTACCATGACTGTGAGATCAGTATCAAGTACAAGTCCAACCGATTATCTTATCGAGGCGGCCACAGCCGCGACCGTTCTTAGACAGCTGAGGAGGGCTCGTGCGACTGGGTCAAGAACAGCAGAGAAATAAGCACACGGCTGTTGCTTATCTCCAAATTGTTGCGTTAAAACAGAAAGCGTGCAACCAGCCATCTCATGGACGAACAACACAAACGGTTTGCTATAATCAGGGGTGCCAAGCACTGGAGCTGAACAAAGTGTAGCTTTCAATTGCTCAAAAGACTGCTGACATTCAGGCGTCCAAGGCAGGGGCTCATGCACATCTTTAGTGGTTAGTGTAAGCAAGGGTTTGATTAGTAAAGAGTAACTAGGTATCCACTGCCGACAGTAGGAAGTGATACCAATGAAAGTGCGCACATCTTTCTGAGTCTGTGGGATGGGCATTTTAGCAATGGTACTGATGCGCTCAGGGGTCAATCTCCTACCCTCCTTTGACAGTAGGTGACCTAAATAGGTGACCTCCTGTCGACAATATTGAAATTTAGAAAAAGACACCTTATGTCCATGTTGGGCCAAATGCAACAACAATTTAACTGTACTGTCTTTGCAACCTTGTTCTGTGTCAGAAGCGATGAGCAAGTCATCAACATACTGCAGCAATACATTACCTGAGGGAAGCGAAAGGGAATCCAACTGGCTTTTTAAAGCTTGACTATAAATACTCTGACTCTCTATATAGCCTTGAGGAGCTCAACAGAACGTAAAGCTTCTGCCAGCTAGTGTAAACCCAAACAAGTACCTGCTATCTGGATGAATAGGAATACTGAAGAATGCATTTTTCAAGTCGATAACAGAGAAGAATTTAGCAGTAGAAGGAATCATGTCAAAAGAGTAGTGATGTCAGAGACCACTGGAAACTGGGGAACCACTATTTTATTAACTTCGCGCAAATCAATTGCAAAATTTAAACATCTTCATGTTCATCAAGGGAACCTGAGGGTGTCCGTTTAAGAATTGGAAGGATAGGGCTATTACAAACATTAGCAGTTGTCTCTTCTACCACTCACTTCTTAATCAAATCCTGAATAATTTTCAATAGGGCTCGCTCTCCTGCCTGCGGTATTTTATACTTAGGGATACGGGGTAAAATAGCACCATCCTTAACCTGTATCGAGACTGGAGGTATCTGCAGTAGTCCCACATCTGTATCACCTGTCACCCACAAAGTGAGTGGCACATCAGCAAATTCAACAGGAAGAGGCGCATCTTTGGACAAACACTGTTTAGCACGTACTACATCTGGTCCCATTGTCATATAAACACCTGCCGGGGAACAATAAATAGTAGCATGCAGTTTCTTCAACAAATCCAGACCCATCAAATTTTCACCACAGTTGGATGTCAGCAAGAATGGCGAATCCACAGTGAAAGGACCAATGGTCAACGCATGGGGTCTTGAAACGGGGCTTACAACCGGTACACCAGAAAAACCTACCAAAACATTATTATGGCCAGACAGAGCTTCCCCAGGGACCATATTTTGAGAAACAGAACTTTTTGTCGCACTTGTGTCCACCAAAAATTCCTTAGTCGAACCTTGCAGTACCGCTGTTACATAAGGACCACGCTGGTCTACAGGTATCGGAATTGGTCCCCACTCTGTCCCCGGCTGTCCTAGCTGTAAGACATTCCTGTCACTTCCTCCATATCCTAAACATCATGGTAGTACTGTCCTTCACGAGGGTCATCAAAGTAATTATTATCAGAACGCCCCTGTGAGGCTACAGCATTCTGAGCCCTATCTGCCCCACCAGATCCATGACCACGTCCACGAGAACCTCGTCCTCTCGGGACCGCTACCTTCTGCAAAAGCACAGGACACTTGCTACGCCAATGTCCCTCCTCTTTACAGTACGCACACTGATTCGGACCCAAAGGCATAGTGGTTGGCTGCCTACTAGTGCGTGGAAGCTGTCAGGCAGGACCACCACGTCCTCTCCCGTTGCCTCTAAAAGCCTGCTGTAACAACACCTTTGTCTTTAAATCCTTATGCCTCTTCTCTGTCCTCTCCTTTTCCTCATTATCCCTATACTCATAATACTGTGCCATATTCAAAATAACAGAGGGGGAAGAGGTGGACCAAGTTCTTTCAGAAGCCTGCAATCGAGTCGCAATTTCAAGAAGCAAATTAGAAACAAATCTATTATCAAACAACCGAACACCTCCCTCAATAGACAAATCCTGCCCACTGTAATCCAAAAACATACCTTCAAATCGGGTGAAGAAATCAGACACACTCTCATCTTTCTTTTGTCGACAAGCCGACAATTTATCCCAGTCTACTTTTCTCAGCGGAATAAGAGAATGCATATATGTAATAATGCGGCCTGGCATAGCTAAAATTTCCGCTCGGGGCTTATCACCCGGTTTTCTTTCCTGGTCCCATGCTTTAATTTGATCCCAAGTACCCCCCAACTCAGATACATGGTCTTGGGTATGGACCTGTCTCCAGATATCAACCGGAACAAAAAGACCAAAAAACATTTCAATATCAGCAAGAGTCATTACAATGGAAGAGGCAGCTTCAGTCAATTCTTTATAATATGCAGTAGGATTTTTCCTAGGGTCAGGCAAATGAGTCTTAAGAGATAAAACTTCACTTCTTTTCTCGGAGTATAAACCCATTGTTCTTGGAACCTAGCCTCCACTGCCGCTCAAGTAATGTTACCACGTTGGTCCGTTAACTCCGGTATCTCAGGGTGATATATGGGATGAACCTCTCTCATCGGAAACTGGGACACCGACCTGGGACTTTTCTCATGCAGTCTTCCCCTATAAGCTATTATTGTCATAACATTAGCAAAGACTTGTTCTGGCCCCAGCTCACTAATATACACTCGATCTTTAATGTCATATAAAATTTGAGGTACTTCCACTTCAAAATACTGTTGCCAAAGACCAATCAAAGTAGTGGACATGTGTTTGAGAGCATGCTGCTGTATAAAGGATTCAAAATCTCTCATAGTCGCCCAGACATCATCTACACTATAAATAGGACTAGGGGCCCACTGTGCAGGCTGATTGGCTATTACCTGTTTCTCTTCATCTCCCACATCAGATCGCACTAACGGTCCCATGCGCTCCTTAAATTTTGTCCAATCCCTAACCTCAAATCCATGTTCCGGTGTCCCACTACTTACTAATGTCGGAGGATGAAAAACCACAGTGGGAGAAGCAACAGAAGTAACAAGTACTATCATCACTGAGGGTTGTGTCGCGGGGGAAAGAGCTGGCGAAAGGGACGCTGAGACAATAGGTATGGCAGGAGTGCTGACAGTCACAGGGGCCACAGACGGCAAAGAAACAGAAGGAAGAGGAGGAGGAGCTGAACCCACAGCCGTTGACATAACAGCGGTAGACACAGAGACAGTGGACGCAACTGTAACGGGCAGCTGTGAGGGCACCGGAACAGTGGGAAATATTCTTTGCGGGGCATATGGAGGCGGGGGTCGGTTATCCAACAATTCTTCCACAAAAGTGTCATCTTCTTCCTGAGCCACATACGATTTATCAATTTGTAATCGAAACTTTCTATCTTCACACTCAACACCCTTTTCCTGTTTTTCCCTGTCATATGCTACAGCTTTCTGAGTCAATGTCTGCATTTTCCCTTTCCGGGCCTCTTTTTCTGCCTTCAATCGCCTCTGTCTAGTTGCTTTCTGCCATGTTCTGAGGGAATCAAACATAGACTGCCTACTTCGTCTCTTAAACGACTGTTCTTGTAAATACTCAATATTTTGTTCATCAAAAGTGCCCTTCAACGGCCACTGCAACTCGCCACTGTCCCTCGCATATTTGTGACATAATGTACTAAACATAATAGGGCCAAGACCATGCTTCACATACATTTCAAAATTCGGAGTGCCTTCTGGAGGCGCCGGCTGAGCTTCTTCCAATCGAGCATCTGCAGAACAACAGCGACAACACAAAGTAAACAATTTACTGACACCAGGCATTCTCAAAAGAAAACAAGTTCACTATTTATGCCTGGCAAAGCAATTTCAAATGCTTTTATCCAAAAAACGGCCCTTAGACCGTACCAAATACAAAACCAAATGGTACCATATCCACCAAGAACCAAAACAAACTCACCTGATATATGCAGGTCAGAGCAAATTAATTCTCCACTGCCGACTCTTCAGACCAAACAGTCAGATCCAAGGGTTTCAATGGTCAGGACTCCAGTGGGGATGACCACTGGGCGAGGCACCATCCAGCAGGACAGAAGGGGCAGCTGCGAGCAATCAATGCTCCTCATACAGGGATCCTGATCTGTCAGTCCGACCCAACAATAGCCTCGACCTCCCCCCGTCCGCGGAAGGGGATGAGTCACTCACCCAAAGGAGTCCCTGTTCGGGCGCCAACTGAAGGAAGTGGCCCGATTAGGGTCACCCGGGTCACTCACGACCACCTCTCAGCCTTCCGCACCAAATGAAGAGTCGGTCAGACAGTAGAGAATACAAACCAATAACAGTTTATTCAAAGTACACTCAGAGCGGAGCCCTGTCTGCCCAGTCGCTAGGAGTGCTGCAGAGGCACTGGCATCAGCAAACATAATGATACATTATGTACACTTTGAAACCAATGAAAGCACGCCCACCATGGATATTTCCAAAGAGGTGCAGCTGGACAGTAAATTACAAAGGACTAAGTTTTGATTCTGATGCCGGGCACACATTATCTACTATTCAAGGTCACTCTGCCTGTACCCACCCCTAGACAAGTGGGAGAAGGCCTACATTTAAAGGAAAGGTATGCGCTAATAAGAACAGTGCATTCATTAGTGTAGCAAAACTCAGCTCCGAAGAAACATAACCTAGAGACGGCCGTTTCTAGGAAATGGCAAAGGATTAGTTTCGATCATGATACAAAATGACGCCCTTACACAAAATGGCGCAGCGAATGCTAACTTACGTAAAACAATTCCAAAGCATATTTTTCTATTCCAACAAGTATATAGTGAATTTTGCTCATGCACACATTTCCAAAATGCAGCAATGTGCGTTGGATGTGATACTGCTGGAAAGCCCATTCCCTTATGCAAATCCAGTTTTGCTGTTTAAGAGGAATTTAGAATTTATTAAAAAGCATTTGGCCCACAGTACAAAACATAGCTGCCTTTCACACAAACAATTAAACAAGAAAAAGTATAGAAAGAATATTAAATAGTTTAAAACAAAGCTAAAATGCTATTAGCTCTAAAGACCAACATCAAATTGACATAGCCAATTAATAAAAAAACATAAAACATCTGTTTCAGGGAATGAAGCAATGTTAAGGGGGGGGGGACTCATTTCTCTGCCCCGACTGTAAACCATGAACAGTGATTACAGTATTACATTTTCCCTCTAATTTCGAAGTATAAATGGAATTCAATGTAATTACATTAGCATTCAATTCTTCACCTATGGGTGACAATGGCAAAGACACAGGAGCCACCTGACATCAGCAAGCCTCATTACCCTCTCCAGGTGGCTTAGTGGAGTAAATGCATGTCAGAGTCGCATGGGTACGCCAGCTTCTAAAACCCATGTACATTGTACCCACCAGATGCACACACTGGTGCTTTGCTCATTAACTCTCCACACCAAATGTTCCATAGGGACATGTATGCCCAGAAAATGTGGCCACACCACTACAAATGCGGAGCTGTATTCTGTAAGTCTTGCATTTAGAGCAGATTTTAAATTGGGTTGTTGCTCTTTATCAAGTGTACCAGCTGTTAAGGATGTTCTCAGAGTTCTCAAAAGGGTTCCTACTCTCACTGGGGATCTAACGTCCTTTAATCCCTGTTTCCGAACACAAAGTGTAGTTAGGGTCGCCTTGTCACCATCCCTCAAGAACAAAGGATTTTGTCTTTGGCTCCATAGAGGACTAAAAGTTATGAAAGGTTTGCTATGCTACTGTTCTGTGCCCCTGCCGTCTGCAGATCTTTATCCATACATGGAAGCGGGAGCATATTCCTCCACTGGTACCAATGTCATATCATGCACCCCAGGTCCTTCTCTTCAGCTGGATCTCCATTGGCCTTCTGGTGGAGGCCTGGATGAGGTGGAGACATCTCTCTGCAGTCTCCAGGCCTCTTATAAGCTGCACTTCTTGACTCTTGGTTCAGTACTGGGAGAATGTGATTTAGAGTGGTTATGTACCTGGAGAATGTGGTTTATTCAAACGATCTCAGATATATTTTAGTGATGTTGACAAATTACGCAGAAAGAAAAATGCAGAAGATCCATGTGAATTCAGGGGTTGAACCACAATGTCCGGCAAAATATTGATAATTGGGCAGTAAATCTGCAACATTTTATCTGGGAAGCGATTAGACTTGCTCCTGATGAGGTTCCGATTAACCATACTGTTTGCTCTATAAACCTCAATCATTGGCTATATGCCTGTGAAGGTATTGGAGCACAGTTTGCAACAGTAAAAATGCTCAGCACATCTGGTCCATTATTGTTTCCATCAAGCAATCGGTGAACATGTCTGCTAAAGAGGGTGTGATGTATAGGTTTTTGAGGTCAACTTCATTTTTTATTTATTTTTTTATTTCTGACACTTACATTACAGAAAAATAATAGTAAAATCTCAACGGAGAGCCTTATGGTAGCAATGAAAATGTGAACATGTTCTCTTGTATTTTCTAACAAATTTAACAATAATAATGTCCTTAGGTGTGCATAGATCTTCCACCTCGAGCACCACACGTTCCCAGAAAGAATGCTTATTTAATAAAATATTGACAGACATCGCCCCCGCCCCGTTGTCTCGTGCATTCCGTATTCTGTGTTTGTTTCGCCATTCTTTTTCAATAAGCTGCCTTGGGATTTTGACCTTGAAGATGGACTGCAAGATCTGCATTAGCAACTGCTAGCTGACTGGAATAAGAAGTAGGGAGTCGAAGATTGCACCGGAGGGGAGGGAAAGCGAGCGACAAAGCAAACAAGAGAGCATACATCGAATGAGAGAGAGCAGGGCAGTGAGCGAGAAAAGAAGAGAGAAAGAAATAGAAAGACTGAAAGAAAAAGAAAGCGATAGAAGTATGGATGGGGGGACGTTTGAGAGGCCAGGTGGTGGAGGGAGAAAGGGACAGACAAAAAAAGAGAGGTAACAGAGAGAAAGAGAGGACAGAGCAAGAGTGGTACATGGACACAAAAGGAAGAGATGTACTAAAAGAAATAGAGAACAAAAGGAAAAAAACAAGATAAACAAAATAGAGTGAAAGAGCATTTTGTAAGAATGAAAACACGCAAAGAGAGAAAGGAAAAGATAGGGAAAGAGGGCATAGAAACAGAAAAAGACAGGATGAGAAAGAGAAAATGAATAAGACACCATCTGAAAAAAAGCATTTGAAAGAGAGAGCAGGAGAGATAAAAGATATGGAGAGAGAAACAGAGAGAGAGAGAGAGAGAGAGAGAGAGAGAGAGAGAGAGGAAAGATTTGGGCTGAGGATTATATATACACCTTAAAGAAAGAAAACTAATCTTCTTGTGGCAAAGACAAAAAGACATAACAGAATACTTTCCTAAAGAGATCCAGGGGCATATTATCAAGGGCCTTATCTCCGCTTTTTTGGCTTTAAAAGCCAAAAAGCGGAGATAATGTTCTCGCCCTATTAACAAGAGGGTGATAACATGCATTAGCGCATGTTAGCACCCTTTACCCGACGCCTCCCTCTGCATCTCTAATGAGATGCAAAGTGGGCGTCACTGGGCAGAACAACCTTGTAAATATCGCTGATGTGCACATCGCGATATTTACAAGGAGGCAAGCATTTTTGCAGACGTTAGTTTTTAGCGAAAACCGCGGTTTTCGCCAAAACTAACGTCTGCAAAAATGCTAACTTACCTATACTTTATATTGGAGGTGGATTATGCTGATACGACCACAGGGTCGTATCAGCAAGGTTATCGCCGTTTTCCATGGAACATCGCTGGAAAACCAGCGATGTTCCATGGAAAACAAGCTATCGCAGGAATAATTATCGCCATTGCGCTATGCGTTGTTAATACAGCGCTAGCATGGCGATAATTATCTGCGGTAGCCGGCGATGACAATTCTCACGCTGAGAACGGCCAGCGATAATTATCGCTGGCCGTTGATAATATGCCCCCCAGTTCTTAAAGTGGATTTCAAGTCCACTATCAAGAAAGGTGTAAGAGCACCTAAAGAATAAAAAACGACACAAACCTTATAGAAAATGTGGGAAAAATGTCAGATGTTGCTGTACTGTATTGTGTGAAAGAGAGAGAATAGAACAGCACTATATCTACTAGGATATGGCGTTATTTCTCTCTGCCTCTGCCACAGTTTAGGCTGCCTAGCACCATGCACATACACCATAGTGCAACGGTACCCTTCAATTATAAAATGCTACGCTTAGACACAGGTTAAAACCTTTCCAACGTTGTGCGTGTGTTGTACTTTACAGAGACATGTGAAGTTGGAAAAGTTTAGAGAAAAGACAACTTTTCTCCAATGTTACATCTACCTTGAGGAGTCGTACTTTTTTGGGCGCAAAGCCCGGTCTACGTTTGTTTGCATCAGAAACCATGGGTGGTTGCATGGGAAAACTCATGTACCACCGATGGTACACTCCACCCCTGATGCAATGTCAAGTAGTACTTTTTATTACTTTAGGCTTACTTTCCAGCACCAAGTAAGTTTTGAGCTGAAAAGCAAACACTGATTCAACACTTTTGACTGGTTTGCTTCACTTTTGTGATGGAAACCAAGCGCAAAGTGTTATAAAGTCTGTGATTGCAAGAAGTTTCCCAGCATAAATTAAACCAACAGAAATCATGAAGACTATTGAGTAAGCCCTCCTGCGTTGGTTGCCATTCTCGCCAAGTGGCAAAACCTAATGTGATTTAAATACTTGCAATCTTTACCTACAGAGATCTTTAATCTAATATCAGGTTAAGTTCTCTGCAAATTCAGTGTAGTTTACAGGACCATTATAGAGGTAGTGAATTATGTGAGCATCTTTTCCATCCTCCTCTCTGCTATTACCTCTACCAGTTAGGAAATTGAAACCACTGTTGATCCACAAATTGTGGATTTAGATTTATCTATAAAGACAGCTTCCTCTTACAAAATGGATGAAACCAAAGCAGACAAAAATTCTACTACAAGGCTCTCCATTGAAATTTTGCTATTTTTCTTCTATTATGTAAGTGTCAGAATAAAAAAAAAATGTTTAAATGAAGTTGATCTAAATAACCAATACATCACACTCTCTTTAGCAGAGATATTCACCGATTTCTTGATGGAAACAATAATGGGCCAGATGTGCTGAGCTTTTTTACCTTTGCAAACTGTTTGAACAACAACAATGTGTACTAATGGCAATTTAGGAGTCAGTACATTTTTACAGAACCTTAAAAGTGGTTTACGACTACACATTGTATTGCTATTTGGAAGGGGCATGTTGTAGGCATCACTTCAAAATAGTGATTCCGAATGAAATATATCAATGTTTTGCAATTGAAATCTAGTCACAAAAAATGAAAAATGACTAACTCCTAAGTTGGGGTGGTAACCCAGCCACAAAACAGAAGGTGTTCCCGTGGGACCCTTTCCCCTTTTGAAATTAAAAAAAGTTTGTTGGCGAGTGGGCAGTGGTCCAGGCACCCACTGCCATATTGCAAATAAACTTTCATAATAAAGAAAACTTTTTTTAAAACGTCATCCCATTACCTTGAAAGACTAAAGGCTTCATTTAAAAAAATCTTTATTGAGATTGTGTTGCAATGTCCTAACTCCCTCATGAATATTAATGAGGTAGGGCAAATTACGAGACAATCCAATTCAGAATTTGGAGAACCAACCTATTACTACATAGATTGAGTTTATAACAATGGTTAGCTGTATCTCCACGTTAGAGCCCTATGGAGACACAATTG
Source organism: Calotriton arnoldi (assembly GCA_963921515.1). Taxonomy (NCBI): domain Eukaryota; kingdom Metazoa; phylum Chordata; class Amphibia; order Caudata; family Salamandridae; genus Calotriton; species Calotriton arnoldi. Next base: position 855,940 of record CAWUFW010007304.1, on the reverse strand, counting down.
CAAGACAACACATAACCAAGGACCAGCTACCATATTTTACATTCTACCTATATGGGGCACTGGATGTTTCAGCCAAGAGTTTCGCGTTTGAATCTGACATGGGCAGAGCACCTGACTCAGAAGATTACAATTCAGAACTCAAATTACTTTAAGTGCAAGAAAGCTGCTTTCAGAGTGTTTCTTTAACTCTTGTGGGCATGTCTTTTCTGAAGTCATCCATCTCAGTTTCACATGCAAGGATGAAACCTTATATTTTTCACGAAAATTTGCACTAGGAACAACAAATGCTTGGTGTGAGAAGTTGGCCTGGTATATGCTGTTCACTAATTAAAGTGGACACCTTGCACCAGAACAATTCGACTCTTATGGTAGATAGGTTTAAGACAACCTTTATAGAAAGCTATCCTAGTGGTAGCTGTGGAGAGCAGCCTTCAGGCTAAGTCTTGAAGGAATGTAAAGCAGCTTGTTTTACCACACAATCTCTTGAATCACCAAATGAAAAGACACCACACAGGTATATATATCAAATATATATGTATTTATTAATAAACACTCTCTACTAATCTCTTTATGAGATTAGAGGTCAGGAACATATGTACAAGTCAAATATTATCAGAATAAGTTTAGCACAATCGAATATCACATTCTTAGTTGGCTAGACCTAGGTCCAGGGCATCTAGAATCGAGGGACCCCCAAGAACCACCCCAGGTAGTTGTAGGAGACCCACAGGAGACGGACGCGGTGACCTGGCACCGGTGCGAGTCCTGTGCGAGTCTATGCACTCAGACGCGATTGGGATATCAATGTTAAAGGTCCCTTGCGTGTTCGAGGCGAACACACCGATCGGTCCTTGTACGAGTCGAAGGACGCGGTTATAGATAGAGTTGCAAGGGAGATGGACGCGCTGTATCTAACACAGACGCGAACCTGGTGCAAGTCAGTGCAATGGAGATCTCAGTGTTACAGGCCCTTTGTGTGTTCGAGGCGAACACCGATCGGACTCAGTACGAGTCGAAGGATACAGTTCTAGATAGTGTTGCAAAGGAGATGGACGCGGTGTGTCTAACACAGACGCGCACCCTGTACGAGTCAGCGCAATTGTCGCACTTGGAAAGTTAGAGTTTTAGGACACTTCGAGGGAAGCTACAAGCAAGTCACTTACAGGGTAAGTTGTTCTAGGGCCCACACCCACAGGAGCACCGTAGTGCTGAAGTTACCTCACCCACGGGAGCCGGGTGCATAGGTGTTCTTTGGTGTCGGGTCACGGCGTCGTTTTCAATGGGAGCCAGTGAAGACTTGCTGCTTGCGGCGACAGGAGAAGTGTCCGGAGGAATCCAAGCCTGGATTCGGAAGATGGAAGACCTGAAAGCAGAGGGGACAGTGCTCAAAGTCACTTGGCAGTGACTCGGGGCAAGGAAGATGGATGCCCACCGTCGTCGCAAGATTCAGGTCGTTCGCAGTTGCCTTGACTCTTCAGCCACGAGGTCCAGGAGGCATCGACGACAACCAGGAGCTGGATTCGGTGTATCCCACAATGTCTGCAGCTTACTGCCGTGTCGGCGACTCGATTGGAGACAACAAGCCTTGGTAACAGCAAGTCTTGGGGAAAGTGTGAAGAGGCAATGGCGCAGACCAGCAAGGTCTGTGGGACTCACCCAGTGAGGGTAAGTCAGGGCAGGCCTGGAGCAACCAGGGAAGCCCTTTGGTTTCTTTAGAAAGTCTTCTGGGGACCCACAAGCTGGCTGGCAAGGGATTGTGAAGACGCCTCGGGAGGATTCGCTCACAGGGGCCCACGGTCACTCGGGACACGGTAGGCCTCTGATCTTAGGAGGGATTCCTGATGGAGGCTGGGACCACACGTGGTCCAAAGCACAAGTTCGTGGAATGTTGTGAAGGGGTTTCACTCGACAATAGTGCACGGTACCCAGGGGTCGCGGTTCCTCGTTACTCTTGGGGTCCACTGGCCTCAGCTTCGCTGGAGACTCACGATGGCCTTTGAGAAGTCAGGAAATCCACTTCTTGGGCTGCAGGGACTTCGGACTCCGGCGGGAGCGGCGTAGCTTGCGACCATCGTTTGTAGTTTTTGGTGCCTGCCAAGCAGGGGAGTCACTCCTTGACTCCAAGGGAGATTCTTCAGTCTTCCAAAGGTAGTGGAACGTCGAAGGTCCGGGATTCTTCTTCAGAGCGTCGTCCAGGAAAATCTAGGGTGCAATGCACAGGTTCCCCCTCTTATACTAAAAGAAAGGGAGGGACTAGCTCTATGACCCTACCTATGGGAGGGTCAGGGGAGTGGGTGGCTACACCCACTTCCCTTTGTCCAGTTTCACGCCAGAGCAGGGACAGGTAGCCCCTGAGCCGGTTTGAACTGGCATATGCACAGAGGAGCCTTCTGCTCCCCCAGTGCAGGACTTCAAAGCACTCTAAGAGTGCACCCACCCAGCCCCAATACACTAAACCCTGTCTGGGAGGTGGTCACACCCCCTTGGGACAGGATATCTATTGTTGGGCTTCCTCCACTGCGAGTGTTGGTCATCAGCAGGAGGGCAGCCCAGTGTCTGTGACTGGTGGCATCCATTTTGTGATGCCAGGGCTCTGCAGGATTCTACCGCGTTTCCACAGTAGGTACATGTCTATCCCTCTAGAAGGGTGGAATGCTACCCCCGCCGCCAGGACTGGCGGGGGGTAGTATTCCAAGGTGTTTGACACCAAACACGACATGTTTCGATGCAGCCATTCCAAAGTTAGCATTTTACCGCGAGGATATAATGCACTTAAAAGTATATGGTTTAACCGCATCCACAAACAGCACCAGAGAATGGACTCTGAGAGCTGCAGAGGGGCCCTGCTCAGGCAGAGGCACCCCCTCACATAGAAGCCAAGCACCCTGCCCTCAGGATTGATAGGGCCTGCCTTAGGGGTGACTGATAGGGTTATATGTGTGTGTAGGAGAGATATAGGGAACCTATATCTCAGTGAGGGGTGCTAGCACTTCCTCACCCAGGCTGCAGTAGCAGGCCTGTGGTGTCAGATTTAGTCTGCTTCCCAGGGGTGGCATAATACATGCTTCAACCCCTGGTAGGCCTGTGAAGTACCTATGCCCTTGGTACCTAAGGTACCATATACTAGGGACTCATAAGGTACCACAGTATCCAATCACTAGTGCACCTAGAGTGCACTCCAAGTCATTTAAAGAGAAAGCAGATAGGCTGGGGACCTGAATAGCAGGTTCCCAGCCAAACTAAGTCAAAAACCAACAAAACACCAGGAGAAAAGTGGGGGCAACCATGTAGTCAGATTCCACCTTCCTACATAACCCCCCCAAACGAAAGGAGATGAGGCTAACCTTGTCCAGGTGAGCCTGTATTTACTGAGTGGCCATATAAGGAAGTACCTGCACTAGCATGGTTACCCCCTGTCTTATGGTCCACTAAGTTATCCCTCACCCTAAGGGTATGAGAGGGTCTCCACCATGGGGAATTACTACCTGTGGGGTGTTTTGGTAAAGGACAAGGCTGATGAGGTGTCTGAGCAGGGAAGTGAGACCCTAGGGAAGTTGGTCTCAGTTTCCTCAGATCACTGGTCACCATGTATGCCTGTCTTTCCATGACTGAGCTGCACTTTGCTCTAAGGGTCAACCTTTGGCTGCCTACAGCTGGGGGTTGGGTCCCTTTGGGTGGAACACTGGAAGGACATGGCAGGTTTGGGACCTTTTGGTTCCAGGTTTGCCCTTGCCTAACAGAGTCCTTCTGGGGAAGGTCCCTACACAAAGGTATGGGGGATCCCTCAGTGTGTGGAGGAATTTTCACCTGGCTAGGGCTACTAGACTGGGTGCCCCTAATCTGCTGATGGGGGTTCCTCTGGACAGGGGGCCCTGTGGGGTCCACTGACCTCCCTGACCTCTGCAGCCCTGGGCTGACTGAGGTAGGGTAGAGAGGGGCAGGTTACCTGCTCCAGACTGGGTACCACCTTGGAAGGGTCCTCTGCCATCAGGGGTGGGGCCAGGCCAGGCCTGACTACCTCTGGGGCAGTTCCTTCACTAGGGGTAGGATCAGTTCCCTGAGGAGGCTGACCCTTACCTGCTGTCTGGGGGAAGGAGACTTTTCTTCAACCCCTGTGCTCTCTTTTGGGGGAGAGTGGGCCATTCTTCCAGGCTCCATCTCTCCAGCATTTCCCTGGGCTGGGGCTGTGGCCATCACAGCCCCACTAGCTTTTTCAGGGATGCCTAGCATCTTCAGATGGGTTTGGTGTTCAACTTCAGCCCAGGCTGAAATTTCCAGATCATTGCCCATCAGGCAATCTACTGGCAAGTTGGGGGACACTGCCACTCTTTTTGGGCCTGTGACCCCCTCCCAGCTGAGATTGACTATGGCCATGGGGTGATCTGTCCTGACACCATCAATGTTGGTCACCTGGTACTTAAACTCAGGTAAAAGCTGGTGAGGGGGGACTAGTTTCCCTGCCACCATGGTGACACTAGCCCCTGTGTCCCTGAATGCCACAGCCTTCCGACCATTAATCATTGGCTCCAGTCTGTACCTGCCCAATGCAATGGGACCCATGGTAAAGGTGGCAAATCCTATACCACCATCAGAGTCTGAGGAGTCTGTTGAGGGGGACCTGTCTAAACTAGGGCCCACCTCTGTTCCCCTTGCAAAAGCACCTAACTTTTTGGGTGCGCTACTCCCAACTGGAGGATTACTACTGGTAGTACCAGGAGGGGTGGTAGTAATAGCTGGAGGAACAGTTTCTTTATTGCCAATCCTGGGGCAACTGGGATCAGTTTTCCAGTGTCCAGGCTTTTTACAGACATGGCAATATGGTTTCTTTTCAGGAGAGGAAGGAGTTTGGGACCCACCCCCAGAAGAGGACTTTTGGGGCCCTGTAGTGGACTTATCCTTAGATTTATCCCCACCTTTCTCTTGGGACTTGGTAGAATCTTTCTTCTGGTCACCACCCTGATTCTTAGGCCTCACCCTGGTTCTGACCCATTTGTCTGCCTTCTTTCCCAATTCTTGGGGAGAGGTCAGATCAGAGTCCACCAGGTACTGGTGCAAAAGCTGGTTTTGACAATTATTAAGGATCTGCTCCCTCATAATCAAATTGTACAATCCTTTGAGATCAGTAACCCTACTGCCAATCAGCCAACCCTCCAGAGCCTTGGTTGCACAATCTACAAAGTCAGTCCAGTCCTGAGTCTGTGCCTTCTGGGTGTCTCTGAACTTCAACCTGTACTGCTCAGTGGTTAAGCCAAACCCATCTATCAGTGCACTCTTCAGGACTTCATAGTTATCAGCATCCTCTTCTCTAACAGTGAGGAGCTTGTCTCTACCTTTATCTGAAAAGGAGAGCCACAAGATTGCTGCCCACTGCTTTTGGGGGACCTGCTGTACTCTACAGGCCCTCTCCATAGCAGTTATCCACTTGTGGATATCATCCCCACTCTGGTAGGGAGGAACAACCTTGCTCAGGTTCCTATGGTCTGCAATAGATTCTCTGCCTCTAGGGACACTGTTGCTGCCACCAAGGGGTTCTAACCCCTCTCTTCTAGAAGCTCTCTGGATCTCCAGGGCTTCTCTATCCAGTGTCAACTGCTTGGTTCTGAGGGCAACTCTTGCTTCCTCATACTGCAGCAGTTTGCACATTCTTTCAGAGGAGGTCTCTCTTATGGGAAAGTATGAGTTCCTCTGGTGGACAAATTCTCTGCCAGAGTGATAAGAGTGCTCAGATTCACTGGAAGGGAACCTATGCCTCTCATCCACTCTGTCAGTTCTCTTAGGGAGAATTCCTCTGTCCTTTTCAGGCCCCTTGAGGCCTGGCCCTTCAATCACAGAGTCCTGGTCATTCTGATTTTCATCATCTGACCCAGATACTGTAATTGACCCACCCACTGATTCAGACCCATTAGCTCCTAGAGCCAATCTAAGATCATCTGCTGTCAGCAGATCTATCAGGTGTAGGGTTGAGGGACTCTGTCCTAGCCTCAGGTGTCTTTCAACACACATGGCTCTCAAGTCAGAGAAAGCCATGTCCTTATACTGAGGCTGAGTGGATCCACTGGTTCCACTCTTTAAGGACATTCTAGTGTTGTGCAGTGTTGTACTACCTACACTAGTTTGTGGCCTGCTGATACTAGCTTGAACTGTGGAAAGGTTGTGCTATCCCTTGGCACACAGCTCTAAGTTCAGTAGAACTTATTGATACTAAGCTTGACTTTATATGTACCTTAAGTACCTATAGTGGTTTTCAGTTAGTAATTCAAATAGAGATTTTCTGGTAAAACAATAGCAAGCTGCAATCCCACACGCTGCCCACCAATGTGAGAAGTTGGCCTGGTATATGCTGTTCACTAATTAAAGTGGACACCTTGCACCAGAACAATTCGACTCTTATGGTAGATAGGTTTAAGACAACCTTTATAGAAAGCTATCCTAGTGGTAGCTGTGGAGAGCAGCCTTCAGGCTAAGTCTTGAAGGAATGTAAAGCAGCTTGTTTTACCACACAATCTCTTGAATCACCAAATGAAAAGACACCACACAGGTATATATAACAAATATATATGTATTTACTAATAAACACTCTCTACTAATCTCTTTATGAGATTAGAGGTCAGGAACATATGTACAAGTCAAATATTATCAGAATAAGTTTAGCACAATCGAATATCACAATCTTAGTTTGCTAGACCTAGGTCTAGGGCATCTAGAATCGAGGGACCCCCAAGAACCACCCCAGGTAGTTGTAGGAGACCCACAGGGGACGGACGCGGTGACCTGGCACCGGTGCGAGTCCTGTGCGAGTCTATGCACTCAGACGCGATTGGGATATCAATGTTAAAGGTCCCTTGCGTGTTCGAGGCGAACACACCGATCGGTCCTTGTACGAGTCGAAGGACGCGGTTATAGATAGAGTTGCAAGGGAGATGGACGCGCTGTGTCTAAAACAGACGCGAACCTGGTGCGAGTCAGTGCAATGGAGACCTCAGTGTTACAGGCCCTTTGTGTGTTCGAGGCGAACACCAATCGGACTCAGTACGAGTCAAAGGATACAGTTCTAGATAGTGTTGCAAAGGAGATGGACGCTGTGTGTCTAACACAGACGCGCACCCTGTATGAGTCAGCGCAATTGTCGCACTTGGAAAGTTAGAGTTTTAGGACACTTCGAGGGAAGCTACAAGCAAGTCACTTACAGGGTAAGTTGTTCTAGGGCCCACACCCACAGGAGCACCGTAGTGCTGAAGTTACCTCACCCAGGGGAGCCGGGTGCATAGGTGTTCTTTGGTGTCGGGTCGCGGCGTCGTTTTCAATGGGAGCCAGTGAAGACTTGCTGCTTGCGGCGACAGGAGAAGTGTCCGGAGGAATCGAAGCCTGGATTCGGAAGATGGAAGACCTGAAAGCAGAGGGGACAGTGTTCAAAGTCACTTGGCAGTTACTCGGGGCAAGGAAGATGGATGCCCACCGTCGTCGCAAGATTCAGGTCGTTCGCGGTTGCCTTGACTCTTCAGCCACGAGGTCCAGGAGGCGTCGACGACAACCAGGAGCTGGATTCGGCGTGTCCCTTGATGTCTGCAGCTTACTGCGGTGTTGGCGACTCGATTGGAGCCAACAAGCCTTGGTAACAGCAAGTCTCGGGGAAAGTGTGAAGAGGCAATGGGGCAGACCAGCAAGGTCTGGGGGACTCACCCAGCGAGGGTAAGTCAGGGCAGGCCTGGAGCAACTAGGGGAGCCCACAAGCCGGCTGGCAAGGGATCGTGAAGACGCCTCAGGAGGATTCGCTCACAGGGGCCCACGGTCACTCGGGATGTAGTAGACCTCTGATCTTAGGAGGGATTCCTGCTGGAAACTGGGACCATACGTGGTCCAAAGCACAAGTTCATGGAACGTTGTGAAGGGGTTGCACTCGACAATAGTGCACGGTACCCAGGGGTCGCGGTTCCTCGTTACTCTTGGGGTCCACTGGCCTCAGCTTCGCTGGGGACTCACGATGGCCTTTGAGAAGTCAGGAAATCCACTTCTTGGGCTGCAGGGACTTCAGACTCCGGCGGGAGCGGCGTAGTTTGCGACCGTCATTTGTAGTTTTTGGTGCCTGCCAAGCAGGGGAGTCACTCCTTGACTCCAAGGGAGATTCTTCAGTCTTCCAAAGGTAGTGGAACGTCGAAGGTCCGGGATTCTTCTTCAGAGCGTCATCCCGGAAAATCTAGGGTGCAATGCACAGGTTCCCCCTCTTATACTAAAAGGAGGGGAGGGACTAGCACTATGACCCTACCTATGGGAGGGCCAGGGGAGTGGGTGGCTACACCCACTTCCCTTTGTCCAGTTTCACGCCAGAGCAGGGACAGGTAGCCCCTGAGCCGGTTTGAACTGGCATATGCACAGAGGAGCCTTCTGCTCCCCCAGTGCAGGACTTCAAAGCACTCTAAGAGTGCACCCACCCAGCCCCAATACACTAAACCCTGTCTGGGAGGTGGTCACACCGCCTTGTGACAGGATATCTATTGTTGGGCTTCCTCCACTGCGAGTGTTGGTCATCAGCAGGAGGGCAGCCCAGTGTCTGTGACTGGTGGTATCCATTTTGTGATGCCAGGGCTCTGCAGGATTCTACCGCGTTTCCACAGTAGGTACATGTCTATCCCTCTAGAAAGGTGGAATGCTACCCCCGCCGCGAGGACTGGCGGGGGGGTAGTATTCCAAGGTGTTTGACACCAAACACGACATGTTTCGATGCAGCCATTCCAAAGTTAGCATTTTACCGCGAGGATATAATGCACTTAAAAGTATATGGTTTAACCGCATCCACAAACAGCAACAGAGAATGGACTCTGAGAGCTGCAGAGGGGCCCTGCTCAGGCAGAGGCACCCCCTCACATAGAAGCCAAGCACCCTGCCCTCAGGATTGATAGGGCCTGCCTTAGGGGTGACTGATAGGGTTATATGTGTGTGTAGGAGAGATATAGGGAACCTATATCTCAGTGAGGGGTGCTAGCACTTCCTCACTCAGGCTGCAGTAGCAGGCCTGTGGTGTCAGATTTAGTCTGCTTCCCAGGGGTGGCATAATATATGCTTCAGCCCCTGGTAGGCCTGTGAAGTACCTATGCCCTTGGTACCTAAGGTACCATATACTAGGGACTCATAAGGTACCACAGTATCCAATCACTAGTGCACCTAGAGTGCACTCCAAGTCATTTAAAGAGAAAGCAGATAGGCTGGGGACCTGAATAGCAGGTTCCCAGCCAAACTAAGTCAAAAACCAACAAAACACCAGGAAAAAAGTGGGGGCAACCATGTAGTCAGATTCCGCCTTCCTACACTTGGCTCCAGTGATTTACAAAGTTGAAGATGTTTCTGAAAGCTAAAGATCAAGACACATTGATCCAGGAACTGCATTTGTATGCTTAAGCATCATTAACCCCTTCCGTGCTCATGACGAGCTCAGCTCGTCATGCTGTGCGGTAGCGCTGTGCGCATGACGAGCTGAGCTCGTCACGACCCAACCCGCGATCGGAATGTCCAGCACACGAGCGGAATTCCGATCGAGGTCAAGGGGTTAATGCCCTTCTTGGGAGCTTTGCATAGTGTACTGTTCAGTCACCATATAATTAGACCTGGGCACATTTTTAATTATGCCAGAGTAATCGGATTAATTTCAGTAATTCCGTGTTGCTCATCTATGCGGAATTACCGATAATTATGCAATTACTCCTGCACATGTAATTTGGAGGAAAACATGCTACAGAAAGAGCGCATTTAGTGAGTGGCAGCTCACACTCGCTATTTGTATTCTGCTGCATTTAGTTCTGTTTCTTAGCGCAAAATGCATCCTCAGTGCCTTTTGCGCTAAGAAAATTGCACTAAATGGCAAGAGTAAATTGGGAAAAAAATCCTACTCCAAGAGCTCATTTATTGAGCGGAAGCTGCTGCTTGCCCTCACTACTCATGTTCTTTTGTATTTAGCGCTATTTCTCAGTGCAAAAATGCATTCTTGTGTCCATTTTGAGCTTCAAAGTGAACATTGTGCTAAAAAATAGTGCTTAATGCAGAATTAATCTTCTTGGGTAATTCCACATAATATTGGGGAACTTTTAGGTAATTCAGCATGATTATGCTACAGGGAATTACACAAATTATTCCAACCCCTACAACAAATTGCAGAAGTTAGGTGAATGCTTAGAATGTGGAAACACTTTCTAAAGATAGTACAACAAACTTGATGTGAATGCACATGTTTTCAGTCTCCAGCAAGTGGGAATCTCCACCAAAAATATAGATTGAACAGTCTTTGCAAGTTGCTTAATACAAGTTGTTCACACTCTCTGATGGTCTTAACTCATCTTATTAAATACACAGTGGGGCCTAATTGGGCATTCTGCCTATCAACCAAACAAGCATTTGAATCAAAGACAAAGAAGCACTTTTTCTGTTATAAAGTGCAATGGTACAATTTAGACTAGGGTCTTAAAAGAAAATCCTTTGAGTTGTGAAAGTGCCAAATCTGGATGAGAATTCTCAGTAGTAGAACCTACCAGCAGAATTTCCTCCACCATGAGAACAGTATGGGGAAGTGACTTCTCTTGATCATGTCTCTGGATTAAGCATTTAAGTCAACAAATCAGAGGGTTTTTCTGTTGAAGACAAACTATAAGTCAGTCGTTAAGACATGGCACTGTGACACGCAACAGAGGATATGTGGCAGACCTGCAAACATTTTCCACTCCCAAAACTGAATTTCACAAGAAAGAACTTTACTAATATAGCAAATGAAATAAAAGAAAATTACCTAGTGAGAATCACAGCACAAAATGCAGTGCCACAGCTACTGCCTTGCTTCTGGAGTAAAGCCATTTATGAAAACAAATGCATGGTAGCTGTATTATGCACATTTTATAAACTAGTGTACATCCTCTGTCTTTGGTAGAGACTGACAGGCATTATAGTACATTATGCACTAAAAGCTTCCATGATAACCCCATTTCACCCTAAAATCTCCCACAACATCTAATTTTATAGGTACCTGTGTAAATCTGAGACTGATCCTGAACAAGCCACTTCTACTTGCTACTCTGACAAACTGGTTACTGTTACCCTTGGATTCAGTTGCACAATTAAGGGAAACTAAGGACTGTATCACATAAAATGAGCAATGGGGGCACTAAGTTAAGACACATTTTTGGGATGACTGGCATCCTAAGTAGTTGAAGAACTTTAGCAGCACTATTTTACCACCTTAACAGTGGTAAATGGTGCTTGTTCCAGGAACATTCTGGGTTTCCACTTCTTTTGGCTGGAAATGTAGTAGCATTTAGTGACATACATAGAGTAAACAACAGAACATAACAGAGTGACATGTACAAAGTCATATAACAACAATATTAAAATATAACACGGCATATCATAACAGGTGGCGGCCGGTGTGCTGATCGAGTGGCGGGCTGGTGGGGGATTATGGGGGCCATAGGGGTCACAGGGATGGGGAAATAAAAAAGTAATAAAAAACGTGCCTGCAGCCGGCCACGTTGCGCTTTTCTCCTCTTCTCCAGGTGGCACAGTCTCGTGCATGAGCAGCTTCAGGATTGGCTTGAGCACCCACAATTTGCACTCCAGGAGAGACAGAGAGTCTGTGCCTGCTCTCTCCAACCCAGCTGTGTTGCTGGGTTGGAGAGAGCTTTCACTGCACATGACGGTTTGGCCATCCTGAGACGGCAGGCAACAACTGTCATGCGCAATGAAGGGAGCGCACCTACCACTCCCCTCAGTGCCTGTCACCCTCCAGGCCCCACCACCAAGACTCGGCAGGAAAGGAAAAATGAAACGAGTGCTTATTATCATTTTATTTTTCCTTTCCTGATGTTTTTGGGGGGGCGACACTCCTCCACTATAGCGGAGAAGCCGCCGCTGATCATAACAAAACAGCCACGACAGAACGCAAAACAACAACTGCAGCATAACATAACAAAATCATATTACAATAATGCAGCACAAAAAACAACATATCACATCACCACCACAGCAAAATTTCACATAACAAATGTGCATAAATTTTCTTATTACAAATTACCACCCATTGAATCCTATTTTCATATTACGCTGGTAAAAGGTGTTTGGAGCAAGCACCTTAACTTATCACCAGGGACATGGCATTGCACCAGTCAAAATGTTTTGTGATCCGGCCCCAAGTCTCTCTGTTCACCCCTTAGTGTGCCATGGTTTGTGGAAGATCTTAAAAATATTAAACTGCTTTATGAAAATGCTGAAGACCTATGACAAAAATTGCTTTGTATGCATGTCATGGAATTACTACAAAACTGCCATTGGTAAGGCACAGTACTATTGAAATTGGATCAACATTTCCCCTAGTTTCACTAAGGAGTTCTTAAGGAGTGTCTCTGAACTGGCCAATTTTGAATGTGGCACTGTATAATAATAGTGATTAAAGCGATGCATTTCTCCTCTCTTCTTCAGGAGTCACACTTTCCTTAAGACCATCCCTAGTCCTTTCTAAATATCGCTCACTTCTTTCAACTCATTGAGATTGATTTCACCGGTGACCTATGAAAATTTGAAGATGGCTTTGAATGCCATAATTACTAAAGGCTGCAATCTGTAAGTTTTCTGCATTGTCGCCTCCCCCTCTCCGCAAGAAATTGGCAATCATAAGTTTTCATTTAAAAATATGAACCCTGCAATCCTGCCTAATTAATGGACTATTTTTCCTTTCACTCCAAGATTGTAGAATCAGATGTTACTTCCAAGCATTCTTCTTATTTGGGGACTTTTATTGGACTGAATCAGCATTGCTCTAGATGACCTTCATCTATTTTTTGATGTAGTTTTGGTCCACTTGGATATTTGGTGGCATAAAACCCACTCAATCTCTCTGCTCTCTTAGCTGTTTACAGGGGTATTGAATGGGGGAAGAACTTGAATTATTATCCTCTTTTCAGGCAAACAGTAAACATGCAGTTGCACTACCTCTATTCCGCTCATCCTTCTGAGCATTGACTTGTGGGTCCCTCAGGAATCCTGTCTGACCCAACCTCATATAATGTATGCATGACTCTTCTTGCACGTCTCATCAGAGAGTGTGAATTGCAATTCTTCTGGTATGCAGATGACATACAGCTCATTATCAGGCTGAACGATCACTGTCTTTTCAGCAGCAAATCCAAAAATGCTTACTTGTGATTACCCACTGGGAGGTAAAAAATCATCTAAAATTCAGTAACGCCTAGACAGAGAACCATATTTTATGACTTAACCTTACCAGTTGGTGTGACATTCATGACGCAGCTCTATTGACTCTCTTCCCAATCTGGTGCATTAAGCCCACAATGCAGGAGGAACCAGCATTTTTTTTTTTTAGAACATATTGCAAAATCAGCTTCATCCTATTTTTTTATCTTGTCAACACTTTGCAAGAGCCTCACTCCTTGCATTATTACGCAAATGTTCACCTTATGTAAACAAACATTTACAGTTTGTTTTTATCTTGTGACATTTGCTGTGCATTTAAAGACAGAAAGACATATGTACAAGGAAGTGGCGGAGTGAGGCGTTAGCCGTCATGGCTTAACGCCTCACTCCACCACTTCAGAAACGCAAGACTGCACCATATTTACAACAATATGGTGCAGCCTTGCGTTTCCCCCTTCGCTGGCGCTACACTTAGCAGTGTAGCGCCAACGCAGGCACCCTTGCACCATAGTGCAAGGGTGTCTCCGTGCAGGGGAGGATTGTTTATGTGTAGGAAGGTATTCCTTCCTGCACATAAACAATCCTGAAATGCCATTTTGTCATTTCTATGTGTACTGCTTAATGCAGCACACATGGAAGTTACAAAATGTCATTTTTCTTTAAGCATTGTTTATGTGCAGGAAGGGACGCCTTCCTGTACATGAACAATGCAAGACTTTTTGCTTTTTCCATGTGTGCTGCACAAGGCAGCACACATGGAAAAAGCAAAAACGAGGAGAAATAAAGCATTTCGCCTTGTTTCGCCAAGTTAAGACCAGGTTTTCCCTGGTCTTAATTTTGGCACTGCCTCCTATTTACGTTGCCCTTGTAAATAGGGGGCAGCTTCAAAATCAATGGGTGTTGCAGTGGGACGCCCACCGCAACACCCATTGCCGGCCCCTTTCACACTAAGCATTGCGTGGAAGGGGGCCTTATTTACAAGGCAGTGTTAAGCCACTATAAGTGGCTTAACGCTGCCATGTAAATAAGGCAAGGCCCCTATTGCCACAGGAACATCACAAAAAGTGACGTTCCCCTGGCGATAGGGTCTTGTACATAAGCCCCAGAATTCAAATGTCAGTCTCTGTCTTCTGAGGGAGCTTGGTGTTTACCTTTTTTTCTCCGACTTCAAAGTGAGAGGATGTATGTGACAATCTGTGGGTATAAAAGGAAAGGCTTTTTTCGAGCACACACACAATTTAAATAGCTGTAAATTAACTGTGCAAACATTTCAGAATATATCAGAATTAGGAAAGCACAAATGAAGCACTTTTTATGTAATTCTGAAGTGTGGTCAAACAAATATTTTAATACAATCAAATCAAATCAATACAGTAGGTGATGCCATTTCCACTCATTATCTTTTGTGCGCTGCATAGTTTTGTCAGTAAAACTGTATGTCTGTGCAAATATAATTTCAATTGAAAATGTGTTGTCTGTAATGGCAGTGCGCTACCACACCATCCATACTCCACTCAATGCCACTCCAGTCTGCGATACTCTTTTCCACTCTATTCCATTCTGCGCCCCTCAACACTACGATTCACTATGCCACTCCACTTGGGTCACTCAATGCCAATCCACTCCAATCTACAACACTCTACACTACTCTACTCAACTCTTTGCCACTTTAATCTACACCACTCTATGTCAAAGAACAGATAGTGGTTCAGCACTCAGTAGTCGTATTATACTGTAAGAGATGCTTGAGTATAGCAACAGTTTTTTAGTCACCAACAATAAAGAACACAGTCTAACGTATACACTACATAGCTTTTGAGAAGTAAGCAGCACCAATAGATACTATGGATTCGGTGAATCCCACACACACGTTAGAGCCCTGAAGAAGTCCTATGTGGACGAAACGCGTTGGCTACTGGATTTTATCTCATTGATGTAATTCTGTTTGAGAAGATATTTAATAAAGAACAAATGAAGAAAGAAAATTTTGACATTGGAACTTCTTACTTGCTTACATAGAGACTGTGTTCTTTGTTGGTGACTAAAAAACTGTTGCTATACTCAAGCATTTCTTACAGTATAATACGACTACTGAGTGCTGAACCACTATCCGTTCTTTTGCATTTTGGAATTTTTCCATTTTGGAGTAGAGAGGGGTTGTACTCCTAGGTTCATTGCACCTTTGAAAATACTTTGTACCTATCCCGAAATATTATTGTTGGCAGGTGCGGATTCTCTTTGCCTCAACCCTTCAGTTTTGTGTAGTACCACTTTATGTCTCTCTACTCTACTCCACTCATCTCAACTTTACTCCACTCTATTCCACTCTATACCACTCCACTCTACACCACTCCACAACACTCTACAACACTCTATGCTGCTCCATTCTGTGCCACTCCACCCTACTCCACTCCACTTCACAATAATCTAATCTATGACACTCTTCCCATTCTTCTCTACTCCACTCTCCGACACTCTACTCCACTCTGCACCTCTCCATGCTATAGCACTCTACGACTCTCCATTCTATGCCCTTCCAGTTTATGACCCTCTACTCCATGACCCTCAAATCTATGACCCTCCACTCTACTCCACTCTTCTACACTATAGGCCACTCTACTCAACTATATGCCACTCTACTCTACCCCACTCTACTCCTCTCTATGTCACTCCACTCTATAGCACTCTACTTTAATCTATGCCAGTCCACTCTAGGCCACTGTACTCCACTCTACACCACTCCATTCTATGACACTCCACTCTATGACACCCTGCCCAAGACACTCCACTCTATCGAACTCCACTCTACAACATTCCACTTGATGACACTCCACTTTATGTATCTCCATTCTATGACACAACACTCTATCACCTGACACTCTACTTTAACCTACTCCACTCAATTCTAGGACACTCCACTCTATGCCCCTTCACTCTACGACACTCTACCACACTCTATACCTCTCCACTCTATGACACTTTACTCCACTCTACCCAACGCCTCTCCAGTCTATGACCCTCCACTCAACTCCACCTCACTCTACGACATTCTACTTCACTCTATGACACTTTACTCCACTCTGTGACTCTCTAGGCCTCTTTTCAGCACTCTATGGGACTTAACTCTAGGCTACTCTACTCCACTCTACTCTAGGCCACACCACTCCACTCTAAGCCACTACACTCTCTGACATTCTACTCCACTCTATGCAACTCACCTCTAGGCCACTCTACTCCACTCCATGGCATTCCTCTCTATCCCACTCTACTCTAAGACAGTCCACTCTATGACACAGTACTTTACGAAATGACACTCTACGACACAACACTCTACTCCACTCCACTCTACTCAACTCTACTTCACTCCACTCTACCACCCTCACATCTATGAACCTCTACTCTATGACACTCTACCATACTACAGGACCCTCCACTCTACGACACTCCATTCTACAACACGCCACTCTACTCCACTCTAAGCCACTACACTCTATGATACTCTACTCCACTCTACACAACTACCTCTATGCCACTCCATGCCACTTTGCTATGGTCTACGCCACTCCACTCTACTCCACTCCACAATACTGTATGGCACACTAGTCCACTTTTCTCCACTATTCTCCTTTACACCACTCCACTCAACAACACTATATCCCAGTGCACTCTACTCCAATCTACACCACTCCACTCTACAACACTCTACTCCACTCTATGCCCTCCACACTATGCCCCTCCACTCTATGTCCCTCAACTCTGCACCACTCCACACCACTCTACACCACTCCTCTCTATGCCATTCCATTCTACGACACTCTGCTCCTCTCTAAGCCACTCCACTTTATGCCACTCTACTCCACTCTACCTCCCACCACTCTACACCCCTCCACTCTTCTCTCCTTCACTCAACGCCACTCTACACAACTCCAATCTACATCACTCCACTTTATACCACTCTACTCTACTCTACTCTACTCTACTCCACTCCAGTCTACTCTATGACACTCCCACTCCATGCCACTTTCCTCTATGCCACTAACTGTTAGCCATTGTAAACAGCAGCTAATCTGGTGTACAACATGGCTAAAACACATTGGCAAAGCCAATAGCTCTTGAATAGGCTTTGCCAATCCTTGTGTCATCTGCTAAAGATCATAACAAACACAACTGCATATCTTCTATTGGGTCTCTCTTGTAGAGAGCATATTTCTGAGCATTTGTGATAATTGCACTGCCTACTTGTTTATAAAAAAAGGTTTTTAGAGCCTGTACATTTGCCAACATTAAATACAACACACCAGTGTTGTTTTCTCCTTGGGGGCGGAAGAGCGTTGCCCCACCAGGTGCCAGTGGCATAAATTAAGTTCTTCTTTCCATGCCCAAGGACTACTGGTCTCCGTAGGTGCAGCCTGCGGGGGCAGGGCATTTAAAGGGGGAAAGGGAGGGGATGCCCAATCGGGAGATTGGCAATGAATGCTGACCACATCACCTGACATACCCAGTGTGCATGTCGTGTTGGACAGGTCTCAGACTGTGTCCGATCCGACATGCGCACTTCAGGCCTAGAACCCAGCACTCTGTTTGGGAGCTGGGGGAACACAGCACAGTCCCTCTGGCCTCCTTTGGAGCATTGTGTTCCACTGCTCCAGCCAATTACTGGTTTGCTCTCATGCAGCTTTAAGTATAAAGCTGCATGAGAGCAAAGCCTAAATTTATTTGAGAAGCCTGCCCTTGCGGTCCCACGCTTTCAATGAATGGCGGGGGAGAGATCATTAAGGGTATAACTAATCACTCTGTGACTTTATTTCAAAGCCACTCAGTGATTGGTCATGCCATCACATGACATACTGGGGGCAGGAAATGAGAGCCTGGCAGCCAGCCCTGTGCTCCACACTGAGCAGGGGTCAGCTGAACTGTCCTGTGAACCTTTCGGCATTCTGCAGGATCCCATGCCTTCAATTAAAAAAAACGACTATGGTGAACCCTGGTTAGTTTCTAGGTTGTCCTTGCTTCAGCCCAAGGGAGCTTGATATCAGTCCCTCACCCTGGTGGCCATAGCTGAAGCTCACAGAACCCATAACTAGATGTCACCACTGACATATTTGAACCCTTGTCAAATCTGGCAGCGTCTGCAAAGGCAGAAATCCCACTGACTAATCACGTGTTCCTTCCGTCAGGCCACCTGCACTCCTAACACCATGCTATCACTCTTTTTTTTCACACCAATACCATATTTAAAAGACATTTTCTCTGCTGGCAGGATTTCTAAGTACGTTAAGCTCTTGCCACTGACATCTGGATTGTCTTGAAGGTGGTCCAGAGGTTGAATCCTGGCGAGGTCAAATCAGCCTTGTGAGGTTCATAATCTAAGTACCGTTAAATTGGATAATAGTAATGCCAGTGCTGTAGCGTCTAGAAAGGACTGATGCATGCAGAAGCACTATGAAAATATAAGCCATTATTTATTAACTTCTCTGGTGTGCGACGGGAGGCCTGCAGGTATTGAGGGGCGAAAGGAGTGACTGCACTCTTCATGGGGTGTTGATAGCCCTCCGCTGAGGGTGGGGGGTGACTGTAATCCATAGGGGGCCACTGAGTGGACTCCACGATGGAGGGATTGACATATCCCTCGTTCAAATGTCACCAGCCGCCAGTGCAGCACACACCATCTTGACACGTGAGATCTTTCTCTGAGATTTATTTCTTCCTTTTGGCAAAAACATGTTGGAACCATCTTCCTATCCATCTTCGTGCTTTATTTGGCCTTCACAAGGCCTTCCTCCACTCTTCCTTAATTTACAGCCATGGGGGCTCTGGCCTCACCACATCCTTAGCAGTGGGATACCTCGTTGAGAGCACTGTTGAACTGTAGAAGTATTTATCAATTTAAGATAATTCCAGAAGCTACAAGAGAGTTGTGTGACTTAAACTTGTGGATTCATTGCTAAATAACCTGGAACCAAGAAGACAAGGGAGAAACTCTGGTTTGAAACAATTCCTCTTAAGATAGTTTTATGTTCTCTGCAATTTGGTGCAGGGATACAAAGCCTTTGATCCCTGTCTTAGACGAGACTAAAATGAATAGTGATCAGGTTTAGTTACAATGCTGTAGATTGTTAGGTGACATTTGTTGCATTGTATGCGTGTGGGTGAGTAGTTTTAATTCACTTTCTAGTTGACAAAGACTCATTTTAGTTCACCCACAATGTGCCTTGGAGACTAGAAGGATGTCAATCTCCATTGCTCACAGTCCACCACCGCCTTACATGAACACTAAGTCCACGCTAAATATTTCGTTCTGGTGCTTACAGATACAAAGTCTTGTTCAAATACAAAGACCCAGACTGAAGTGTAAAAACTAAGGGCTGCACACACTTTCATTCTTCCTACATCCAGCTTTCTATATTCAGCGGTTTTGTAAACTATAAAGCAAACACGCCAATTATTAGGACGCTCTCAATGAGAATATAGCGTGCCGCTTTGTTATTCTTGTATGCATGCATTCTGCAAAATGATGTTGATGGAAACAGGAGATTTTGGAGAAGCATATCAGTATCATTACTTTGCAGACCGGGTATACCAAGGACATGGAGGATGTAACTACTTCCACAGTTGTTTACGTCTTCTGTGACCTTCCTGAATCATTTGTGAAGCTGGTGGCATCCTTGAAGAAGAAAATGCTTTTATTTCTTCCAACACTTATTTTCTGGACGAGTGAAACCTCGACTATAATTCTTCACTATCATGCAGATGTACAGAGAACCGAGAACATGCTTTATAAAAGGTGTAAACAAGGTAATTTAGGATGTGTTTGTCGATATAGGTGTCAGAGTCAATCAGAAAATTACTATGTGAGTCGTGTACATATGTATGGGCCACATGTACAAATAATAGGAATTGAGATTTCCTAATTGCGATTTTTACCGAATCGCAATTAGGAATTTGCAATTCCTAATGTCAGAAGACTAAGGGCCAGATGTATCAAGCATTTTTGCGTTCGCAAACGGGCAGATTCACAGAATCTGCCCGTTTGCAAACGCAAAAATAGCTTTTCCGATGCAGCAAACCTTTTTTTTTGTTATTCAGTAACCTGTTACCGAATCGCAAAATGGGTTTGCGATTCGGTATTAGGAAGGGGCGTGTTTAGGGCATCCCTTCCTAATACCGAATCGCATCAGTATGTTTGAATGTTTTGTGACCATAATTGCGGTCACAAAACATTCGCATTTTACCACCTACTTCAAGCAGGTGGTAACCCTTCGCCTTTGTGAACGGACCACTGCCTGCTCTTAAAAAATGAAAAGAAAACTTTTCATTTTTCGTTTTGTAAAGCATCTTGTTTTCCTTTAAGGAAAACAGGGCGCTTTACAAAAAAAAAGATTGCTTTATTGACAAACAATCACGAACATGGTGGTCTGCTGATCTCAGCAGGCCACCATCCCTGTGATTTTTGCGATTCCTAAGGGGTCGCAAATTGCGACCTACCTCATTAATATTCATGAGGTAGGTCATTTGCGACCCCCTAGGAATCGCAAAAGGTGTACTATACACCTTCATACATTGCATTTTGCGATTCCCAAATTGCGAATCCTTGTGATTCGCAATTAGGGAATCGCAAAATGCTATATTCATACATCGGGCCCTATCAAACTTCGGATAGCGATTCCTAATGGGGTCACAAATAGACCTACCTCATGAATATTAATGAGGTAGGTCTCAATTTGTGACCCATTAGCAATTGTAGCCATCAGAGGGACGGTGGCCTGCTGGGGTCAGGAGACTGCCATGTCTGTGACTGCTTTTAATAAAGCGATCTTTCTTTTTGAATGCAGCTCGGGTCGCATATTAAAAAATTTAATGTAACATTTAACTTTCATTTTTAGGAGCAGGCAGTGGTCCACTGGACCACTGCCTGCTTAAAAAAATATTTGTTTCAACATTCACAAAGGGAAGGGGTCCCTTGGGGAGCCCTTCCCATTTCCAATAGTTACCACCACCCTTGAGTTGTCGGAAAAAAATGAATGTTTTGTCACCATAATTCGGTGACAAAACATTCATACACATCACTGCAATTCGGTATTTGGAAGGGACGCCCTAAAGACGCCCCTTCCAAATATCGAATCACTAAACACAAATTGCGATTCTGTAACATGGTGTTACCAAATTGTAATTTGTGTTTTGTACATATGAAAAAGCAGGTTTGAGGTTGGAAAAGTCCCACCTCTGAATATCTGGCCTTTTCCATATGCAAAATGCTTTTGTACATATGGCTCACTGTATGCCAAGACTCAAGGCATATTTATTTGCCATTTCCAGGTTCTTTAGTACTTTGGCTTAAGAGTGGTAAGTATGAGGTGGCACTGCAATACTTTAGTCTGTCAAGTAGACAGATATGGAAATGTAGGAGGGCTTAAGGAGTGTAAATGTGTGTGTGTGTGGCCGTGTGTGTGTGTATTCAGCAATCTTTATTCAGACTTGAAACAAATCCATACCAGGTAGACTCAGTAGTTCTTGAGAACACTGCCCAGGGTAGCCTAGTGCAAATAAGCAGGCCTCAGTTCTAAGGGAAGACACTGTTCAAGACAACACAGAAGTGTACATGATGAGCGATAACGTTGTGCCATTAGAATGTATGGGCAGTATCAAGGATCATAAGTACATTTGCAAGCAGCTACATCCTGTGGAGGAAAATTTGTAATTATCCTAATGTTTTCCTACCCTTGACATTTGTCTGCAGAACATACAGAAATGGGCATTTGAAGGAGAACCAACCCAAACTGGTTCATAATCTTTAGACAGTATAGCCACATACTCTGTTAGGAAAATGTACACCATCAATTAAGGGAATGCTCCACAGAATACTTGAAGGCTGATGTGTGCCTGACAGCTAGACTCCCAGATTTGTGGAGACATTACCTACAATCTGTACTTTCTACTGGAGGAGCTGAGGGTCTGCCTAAATGGCGTGGATGCCTGTCTGCTCAGAGAGGGAAAGTGTGTGCCTGGCTTGCAGGAGGAGGGTCTGCCCAGAAGGAGAAGTCTTCCCAAAATGAGGAGCACCTGGGAAATGCTTACTACCACACAGTGAATCAGGGGAGATCTGTCCTATCAAGGGGGTACCCTGGTTTCACAGCAGTCTTCTTTTGGACTACACCTAGACTTCACAAGACAATTTATCACTGTGTTGCCCAGCAGTCTACTGTGAGTCTGAAAGACTGCTGCAACTGCTGATATCAGAAAAATGAGCCACACCACTGATGAAGTGGAAAGCCCTGTTCATCCCGGAGGCTAAATTTACAGAATTCACGGCATCCCATCTCAGTTGACTTGGAGGTCGAAACTGCTGAACCTGAGCCCCTGTTTACACCAGGCAGGTGAGACCGCCACTGCAAATACAAGTTCTGTTGTGCACTCCTGTCACTTTGACTTAATTCAACAATCCCAGTTCCAATGCAAGGCCAACAGCAGGGCCTCAGAAGAAGTGAAGTTGCCACCGCCATTAGGACTGCAGCACTAACCAGTAATTAAAAGCAAGCAATTAGAGCATGAGACTATAAAACACTGAAGAGTCTTCCGCATAAACTTGAGACTTGGAGCATTAGGAGTAAAAGACTTTGAAGTGAGTTGTGCAGTTGATCAGTGAGGATATGTAAAGAAATCTGCACCAGTGCCCAATCAATGCCTAAGCCCACAGTACAGTGGAGACTGTAGTCATGAGCAATCACCTATAGGAAGGAGAGAGATTACTGGCAGGGTAGTGTAGTGCCATAATGAGAATCGTAACTTCCTTTACAACCATGCAATTGCATCCTGAATGATCTGCGTAATATATAGTTCTGTTGTGAAATTAACATGTTTTTTTTTTTATCCAAAAAATAAGCTCTAAGCCGGAAAATTCATCAGTGTATTGGTTGACTGTTGAGTTCTGATCTCTAGTCCCCACCCTACCTCCCGGAGAAGTGTTGGACTGCTAGCCCTTGTTTCCCTGAAGGTCACGTATGGAAAGGGCTGCACTTGGCTCAGTTTGTGTAGCCATAGTATCCACAGGATATCAGTAGCAAACAGCCTCAAACACCATAGATTGGGGCAGGTAGCCTCTATCTGCCTTGCGGCACCCCAAATGGTAGGATTACCTGTTCTTTATGGCAATAAAAAACATATTTTTCGGTGATGTACACTAAAACTAACAAAGGTCTCTGTACCTATTCTAAGTACACCTACCTGCTAGGAAGAAAATAAACTATTTTGTTAAAATGATGGGCAATGGTTGATATTTTTTGTATTGCAAGCATTTGGACGTCACAATTAGCCTGTGGTATGTCTTCTGTTTTCTTCTTTTTATGTTTGTGGCATGTGGTTGCAATAAAAAGTAGCATCACAGAGCATACCAATGCCAGACCTATCGGCTTTTCTGATGCTTGTTTAAAATATGCGTGCATGAAACGCATGTTGACAACAATGGCTTAGTAAAAAGATAATCGATTACTTAAACCTAGTGGTGTCTGAAGTGGTAAAGATATTTTCTTTGCAAATTGTTGAAGTATTTTTCTAACTTCACTAACTGATTAAAATTCATCATGTTTGTAGGAGAAACCTTCCAC
The DNA here is from genome assembly GCA_963921515.1 of Calotriton arnoldi. NCBI lineage: Eukaryota > Metazoa > Chordata > Amphibia > Caudata > Salamandridae > Calotriton > Calotriton arnoldi. The sequence continues at coordinate 832,154 of CAWUFW010007304.1, read as the reverse complement.
TTTCACTGAAAAAATGATTGTTAAAAGATACTCCTGCAAAAAAATCTCCAAAAAGGCAACTAAAACTTTGCAATCTGCATTAACTGCTAGGTTTGCCAACTTGAAGATAAAAGTTTGGAACGTCAACCACCACAATTTAAAGTGATAATAAAATATGGGCCGATATTACAACATGAGAGAAACCACTAAGCAGACACATTTCTGGTAAACTGAATTGAATGACACTGCAACACAAGGTAGAAGTCAATTTTTATAAATAAGTGAGAAGTAATTGACCCTCGTGCACTACCAATTGCTTCAGCTTTGCTCTCCTTCCTACATATTAGTGTTCCATTTGTAATAAATAAATAAATGGGTGCCAGTGTCCAAAGTTACAGCACGGCTTACCGCAGCAGATGAAGATGCCAAATTTGTGGCCCCTGATTCCTTTCTTGAATGCTATGGGGGCATTGTACCGCAGTAGCGGCCAGCATGGATTGGGGGTGGCAGGGTGGGGAGGGAGGGAGAGGGCAGGGGGGCTAAGGGGATATTTTAAAAAAAGAAGAAAAACTTACCTTACCGCCGCGTCTCTCCATGCGTCGGGAATGAAACAGAAAGCAGGCAGCCAGGCTCCCTGACCAATCACAATGCTGCAATACAGCATTGTGATTGGTAAGCACCCAGGCTCCCCTGACCAATCACAACGCTGCAATGCAGCGTTGTGATTGGTCTGAGCGCCATGGTTTGGCGCTCAGCCAGGGACTGTGGACCTGGGCATGTTCTCCACGCAGGCTGTAATGCAGCCTGCATGGAGAACAGGGAAAGTGCGCATGACTGTTTGGCCAGCCCGAGAGCGCTGGCCAAGCAGTCATTGCGCACTTAGGAGGGTGCTACCACTCCTCCCCTGCTCTGTAGCCCCACCCTTTCGCGCAAAGCTGCCGCAGCAGGAGGACATAATAAAATGATAATAACATTGTTATTATCATTTTATTTTTTCCTTTCTTTTAATACTTCAAGGCAATGGGGCGATGCTCCTCCGCCTAAGCAGAGGAGCCGCCACTGTGGTACCGGACTTACAGTCAGGCAGCAGGCACCAAATTGAGTGGGCCACTGGAGCAAAAGAAGAAGCACCAGGGCCTAACCATAAATCCAGGCCCAGATGTGAACAGCAGGACAAAGTCAGTGGCAAACTACACAATCGCACAGCAATAGTTTGTCCAGCTGAGCCGCCGCTTCTCCAAATCTTAATATAACTGTGGCACCAGGAAAGCTTGAAGCTAGGCCAGGTGGCTCGAAAAGCCTTAATCTATTTTCTTTTCTGACCGAGATACTGTGGGAGGACGTGAAAAGAGTCCTGGTCCCTCAAAATAAGAGCCAGTGGTGCCCACTGGCAACTTCTGACACAATTTAAATGATGCTACCTACTGCACAAAGTTATAAAGAATTATGCACGGATGGTAGTCTAATGATCCTTATAGAATGATTATGGGAGTTGTTTATGAATGCCAATGAGTAGGAATTCATTCAGTCATTTTCCTTTCAATTAATGAAATTACTACAGTGAAGTGAGGATGAGGGGCTGCAGACACTGCTGCAGAGTGCACTACTCTCACTTGGGCTCTAGGTGATGAACATTGGCGCTCACAGAGGCCTGTGCTGAAGAGAATGATGTGTCGTAAGACAACTGCGGAGGCTGAAATGTCTGCAAATCTGCATGCATCTCCAGAGTGGGAAATATCTATAATTTCTTGTAAAATGATCACAAACCATAGAACTTTGGAGTGTGCTGTAATTTTGCGGGTGTACCCACCAATAATTCCCCCTAAGTCCCCTTCTGACCACAGATTTGGAAATGCAGGGATTCAACAATGCTGGCATAGTTTCTGTATTGGTAAATCCTGCTTGCAAGCTAAATGCCTAGCCTCAGCACATGGATACTCTCACGAGTGATTAGCCTAGCTATACAAATCCAGCTGGATTGTTGATTGATTGAAATGTCTGCTATTTCTGATATGTTATGTTACAGTATGTGTATTTGTTAAGCGTACTATCACCTATTAGGGTATCCTGGCACGGAGTAGGTGCGTGTGCCTAGCCCTGCCTATGGTAGGTTGGTTGATTGAAAAGTCAGGTCTTCAGGTTCTTGAGGAATTCAGGAAGCGAGGAGAAGGCTCTGATGTGATGTGGGAGGCAGTTCCATGCTTTAGGAGCAATATAAAGGAATATCTGTCCTCCTGATCTGGTTCTGTGTATGTGTGGGATGTGTGCTAGTAGGAGTCCTGCCGTCTGAAGATGTCTGCGCGGTTGCTGGAAGGAGATGAGACTGTCTAGGTAAGTGGGGCTTAAGTTGTGTAGTGCCTTGACTGTGTGTGTGTGTGAGTGTGTGTGCGTGTGTGTGTGTGTGTGAGGTGTTTGTGTATTGGGAGTCCATGAAGCTCTCAGAGGTGTGGTGTGATGTGAGTTCTATGTGTTAGGTTGAGAATGAGTCTGGCTGCCGAGTTGTGGATGGTTCGGAGCCTTCTACTGAATAGCTTGGTTGTCACAGTGGAGAAAGTGTTCCTGTAGTCCAACTTGCCAGTGACTAGGGCATGAGTGACAGGTTTGCTTGAGAGCCATTCGAAGATCTTCCTCGGCATCTTCAGAGTGTGGAAGCAGGATGCAGTGATGGCAATAACTTGTGCAGCCATGTCCACTTTGCTGTGAATGATTATTCAGAGGTTCCTGGCGTGGGTACTGGGTGTGGGCTGTTTTTCATCCATGCAGTCTCCACATGTTAGTTTTTCTACCGTTCAATTCCTGCTTCTTTCTTCCTTTTTCTATATTTTTCTGGATTAAAGTATGATGATTAAAAATTAAGTCCCAGTCCCCAAAGCGAGTTCCGCCGGCAGGCAATGGCACAGAGGGCATAGGGACGCTAAGTCAGCCAAGGACTGATGTGCAGATGAGAAAAGATATCTACCTGCATTCCAATTTTAAAATAACTTTGCACAGCCCTGTATCTTTAATTGAATCTGTGTTATGAAAAGATTGTGCAGAGAGCCTACAATATAAAATACAGAGATATATGAGGCACGTTTAAGTTTACGTCTCTGGTAATTGTACAAAACACAATTGATTGAAAATCTCTATCCAATCAGGAAAGTGTCTAGAAAGAATTCAACACTATTGGAATTGAAATGATGTCTGGCTGGCGATGTTGCTGCATTTGCCAAAGCTACACCATTGATTCCTTTTTATTATTCAATGCGGACCAAGGAAACAGATCATAATGTTTTAATCTGTCCGAAGCAATTTGCTTTTTTACAATAACATCATGTCATTGTTTAAATTAATACAGTGAGACGTCAATTGTATTTTATGTGTATTCTTCCTCATTTTAACTCTGGGTAGAAAGTAGAATCACTGGAGCTTGAAAATCAGTAATCGCAAGGAACGGATTTGAACACTGACCTTTTTGTAGCGCCTAGTGCTAGTGTGTTGATATTTTAATAACTCTAGCATTACAGTTCAGTAAGTCATGTGCACAAAATCACATTAGGTGGCAAATAGTCGAGCTTTGAAATTACTTTGTTAATTTTGACTCCACGCTGCCAGACACGTAAACGACACTGAAATATATGTTAATGGAAGTGTTTTTAATAAAGAATTTAAATTTTTTGTCTTTTTTCCTTACCTTAACCTAATTTCTGTCTTTGAGACATGGCACTCATTCTAACTGTGTGGTGCCTTTTTTTTTTTTAACTCCCTGCTCCCCATCTCGATGTCGTAAATTGTCCTCTCAGTCTCTGCTTGGTTTTCTTGATTGACATGGCTTAGTTGCTTGGCAACTCGGCCTCTTCAACCACACCAATCTTTCTAACTTGGCCCTTAAATCATTTATAAAATGAAGGACGATCTGATATCGACTTAAATTGAATACCTCGCTTTAATGCACATAATTTGTGCCATTTTTATACAATTTAGAATGTCGCCTGTTGACAAAGAACCTGTTCTGGGACTGCTAGGACCTACATTAATGTTTCACCGCCATTTTACACTAAAAAGACTTTTTTTTAAATCATATTTCATTCTGCCAATTTAGAGAATGTCCTTCTCTTTCGGGAACAGTGCTCCTGAATCCACCGAATACGTAAGTAGGCGGTCATCTGTATGGTAAACCATTAGCTCCTTCCTAGAAAAAATCAATCTTATCGTAGCAGGAGTATTTCAAATATGATGCGCTGTAAAGAATACAGTATTTTGTATGGGGCCCGTGTAGACTAGTTGACAATGTGCATCTTGTTATTGGGGACAGTGGGGGAGGGGAGGGAAGGGTAAGGGAGAGGTGGTGGCTAGGAGGGGACATTGGACCTTGTAATTTGGATCGTGCCTGACACAGTTTCTGCATATTACACATTATGTAGCAGCCTCACTATACATTACATTTTACAATTCAATACAATATAAAGAATGAATGATTTGACACGTATCATATGAGTTTTTTTTTAAAGCTGAGTGTTAGAAATGGGGGTCTCTGGTTGGCAGGTTTGTACCCTGACAAGTAGGAACCCTTCCTTCTAGTCGGGGTAAGGGGATTACACTTCTAAAATAACTCCTGTTCACCCCCTTGGTAGCCTGGCACAAGCAGTCAGGCTTATCCCAGAGACAATGTGAAAAGTAATTGCATATAACATACAGTGAAAACACTACAAACGGACAGCACACCAGTTTAGAAAAATCAACTATCTTTATCTAAACCCAACACGAACAAGGAACTGGAATTGGCATCCTTTGGCAATCAGAAGTTCAGCAGAGATCCTGTTTAGCAAGTTGCAGGTGAAGTCTTTGTGTCCCTGAGACTTCAGAACAGAAGGCAAGCTTTACTTCAAGCCCTTGGAGAATCTTCTTAAGCAGGAAACCACAGCAAGGCAAAAGTCCAGTCCTCTCCACTGCCCACAGACAGAAGCAACAACTGCAGGCCAACCCAGCAAAGCAAGACACAGCAAAGGGGCAGTACTCCTCCTGACAGCTCTTCAGCTCTTCTTCTTGGAAGGGCCCTCTTAGTCCAGAAGTAATCCAAAGTTCTGGGGTTTAAGGTCTACTACTTATACCCCATTTTCTCTTTGTAGTCTTTGTGTCAAGAGTCTCTGAGCTCAGTAAAAACCAGTTATGTCCTTCCTGGTCCAGCTTCACTACAGGAGGTGGAGACAGCATTTTGCAGAGCAGACAAGGCCTATTCAGGTGCTGGTGCTGGTCCCCCTATTCAGGTGCTGCACCGCGCCCTCCGCGAAGGAACTGGAGCAAAGTCACTGAGGAGCAGCTTTACTCCACCCTCAACCGCGACACCCCCACCACCGCGACCGACGCCAATCTCGCAGCCAAGGAACTACACAAATGGATCTCCAACTACGCAGACCAGCTCACACCCCTATGCAACCTCGACAGACAGCGCCCCAGGAAGGCCACCTGGTTCACCACTGACCTCCAAGAAACCAGGCGCTCCTGCAGACGCCTCGAGAAGAACTGGAGAAACAGCAAAACGTCAGAAGATCGCACCACCTACAAGAACGCCATGACGGAATACCACCAACGAATCAGAACCACCAAAAGGACCTTCATTCAAAACGAAATCCTCGCCTACTCCAGCAACTCCAAGGAACTCTTCAGCGTCATCCAGGAATTCACCAAGCCCCCCATCAGAACCATGGACATCACCCCTTCCCAGGACCTCTGCAACAAGCTCGGATCCTACTTCCATCTGAAAATCAAGAGCCTCTATGACAACTTCAATGACCGGACACCTGACTCCGAAACCACTCCCGTCTCCAGCAACGCCAGCCAGCCCACCATCTCCTCCTGGACCCCAGTCACCACCGAAGACACCACTTCGACCATGAAAGGCATCCACTCAGGGGCCCCCACAGACCCCTGCCCGCTGCACATCTACCACAGAGCCGCCACTGCCATCGCTCCGGAACTACGACGCACCATCAGCGCCACTTTCAAGACCGGCACTTTTCCCGATGACTGGAAATGCGCAGAAGTCAGACCCCTGCTCAAGAAGCCCTCAGCAGATCCCACGGACCTCAAGACCTACCGACCGATCTCCCTCTTCCCCTTCGTGGCAAAAGTCACCAAGAAGACCGTCAACGCACAACTAACAAGATTCATCGAAGAATACTCCATCCTCGACCCCTCCCAATCCGGATTCCGCAGCAACCACAGCACCGAGACCGCCCTACTCCCCGCCACAGACGACATCTGCACCCTCCTCAACCAAGGACACACCGCGGCCCTGGTCCTACTCGACCTCTCAGCAGCGTTCGACACAGTCTCACACCGCACACTGACCGCAAGACTCCACGACGCCGGCATACAAGGAACCGCCCTCGACTGGATCCGCTTGTTCCTCACCGGCAGAACTCAAAGAATCAGACTTCCACCCTTCTTCTCCGAACCCACAGAAATCAACTGCGGAGTACCCCAAGGATCATCGCTCAGCCCCACGCTCTTAAACATCTACATGGCCCCTCTCGCTGCCATCGTCAGACAGCACGGACTCAGCATAGTATCCTATGCTGACACACCCAGCTCAACACTCCCCCACCAAAGACCCCACCACCACTAAACTCAACTTCCAGGAAGGAATGAAGGACGTCGCATCCTGGATGAGCAACAGCTGTATGAAGGGTAACTCAGAGAAGACAGAGGTCCTTGTCCTCGGACCCTCCCCCTCTGCATGGGACAACACCTGGTGGCCAACCGCCCTCGGCAGCCCTCCGACCCCCACGGACCACGCACAAAACCTAGGCATCGTACTCGACTCCTCCCTCTCCATGAACCGTCAGGTCAACGCCTCACCTCCAGCTGCTTCAACACCCTCCGCATCCTCCGAAAGACCTTCAAATGGATCCCCCATGAGTCAAGAAAGGCCGTCACCCACTCACTCATAACCAGCAGACTGGACTATGGAAACGCCCTCTACGCCGGGATCAACAAGTCTCTGCTCCGCAAGCTCCAGACCATACAGAACACCGCAGCCAGACTCGCACTCGGCATCCCTCGACACGAACACACATCACCCAACACCTACAGAACCTCCACTGGCTCCCCATTGAGAAGAGAGTTACTTTCAAGATACTCACCCACGCCTACAAATGCCTCCACAACACTGGACCGCAATACTTCAACGAGAGAATCTTCTTCCACTTACCCAAGAGAAACCTCCGATCCACCAACCTCACCCTCGCCGAAACCCCGCACATCTGCAGAGCCAGAATAGGTGGAAGAGCCTTCTCCCACATTGCGGCCAAGACCTGGAACGAGCTCCCGATCGACATCTTCAGGAAGGCACTCAAGACCTGGCTCTTCGACTGAACCGAGCTGCTCACCCCACCACCCCCTCCCCAGCACCTTGAGACCCTCACGGGTGAGTAGCGTGCTTTACAATTCCCCTGATTGATTGATTGATTGATTGATTGATTGATTGAGTGAAATCTCCTCCCACCATTCTAAATGCAGAAAGGGCTATTCAGCCTGGCTCTGAGTCACCCAGGAAAGGCAGGACACACCTCAACCCCCTTGTGACTGTCTAGAGTGAATGCACATCCCCAGCTCCTGTCACTCCAAAACCACACTTTGAATACACAAACAGGCAGAGGCACACAGGATGATTAAACAAGAAAATGCCTACTTTCTAAAAGTGTCATTTTCAAACAAACAATTTAAAAACCACCTTTACTAAAAGGTTGTTACAAGGCAGCTCCAATGGTAGCCTATGGAAGAGCTAGTCCTTTCAAAAGTGAAAAACGAAATACACAGTATTTCACTATCAGGACATATAAAACACACCAGCACATGCCCTACCTTTACTATACACCTCACCCAGCACATGGGGGTACCTTAGGCCTACCTTACGGGTGACATACATAAAAGAAAAGGGAAGGTTAGGGCCTGGCAAGCACTTGCCAGGTTGACATGGCAGTTAGAAACTGCGTGCAAAGACACTGCTGTGTCAGGTCTGAGACACATTGGAAAGGCTACGGGTGTGGGTGGCACAATCAGTGCTGCAGGCCCACTAGTAGCATTAGATTTACAGGCCCTAGGCACACACAGTGCACTTTACTAGGGACTTACCAGTAAATCAAAGTTGTCAATCATGGCTAACTAATCATAATCACAATTTACACAGAGAGCATATGCACTTTAGCACTGATTTGCAGTGGTAAAGTGCCCGGAGTCCTAAAGCCAACTAAAACAGGTCAGAAAAATAGGAGGCAAAAGGAAAAAAGGTTGGGGATAAACCTTCAAAAAGGGCCAGGTCTAACACTGAGATTAGATCCTAAGGGCCAGATGTACGACCATTTAGAATTGAGACTTGCAAATTGCGGACAATAGCGAGTCGCAATTTGCGCATCGCAATTCCAAATGTACAACAGTGTCAGAGACACTGTTAGCGATTCCCAATGGGGTCGCAAAATGCGAGGCTCATCAATATTCATGAGGCACTCGCTTTTTGCGACCCCATTGAGAATGGCTGGCCCTCCCAGGGATGGCGGCCTGCTGGGCTCAGCAGACCACCATGTCTGGGACTGCTTTTAAATAAAGCAGCTTTTTTTTTAAAAATGCAGCCCGTTTTCCTTAAAGGAAAACGGGATGCATTTAAAAAAAAGAAACGTTTTCGTTTAATTTTTTAAGGGCAGGCAGTGGTCCCTGGGATCACTGCCTGCCCTTAAAAAATATTTCCGCATGCATTTGCAAAGGGGAAGGGGTCCCTTGGGGACCCCTTCCTATTTGCGACTACATTACCACCTACTTGAAGTAGGTGGTAAATTGCGACTGTTTTGCGACTGCAATTGCGGTCGCAAAACAGTCATACATAGGGCTCAGAGTCGCAATTAGGAAGGGACGCCCTTGAAACGCCCCTTCCTAATTGCGAGTCGCAAATGCTATTTAGCGAGTCACAAGTAAATTGCGACTCGCTAAATAGCGTTTGTACATGGCCCTGTAGGGTTTTTGCATGCGCAAACCGGTCGCAGACCCGTTTGCGCATGCAAAAACGGGTCGTACATCTGGCCCTAGATCTTTTGGTTCCAAGGTCAGCATTGGATACACTAGACAGCATTGCTTCCTCTCAAATGTAGCCAGGCTTCGCAATAAGACATTGAGTTGTGCGATTGGTGAACAATAGATAACAGTTGATCGAGGCAAAACAGAAAGGCATTGGATAAGAAACAAAATAAAATATTGGGAGGTGGTCCAAATAAATGGAACTTGTTGTAGAGGCTGAAACATATATGTAGACATTTATACTGCCCCTCAAATAAATTATTTTAAATTGTGCTTTACTCTTCAGGGGGTGAGTGGAATATGAGATCTTCCAACATATTTTCCAGCATTCACCCAGATGCCTGATTACAAGCTGGATAAATTGAGGGAATACCCAGAAATGTATAATTATAATCCATATTTGAAATTGTCTTGGCCCAAATCCAGATTGCTTGCAGTCACATGAACTTCAAACAATCATTATTCATATGTAAACTGTTAGTTAATCCAATATTATTGTGCATCATTCTGAACTAGCTCTGAAATAAAGTCATAGGTTACAGCATAAGGCTATTGAATACAAACAGCAAATTCATAAACCACTCTAGTTTGCACTAAGTGGTGAAGCTGGGAGTTAGTTTTTAAGGAGAAACAAACAAACAGATAAGACGAGTTTGAAGGGGAAGTCAAGCTATCAGAAGAACCTAAATGTAAGAAGAGCTTGGTGGAACTTACTAGATATGTGGCAGGCAGCTTAGCCCAAAATTACAATTAAGGCATGTATTGTGCATAGTGAACAAGCAGTAAAACGCCTGTGGAAGCAGCTTTAGCTAAAATAAGAGGTAGCAAAATCATTGTTGATGTGTATGCTCAAGGTGTCAAGAGTTTTGAGAAGTGAAGGGCTGAAATACCCTACACTTAAAGGTATATACCTATCAACTGCAATTGCACATAGATCGGCTGAGGATAGTTTGACCACCTCCGTCTGGTCAATAGGGACACCCTTTCCAGTGCTGGACTTTTGCATGATAGCATACTGAACTAATTAAATCAACACTCCTGAAAACACATGATTTGTAGGTGAAAGGTTCATAATTGGAGGTAGTGCTCCCAACAACCTGGAGTGAGATGGCCAACCTTACAGAGAAGATAATTTTGATGATGTGCATGCTGGGACTCTTCCAATATGGTACTGAAGAAACACTCTGCATAATGCATTCAGTAATATTTCCAGGTCCCTCATGCTTTGTGTATTGGGTTATTGATCTTTCAAAGCCTGGTGGCTGTTGAATCTGTGATGTTTGCCATTGATTCCATCCAATAATATACATTTCATTTTAATATTATTTAAATGTAACTTTGCAATTTTGTATTTGTGCAAGAATTGGTCTCGTGGGAAAATAAGATCCTGCGTGTCCTCTAAATCTGATTTAAAGAACAAAATGTACCATTAATGAGGATGGTCAAGTTGCAATGATGGTCCATGAATCACACTGAATGGAGGATCCGCATTCAGCTATACAGCTGGACAGGGAAGATGTTTGAGGTAAAAACCTTTATCAGTAAACATGTGGACTCCAGTTTCGCAGTGGGCCCGACTCCCCATATTAACCTTTCCTAAAATGAAAGCTATTATGCACAAGCATCAAATATTGTCCAGTTATATATGCTTGAGGTAATTAAAACCACAAATGTAGGACTGGGTGCTACTTTCTGAATCTGAAATGTACCCCCTATGGATAAGGAGTGTGCACCACTTTAAATAATGCAGCCAGGCAATGTTGACTCAATAAAGCTGAAATGTCACTTTTACTCTGAATTAATATTCTGTACTTGAGGGCCACTTTCACTTGCAAATCAAAGCCGCCTTGTGTGCCTGTCATCCGGGAGGGTTGCCTCTCTCTCAGGGCTGCTTTCAGAAATGCAGATTGATACAACACGCTTTGTGTCAGGTCAGCATACAATGGCCTCCTTCTCAGCGCCATGAATTATTCAGCAGGCTTTGTCCTTGCTTGGCATTTTGATTACCTTACCCGACCGAATAAGAAAGGAACAGACTTCTAGAGAGTTACACAGCTACTCAGACTTATTCCGCAAGAAAGCAGAAGGCTCTTTGAAAACAAAAGTTCAAATTCCCATTTCATATTAAATGCGGGATTTACTTCCTGCTTACATGCCTACTTTGATTAGTTAAAATAAAGTTTAAAATGCTGGTCGGCTCCTGAATTGACCATGTGGATTCTCTCTGATTTAAAACCTGTGCCCACAATGATAACATGTAACTCCCGCTCCTCGGTAACTTCTTAAATGACCACTGCAAGACCTCTGTGTCTACATACATAGGGGCTTATTTGCAAGCCCCTTGCGCCACTATTGCGTCACTTTTAACATGGGAAAAGTGACGCACAAGTGGCGCAAGGGGCTTGTAAATAAGCCCCATAGTGTATATGTAGCTTGCAAATATACGACATCTTTAGACTCTGTGTAAAGCTCTTTAACATCCTCTTCGATCATATCCGTGTTGTACACAAATGTAAATAAATAACAGAGAAATATGGACATTACCGTTTCCTTTATGTAGTAATACAATTAAAAAAACGCATTCCGTTTTAATGTATTCATAATAAAAATCAGTTTGACTATGGTGCGAACAAAGTCTCAACATACATCAGATTGCTTTACAGTCAGTAACAACAGGTACACAAACAATAGATCAAGCAGGGCACCTTGAAATAAAACAATCATCACATTCTAGGAGATATAGATGGATATAAAAAAAAAATTCGAACAAGTGGTTGCATCCATTTGCTTAGAAGACAGATATGTGAGTGTACATTTTCAACTATAGGGTGTCATGAATTGAGTGAGAGAATAGTGCCTTCTCAGATAGGTTAGAAGATAAGGGAAAAAAAGTTCATCTTATAGGCAAAAAAACTGGGGGGTAGGCTGGGGTAAGGAAGGAGATTGGAGTAGATTGCTTATGGGGAACAGGAATGCTTAAGCAGAGATGAGGTATTTTAGGAGGTGGCATTCTTTTAATCTGGTTTTGAAAGCAGGTAAGGCAGTGCATCTCTTTGGCTACATTGTTCTAGATTACCGGAGCTCAGCATGTGGAGCCAGAACAAGTTTCAGAGTGGGGGTGCTGGCCTTTACTGTAAGCTGACTCAAATCTAAGAGGATTCGAAAAATACCTACCTCTGTAACTCAGTGAGCGGTGCAGCAAATGAGCCGGGCTCTTTCCTTTGAAGATAATGTGGGGATCGGGAGGAGGATACAAAAGACACTTATGAAAAAAACCGACTCCAGTGGTGTATGTTGAAGCTCATATTCAATAACATATGGGAAAATTAGGAATAAAAGTGGTATAACAATGTCTGTTTATTTATCGTGGACATATTCCTCATTGAAACAATACCTAAATGCAAATAAGTTATCAGAAACAAGTGGTCAGCTTATTCTTAACTAATTGTGCCAAGCAATATGGTTTATTTTAAGGACGGGTCTGAAATAGACTTCGTGAATTCATCTAGTATCTCACCAGTTTCAACAGTGCCACGGTGTTGCAGCCTTCCGCAGCATCGATTACCTTTATATCTCCATCAGAGATGTTGTGCCCGGTTGGAACCCTGAAGACTCTTCAGAACATGTTTGTACAAACGGTCCGATTGATAGAGCTATAGCTCAAGTACAGCCCTTCCTAAATATGATGCCAGGACAAAAATTGGACACCAAAATATACTGTGTTATGGTAAAAGAAAGCACCATAAAAGTACAGTGTCAGATATATCTTAAATTATATGTCTCCAGCAGCAATAATACACAAACTAATAATGTATTATGGAATAATAGACCTCACAATACCAGTGCTAAAGAATGAGATTAAGTTACTTGATATTTGAAATGGACCTAGACCATGCCAACATCCTTTGCCCCAGAATACATGGGTCATGGTAGAATACAGCCTTCAACCAAGCTTTCTGCAGACAATTGTCTGAGAGCATTTGCATACACATCTCAACAGTCAATCATTGCTACCTGAAAGCATTTTCAGTAAAATTGAAGGCTGGACTATTATGGGAAGGATTTGCCTGTTTGCTTTAGCTATGTAGGCTCAGAAAAAGTGCCAATATTTGCATAGTGAGTGTATGATGTACTATTCTCTTTTACCTAAAAAAACTGTCCTTTCTTTGTAGTAAGGGTGATGTTCAGCCAGACTCAGAGCAATCATCGTACTATCCAACCATATGCAGTGCTCTACTCTGAACACCAAGGGTCTCTCAGACCTTCATGGCAGGTTAAAATAAGGGTAGCTAAAACGTGCCTTAAATTCCCAGCCACTCACAGTGCTCTTCAAGTTAATAACCAGGCACACTCAGGCTCTCAGTGTCTGTTCTTGAATATACAGATGGTCACTTTAACACCTAGGCTCATTCATTGTTCATGGCCCCATAAGAGACAAAACACAGGCAGAGTTTAGCGGATGATAACACAAGAATTCATTCACTATGAACTCTGTTTTTCAAAATACCCGGTGTCATCCAGTGTCCTTCTCTTAATAATACAGAGACCAATTCAAAGCTCAGGTATTACTAATACCTACAGTCTCTTTGAGATCTGCTGTTACTAATACAAAGATCCATCTGGAGGTTTGTTGTTGATATTAACCAGGTCTGGTTTTGATAATACCCATGTTCAATTAAATATATGTTCCTGATATTAGCAATGTCACTCGGAGTTCTGTTTTTGGTAACACCTGGAGTCACTCTGAGTTCTGCTATCGTTAGTATGTAGTTGAAGCTTCATTCTCAAGAATACCATTAATTGTCTACACATTACTGTAGACTAAACACAGTCTTTCATCTGCGCTCTGCACTTAGTAATACCCAGAGTTACAAAGAACTTGGCTACGGGTTATAGCCTTCTACCTCCTGATGGCAGAGAAAGGCCAGAGCTAGCAAGCAGAGGTTATGCCTCATGAAATCTGATGCTCACTAACACATTGATAAATGGACAAACCCTTACTCAGCAAGAGCCCTAGCAAACAAAGCTTTCGATAATCTGCATTGTACACATTAAACACGCCAAACATGTGTATACCAATCTTACCACGTTTACCATAGAGAGCACATGAACTTTAACACTGGACAGCAGTGATAAAGTGCTCAGAGTCCTAAAACCACCAACACCAGGTCAGAAAAAATACCAGGAGGAAGGCAAAAAGTTTAGGGATGACCCTGCAAAAAGGGCCAAGTCCAACACAACCCCCTTCCAGCCTAAAGCCAGGGTAGACCAATCAATACCTTGATGGGCTTCCCTGCTTGGGGCGATAGAACACGGATGCGAGCCCGCAACTGCAGGGGCACACTCCAGTTCTATGCCACTCTGAACCCATGTGTTTCCCTCTGTCTAAGCTCCCAGGACCAACTAAGCTACCCCACTGGGACTCCCTAGCTGTCCGCGGCCAGGACCAGGCCCTAGGCCATCCAGATGTCTCTGGTCCTTGCCATCTCACAGAGTTGGGGGCAGTAACCCCAGGTACATAGTATCCATTTTCCACTCTACCTCTCATCAGTGCAGTTCTAAACTGGCACTGATCCCTCAACCCAGGGTCTGCACCCTTAGGCAGACCAGAGATCACGGGCAAGGCTCTCCTCCCCTAAGTCTCCTTCTGGGGTTCCGCACTCTCCTCCTAGGAGAGGCACCCTCAGAACACAAAACTGTCAGGGCGCTGGAATCAGCCCTCGCACACAATTCTCCCACCAGTTCAGGATTTCTACCCTGCAACTGGTCTCCCAACCTAGGGTCTAAACCCTCAGGTTGAACCGGGATCAGAGGCGAGGTCTCCCTCCCTCTGCACCCCTTCCAGAGTTCTGCACCCTCCCACCTGGAATGGTACCCTCAGAAGACAAAACGGTAGGGACACTGGTTACAGATAACCTTCCCTCCATGTCAGGCATAACCTCCTGAACCTGGCCTCCCAACCCAGGGACTATACCCTGCGGCTGAACACTTGCCTCGCACACCAGGTCTTCCTGGGGAGCACGCATGCCCCAAGGGTAACACATAACTCATATGTTGTGTGACAGTCTGCCTGGTGCTAATCTCCTGACCCCTTTCCATCTGACAGTGCGTGAAGACCCCCCAGGACAGAAGTGGTGTCATCAGGTCACTCCTAGAAGGCTCAGCCCTTATGGCTGGCCCCTGGCCCACTGGTTCTTCCACTGGGGAACGCATCCCGCCCTCATCCCTCCATCTGGACTTCTGCACCCTCCACTCAGGAGCAGCACCGCCAGACACCAGAACTAGTGGAGCTCTACTTACAGACGCTGCAAGTTCTCCTGACACTAGGAGATCCCCCTCAACGGATGGCCTACCATCTGGCTCCCCACCTGGTGTTCCCTGCAGGAACCCTCCAGGCCCTCAGACTGGGTTTCGGGCTCCTTGGGACGCATCCCATTCTTACTCCTCCGCGGAGACAGGAGTCCCTACACCCCTCCCACTACACCGGGACCTATCTGGGCTACTAAGAACCTTTCCCACCACTCTTGGTTGGGAAATACCTGAGCCACTCCCGTTAGGATCAATCCCAAATGCCTTCTCAGAACCTCTGGCACTCACCCAGAGGTCTGCCTCCCGTGCAAGCTCCCACACTCTAACAGGTGTTGGCGTAACCCCGGAAAACAATAACGGAACATGCGCTCTCTGACAATCAGATTGAACAGCCCTTCAAAATTGTTTGCTGTGCTACCCATCACCCAATCTTCCAGTGCATCACAACACTCATCCACAAACTCCCCCCAAGACTGATGAGACAGTTTCCTACTGCCCCTGAACCTCAACCTATACCCCTCAGGTGTGACACCCTCTTCCTGGGCACTAGGTGCCACGGTCTGGGATCTGGGAATGGAGCATCCTACACTGGACTCCCTATTGCTTCCACCACTGGACTCCACCCTCACTGGTGAATCCAGACCACTAAAACTATACTCAGGGGACACATCCTCAAGAGTTAGTTTTTACCTGGCGAAGGCCCTCTCTGCCTCCGCCATCCTCTCCTGTACTAAGGTTCTCTCAACCTCAGCCTTTTTCTCCTCCACACCCAGCTGTGCTATCTCCTTGGCATGCTCAAATCTGAGCCTCTCCAAAGCCAGCTGATGCTCTCTTTCTTCCCTCCTATCCACCCACTCCTCTGGGGACAGGGAAAGGGATGGGGCACTGCCCCCGGCACTGGACCCAGCAATGGACTCCCTCTCTACGGGGTCCTCACTATCTACTGGCATCCCTGCCCTATCATTTTCTCCCTTCAGGGCTACCCTCAGACCCACCACCCTCTTGGTGTGAGGACTGGGAACCCTTCCCCTCATAGTACTTACGTCTCCATTCATCCTCTTGCCATTGGAGCAGGACTTTCTGAAGTCTTAGCTGGGTGTCTGACCCACTCACTGCTATGTCTCGCTCCTCACAGAACTCCCTCAACTCCTCCATACTGTATTGGAACAGATCACGAGAAAGAAAGGCATATTCCATTTTGGCAAGGCACTAAGAAACAAGTGCAACACAGGAGACCTAGGTGTAAGAGCTGCAACAGGAGTACACAATTCAAAAATGACACTTTCGAGGAGAAATCATAAAATCAGTAAAAATCCCCAAACACGTGATTGTCTATAATGCAGAGTTTTATAGTGCAACCATGCGTCACTGTGGTACTGCGCAAATGCAAGTCCTATCCCACCGCTGCCACTAATGTTAGAAATGGGATTTCTGGTTGGCTAGGGCATGCATCTAGGCCAGGCAGAAACCACCACTCTAGTCAGGGTAAGGGAGTTACATGCTGAAGATAACCCCTGCTCACCCCCTTGGTAGCTTGCCACGAGCAGTCAGTCTTATCCCAAGGCAATGTGTAAAGCATTTGCGCAACACACCCACACAGCAGCGACACACTAGGCACACCACAAAAGAAACTCTACACAAGATTATATAAAAAAATAGCCTATGTATTACTCATAAAACACATTAGAACGTAATCACATATGTACACTGCGACACCTGGCTCTATATATGACTTTACAGGGAATTATATACATCACAAGGCCAATCGGGCCACTGTCATAACCATTAGAACTCACTAGTAGTGAAATAAAACAACCAGTAATTACTGGCAATAGCACGCTTAGCATATACACCTTAGGCATACATCATGGCATTACTCAGAGAAGCATATTATGCAAAACATCATCAGCCATAGCGCAGTGCATATTCCATAAACATAGCAGGCCCCTCTTAGGGATAAAACTGCAACCTGAGTGATCCTTACACCATATCGCCTCATCACATCAGGCCCCACCTAAACATAGGGGCGACCATTAGGCTGGCTGGGGTGGCAAAGTGAGCTAAAGAATGATGATGGATTCAACCCAGATCTGTGACTGGGGGTGAGTGTCTGAAAAGTTTCAGCACTCCGTCCATCATCTCCTTGTGTTTGCTTTGTTCACCCTAAGTTGGCAGGTTATGCCCAGACGTGGGTCCCTTGCTCACTTTGCCACTGGATTCAAGCTAGCCTGGCTGATGAGGGCTGTTAGCCCGAAACCGGTCCCAGGATGCTTGTTTCCGGTCCAGTAAAGGCATGGCTTGGCAGTTCGGGCTGGACTGTTCCCATGAGGCACAGGGTCAAGACTGATTTGCATAAAGCTGTGTCTGAACTGGGGTGGCAAAGTGAGCTAAAGAATGATGATGGATTCAACCCAGATCTACGACTGAAAGGTTTCAGCACTCCGTCCATCATCTCCTTGTGTTTGCATTATATCAAACAATAGCCTTTGTATTACTCATAAAACACATTAGAACGTAATCACATATGTACACTGCGCCACCTGGCACTAGATATGACTTTACAGGGGATTATATACATCACAGGGCCAATCGGGCCACTGTCATAACCATTAGAACTCACTAGTAGTGAAATAAAACAACCAGTAATTACTGGCAATAGCGCACTTAGCATATACACCTTAGGCATACATCATGGCATTACTCAGAGAAGCATATTATGCAAAACATCATCAGCCGTAGCGCAGTGCATATTCCATAAACATAGCAGGCCCCTCTTAGGGATAAAACTGCACCCTAAGTGATCCTTACACCATATCGCCTCATCACATCAGGCCCCACCTAAACATAGGAGCGACCATCAGGCTGGCTGGCTTTAACCTCGGGGGCCCGTCTTGGGCTTCCCCGCAATGCCCTTTGTCCCAAAGTCAGGGCTCTCCTAGCATGAGTCCTTCAAACTGGTCACCTGGCTGCCGATGCAGCAGAGACACGTGCACAATGCACAGGGGGCGGGGGTGCAACTCACCCGTGTCCCCAAACAGGAGTGCCCCCAAGTTGCAGCTGCCCGCGGTGCAGCTGTGACTGTAAAACAGGCACCAACAGTGTGCCTTGCAAGCCCCACTCACTGGGGCTTCTCCTCTTTACAGGGCCAATCGAAGGGACGTGGCAGCAGGGAGCCCACGAGGCTCCAGTCTTTCCTCTGCGTCCAGGGAGCCTGCAAGGCTCTGTCTCCTTCTGGGCATCACGCGGGGCTCTCACCGGCAACACGGGAGCCCCGCCCACACTCAGGCACAGGTTTGCCTGACTTCCGGCTCCGGCGCTGCTTCCTCTGGCTGACCACACCCCAGGTCAGGCTCTCCTTGCCTGACTTCCATTTTGCGGTGCGACTGTTCTCACAGTTCCCACCGCAGGAGCCCCCTTCTCGGGCTCAAAGGGGGGCAAAAGATAAAGCGCTCACGATGCTCTGGCAAGCTGGAGCCCCCGTTGGGCTTAGAGGGGATACGCGGAGCTCTCCTCGTTCTCATGAGAGCCCCGCCCACAGCCAGGCACAGCTTCAGCCTGACTTTCCGTTTCTTCACAGGCTTCGTCGTTGAGCACCTCTCCCGGCTCCGCTCCCCTCTCCTGTCCCTCAACAAACACGGGTGGCAGGGCAATAAAACGAGAACGCTTCTCACGCGCCTTCACCCCTCGGGCACAGAACTGACGAGGGAGCACCCTTGAGCGCTCCACACACTTTCCTCCAAAGTAACAGGAAGGATGACAGTCCAGTCCCTCCTGGGCTCTGGACAGGAGCAGCAACTGCAGGTCAGTTCACCCCTCACCTCAGGGCAGCACATAGGGTAGAGCTGGGCCCAGGAAGGCCAGCTCACAGGGCCCTCCAGCAGAGGGGAAGTCCTTTGTGGCGGTTCCTCGTGGCGCCCAGCAGTCCTTCCAGTCCAAGTAAGCACCCAACTGCACACCTTACATGGGGTCACAGCCCCAATATTTATACCACCTATGTTCTCTGTTCTCCCCCTGGCCCAGGGCTCTGTGCCCGGTCTGAACCAGTTCTGGGGGGCACTTAAATATTTCTTTATAGTGCACAACAACCTCCTTTGTTACTGTAGGCTCTGGCCCCAGACAAACCACAGGGGGGTGAAGCCAGCATTGTGAAAGGCAGGCACAGTCCTATTCAGGGTCAGGTGCTACTCCTCCCACTACTCCAAATGCAGATCAGCCTATTCAGCCTAGCACTGACTCACCCAGCCCCTCTGGAGCCACTGCATCTCCCCAGCCCCTGTCATCCAGAGCCAGACATGCAATACACAACAGGCAGGCACAAAGACACATAGCACACAGAAATTCCCACTTCTAAAAGTGGCATTTCTAAAATAGTGATAATAAATCTGCGAACACCATTACGCATTATTTATTACCACTATTCCAAACATACCAAACTTGATCACTCTACTCCTCTCATGTCAGGAATTACCACTGAAACACATATCAGGGAACCCCCAATGCATTGCTATGAGAGGGCAGCCTCACAGTAGTGAGAAACCAAAATGGCTGTTTGTCACTACCAGGACATGCCACACAGTTAAGGCACATGTCCTACCTTTTACCTACAGCGCACCCTGCCCATAGGGCTAGCAAGGGCCTACCTTAGGGGTGACTGATATGTAGTAAAAGGGGAGTCAGAGACGTCGCACCCACTTTATGTGCCACTTCACAGCGGCAGTAAACTGCATGCGCAGGCCCTGCAATGGCATAGGCCTGAGACAGGTTTCAAAGGCTACTTTGGTGGGTGGCGCAAGCAGCACTGCAAGCCCACCAGTAGCATTTAAATTACTGACCCTGGATATATGAGATACCACTTTACAAGGGACTGATAGGTAAATTAAATACGGCAAACAGGTGTAGACCAATCTTACCACGTTTACCATAGAGAGCACATGCACTTTAACACTGGACAGCAGTTATAAAGTGCTCAGAGTCCTAAAACCACCAACACCAGGTCAGAACAAATACCAGGAGGAAGGCAAAAAGTTCAGGGATGACCCTGCAAAAAGGGCCAAGTCCAACAACAGTGTTAGTGAGTTCAAATACCAGAACAAGCCTATAGATCAGTGGCAAACGATCTGCCCTGGGAGGGTGAGCTGAGTCTAGCACAACATGTTCAGTACTAATCAAGGGAGCTCTCTGATCTCTTCCACGTACACTGTGTGATCTACTTTCACTTTCAATGAAGCATCTATTCTTGGGGATGTTCTATGGATTATATATTTACAATACAAGTTGAAGATTGTGATTATGGAATACATGTTTTGAGTGAGTTTCTTGAAAAAACGAACTTTATTTAAATATAAGTCTCATATCTTTCTTTAATACTTATTACAATGGTGGCACATATTTTAGTTTTGTATTTGTCCTGTGTTTAGTTAGCACACTAGTCTTTACTTCCACCATATAAAAGTTGAGGGCATCTCAGCAATGTACAAAAGACCTGTTTAGACAGTGCATGCTTGTTGGACCTGTCATCCTTAGGGTGGTCTTCCCCCAACTGTTTGCCTGCTTACCTCCAGGCTTTGGTGTATCTTTTTGCTGGCCTCAGGACTCTGAGCACTTTACCACTGCTAACCAGTGCCAAAGTGCATGTGCCCCCCCTTAAACATTGGGACATTGGTGTACACCTGATTGGTATATTTAGGTCACCTGTACATCCCTTGTAAAGTGGTATACCATACACCCAGGGAATGTAATCTAAATGCTACTAGTGGGCCTGCAGCACTGGTTGTGCAACCTACATTGCAGGGCCTTTGTGTGCAATTTCCTGCCACTTTGACTTGGCATTTAAAACTTCTTGCCAAGCCTTAAACTCCCCTTTTATTATATATAGGTCACCCTTTAAGGTAGGCCCTAAGTAGCCCTGAGGGCAGGGTGCTGTGCAAGTAAATGGTAGGACATGTACTTTTATATGTCCTGGTAGTGACAAGCAGCTAAATTCGTTTTTCACCACTGTGAGTCCTACTCCTCTCATAGGCTAGCATTGGGAATTTCTTAAAACACTTTTAAGCTGAAATTCCTGATTAGAAAGGAGTAGCTGCATCATGTTTCATATCTTTGGAACGGTAATGATAAATCCTCTTTAATGGTAAAGTTGGATTAAAATTGAAAGTGGGCATTTCTCTACTCTTACTGCTCTAGGTGCCCTGTATCCTGTCTTAAATGCACGTCTGGGATGTGTGACAGCTACACTTTGTGCATTCCCTCTAGACAGTCACAAACACAGGAAGGGTGGGTGTGACAGAGGACTCATCTGCATTCATCTGCATTCTGACAGCCTTCCTGGGCAGGAAGGGGGAGTGGGAGCTGACATTTACATCTGAATAGGCAGTCCCAGACAAAGGGCTGATTACCCCCCACAGATGAAAGGGGAACTTTGCACGTCAAGTAGCTGGTTTGAATACACCCCCACCTCAGTACTGGGGCTCTGCCCCTACCAAGAATGTACACTACTGGACCTGTGAAGAACTCTAACCAGGAGTAAGGACTGCTGTGCTACAAGGATTGCCACTCTACTTGACTGACTATTCTAAGGAACTGCTTCACTGTTGTGCTGAGCTGCCCCTGCTGCCTTCTGATCTCTGCCCTGCTGAGGACAAGGACTGGTCCCATCTCACTTGACACCAGAGTGACTCCAAGGGCTTGCTGGCTTGCCTCCGGTTTTCTGAAGTCTCAGGGTCATAAAAAAATTCCTGCAATTCTGCTGGTGCTGCTGAACACTGCCATCTGTGAGTCTTACCCCTTGCCTGAGGTGCCCCCCTCCAGTTCTGGGCCCCAGAAGTGGGTTCTGCAGCTGTGTCTGCACCAAAATCAACATAGTGACTCCTTTTCGCCAATCGGAACTGATGCATTGCCCTTCGATACCAATCCAAGAGCCAATCAACGACATCGCCTCAATTGACTGATAGCGCGGCTCGACATCGATGTAGCACCTGCATCATAAAGGGATTTGATGCCAAAGCTTTCATTGACTGCGTGGATAGGCGCCGATGCTTCACCTCCATCCACCGGATCAACAATGCAGCACCTCCTCGACTCCTCACATCGAGTCTTCAACATCGACGCTTGTTCCATCCAAGGTACTTTGTCAGCGGGACCTGTCTGAGTCCTGTAGCCGGCCTGCCCTCCATCGCAATCGGCCTGACCTTTGGATTGACCCCGGGCTAGAGTGACCTCAAGTAACCCCTTAGCGCTATTGACTTCTAAGCATCAATTTTGCATTTAATCTTTAAAAATTCATAACTCTGGTTCTACTTAGTGGATTTTGTTGTGTTGGTCTTATTTTACTCATAAAAATACGATCTATTTTTCTAACCCTGTGTGGAGTATTGGTGCTTTCATTGTCTTACTGTACTTGTGTTGCACAAATACTTTGCATATTGCCTCTTTAGATACGTCAGACTGCTCTGTGCCAAGATGCTAGAGGGTGAGCATGGTTATCTTTTAGTCTGTTTCTAGATTACCCTGACTAGGATTGTGGTCCCTACTTGGACAGGGTGCATACCTCTGCCAACTAGAGACCCATTTTCTAACACTGGTGATCTGCGGTGAGGCTAGGACTTGTGTTTGTGCAATACCACATAGGAATTCAGTGTTCACTACAACTCTATAATTAAGACCATTTTGAATTTTTTTATAATTCTCCATGATTAACATCTTTGATTTTTCAAAAGTCTTTTTGCCCCATACTCATTTACTCTACAAGGTCTGTGGTCCTACCTGGTAATATGGATTTCGAGCTGGCCAACCTGAAGGCATACACAGTGGCCCAGCTCAAGAGGTTCTGCCAGGAGAGAAGGGTGTTCCATAAAGGAAGTGCCAAGAAGGTAGAGCTATAGAAATCCTTAAGAGCATGGGCAACAGCCCACCCAGAAGGAGAAGTGGATGAGGTGGAGGGGTCAGAGTCTGAGGAGGAGGAATTGGAGCAGGACCAAGAAGGAGGTCTTGACATGCAGGCTTCTGATGAGGGGGGTAACATCCTCCCAGGACTGGAAGTCTGCAGCCAGCCAGGCAGCAGTGTGTCTTCAAGGAACCTGTCCGCAGAGGGCCTGGCATACAGGAGGGAGGAGAGAAAACTGAAATTGGATCTTGCCAAGTTAGACAAAGAGGAGGCCCTTGCTAAACTGGAGAAGGAGCAGGCTCTTGAGGAGAGAATGTTGTCTATGGAAGAAAGAAAAAGGACCCATGATGTCTGCATGAGAGAGCTGGACATCAGAGCCCTGAGAGAGGGGTCCAGCAACAGCAATGGTGGCAGCATACCTGCAGTGTCCACTGATGAGTCCAGAGTCAGGATCCCAAAAGATTTGGTGCCCAGCTATGTGGTGGGAGTTGCCATTGACAAATGGTTTTCAGCCTAAGAAGCAGCTCTTAGAGTGCTCAAGGACCCAGAGGAGTTCAGTTTGTGGAGGTATATGCCCAAGATGGGGAGGGACACCCTCCTTACACTAGAGGTAGAGGACCAGACATGCTATACTGCAATGAAGGCCATCCTAGTCAGCAAGTTTGGACTGACCCCTGAGAGGCACAGGCTCAGATTCAGGGGCAGTCACAAGATCTCATCACAAACATGGGTGGATTTCTTGGATTATGACAATGAGGCACTGAGTGCTGGGTGAGGGGCAGCAAGGTTGATGATTATTCAAGGATGTACAACTTGATTTTGAATGAGCTCATGCCTGATATTTGTTTTCCAGAGCAGCAGTAACACCTAGAGGATAGCAAGTTAACTGACCTCAGGAAACATGCTGAGGAGGTGGATATCTGGGGCAGCACCAGAATGTTCAAGAAGGCATCTGGGGGGAACTCCTTAAATGGTGGTCACGGTTCCCACCAGAAGAAGGAGGAGATAAAAAGACAAAGTTTTCAAAAGGCCCCCCAAAATAACTAACAATGGAAAGGGTCTGGTTCTCACTTCCAATCTGGCCACCAGAACAAAAATGACCCTGACAAAGGTCAGCAGCCCATGCCCATCAAGTGCTATGACTGTTACGAGTATGGACACTACAAGGGGGATCCCAAGTCTACAAAAAGAGCACCGTCTCCCACTGAAGGAAAGAATCCACGGGTGGCTAATGTAGTGCTGGTGAGGAGTTTATCCCAGTTAATGGGGGGTAGTGTAGTGAGGTTTCCCTAGTGTCCCTGGGTGACAGTGAAATGGTTACTAAGATTAATGTGCCCTCAAATACTACTAAGTATAGACAATGTGTCACCATCAGTGGGCAAGGTGTTGAGGCTATGAGGGATACAGTAGCCAGCATGACTATGGTAAATAGTCAGCTGGTGTCCCCAGAGCAGGTAATTCCAAATACATTCCTCCAGGTTGTGGAAGCTGACAACACAGAGGGTCACTATCCAGTGGCCCTTGCTCGCTTTGAGTGGGGGGTTCGGGTTAACAGGTCTTCAGAAAGTTGCTGTGAGCCCTGCCATGCCTGTAGACTGTTTGTTGGGGAATGACCTTGATCACACTACATGGAAGGAAGTGGAGTTCAAGGCTTACATGGAGATGTTGGGGTTAGCTGATTGGATCTGTGTAAGAATAAGGTCCATTGCTGCCTAGGATTGGAGTCAACATTGGTTGGAGCCAGTAACATTGGCCCAGCTAGCTGCTAAAAAGGGGAAAGGCAGAGCTCCTGAGAGTCTTTCCAGTGAGGTGGATGGGGCACCTGCTGAGACCACCCTGTAGCCCACTGAGGGGGCGCTGCTTCCCTTGGTGACCTATCTA
Organism: Calotriton arnoldi; assembly: GCA_963921515.1. Lineage (NCBI taxonomy): Eukaryota > Metazoa > Chordata > Amphibia > Caudata > Salamandridae > Calotriton > Calotriton arnoldi. Next base: position 807,055 of record CAWUFW010007304.1, on the reverse strand, counting down.
CACTTACTGGATGGCATGTAGAAGGAGGACCCAACAAGGAGAAGCTCTGTAGGGTACAGAGGGAGTGTCCAACCCTTGAGGGCATGAAGAAACAGACTAAAGTCCAATCAGCAAGTGATGTCCCTGGGAGTTATCACATTTACTGAGAGGACAACCTCCTTTACAGTGAGCCGAAGGCTCCTGTGCATGGGTCAGCAAGGGTCCTGGTGGCTTCCTACTGAAGCTAGCTCCCAAGATTCCCCTGCAAGGACACCTGAGCCAAGACAAGAACTTCACAAGGCTTGGGCCACACTTTCCTTGGTGAAAGATTGGGACATCCTCAGATGCATTCTGCAGGACTTGTGTAACCTGCCAGGCCAGTGGGAAGACAGGGCAGAGGCTGAAAGCCTCCCTTAATTCCTTGCCTGTCATTGGCACACCTTTTGAGAGGGTGGGCATGAACATTGTTGGGCCTATGGATCCCCAGACTGCAACAGGTTTATCCTGGTTCTGATGCATTATGCCACTAGGTACCCAGAGACAATCCCTCTGATGACCATGACTTAACCTGCAGTAGCAAATGCCCTGATGGGGATTTTTACCTGTGTGGATTTTCCCAATGAAGTTGTGTCTGACAGGGGCACAGACGTCATGTCTGCATACATGCAGTCAATGTGGAAGATGTGTGGGGTAACCTACAAGTTCTCCACTCCTTTACCATCCACAAACCAATGGGCTTGTTGAGATAGTCAACAAGACCATAAAAGTCATGATTAGAGGCCTACCTGAGGCCTTGAGGAATAAGTGGGACATCCTCCTACTATGCCTGTTGTTTGCCTAGTGGGAGGTACCACAGAAGGGAGTGGGTTGCAGACCATTTGAGCTTCGGTAGGGGACCTCTGAGCTTGGGAATGGAAGGGTGGGAGCAAGTTCCCCAGAGGACTACCCAGTATGTATTGAGCTACATGCTGACCTTCAGAAGCCAGATGGCTAAGTTGTGGATGCAAGCTTTTGACAACTTGAAAGCAAGTCAGGCTGTGATAAAAGAGTGGTATGGCCAAAATTCTACCACTGTGGAATTACAGCCAGGGAAGAAAGTGTGGGTGATGGAACCTGTAGAACCCAGGGCACTCCAGGACCTTTGAACTGGGCCCTATGAGGTGATTGAGAAGAAGGGTAATGTCACCTACCTGGTGGACCAGAAGACCCGCAGACAACCTCACATGGAGCTTCATATCAGTCGCCTCATACCCCACATTGAGAAGTCTGAGATAACCATGCTGTTGGTGACAGATAGAGAAGAGGAAGAGGAGAATGAACCTCTCCCTGACCTCTTGTACTCCAAAGAGAAAGGTTGAGTCTGTGGAAGGAGCAATCCTTTCCCCCACTCTAACTCCTGAGCAGCAGAGGGATTGTAACCAAGTGTTGGGACAGTACTCCTCTCTTTTCTCCCTTATTCCTGGGACTACCCACCTGTATACCCATGATGTGAACACAGGGGGCAACCTCCCTGTTAAGAATACATCTTACAGGTTGTCTATAAGGTAAGGGCCAGTATCAAGTGTGAAGTCTCTAAGATGTTGGAATTGGGGTGTGATAGAGCCCTCCAATAGCCCTTGGTCCAGTCCTGTGATTCTGGTACCAAAAGCTCGGACACCTGAACTTAGGTTCTCTGTGGATTATAGAGGGCTAAATTCGGTGACCAAGACTGATGCTCATCCCATCCCCTGGTCTGAGAAGCTCATTGACAGGTTAGGGGCTGCCCAGTACTTAAGCACCTTTGATCTTACATCAGGGTACTGGCAGATTGCCCTAACAGAAGATGCCAAGGAGAAGTTAGCCTTCTCCACTCCAGAGGGCCACTACCAATTTTGTGTGATGCCTTTTGATTCAAGAATGCCCCTGCAACCTTCCAGAGGATGATGAACCAGGTACTTGCTAGTATGGAGGCCTTCTCAGCTGCATATCTGGATGACATAGCTGTCCTCAATAGCAGTTGTAAGGACAATGTTTTTCACCTCCAGGAAGTGCTTCAGGCTCTCCAACTGGCAGGCCTGACTATCAAGGCCGGTAAGTGCCAGATAGGGAAGGGGTCTGTGGTATACTTGGGACACCTGGTGGGCAGGGGTAAGGTGTAGCCTCTCCAGGCCAAGATAGAGACTATCATGGTCTGGGAGCTCCCCAAAACCCAGACTGAGGTCAGAGCATTATTGGGCCTCACTGAGTACTACAGGAAGTTTGTCAAGGGATATGGCACTATTGTTGCCCCCTTGACAGAGCTGACTTTTAAGAAGCAGCCCAGAAATGTGATTTGGATAGGGGTATGCCAAACTGCATTTGAATCCTTGAAGCAAGCCATGTGTACAGCCCCAGTGCTCAGGGCCCCTGACTTCTCCAATGAGTAGATAAGATTTCTCAGACCATGACATAGGGACAGTTTTATCACAGCTAAATGAAGAGGGCCTGGACCAACCTGTAGCCTTCATCTCCAGGAGGCTACTTCCTAGGGAACAGAGGTGGAGTACAATAGTGAGAGAAGCTTTTGCTGTGGTTTAGGCACTGAAGAAGTTGAGTTCATTCTTGTTTGGTACTCACTTCCTGATTCATCCTCAGGTAGCTCATGCAAATAAGGGGCGAGAAAGCAAAATTGTTGTTGAGGTGGTCCATTTCCCTACAGGGTATGGACTTCAGGGAGGAAAACAGACCACGGGTAGACTACGCCAAAGCTGACGGTCTAGCCAGGTTTTTCCGAGAGAATCGCAATTAGGAAATCGGTATTCCTAATGTTAGTACATCTGGCACTTACTGTCTTTCAGACCTTCATCTCTGCATTTGCAGGCAATCACAGGTATTGCAAACTGCAACCTGCCTCATTAATATTCATTAGGCAGGTTATTTCGTAACCCTCTCTGAATGTACAATTTGTGATGTCACTCATTAGTGGCTGTATGACGGAATAAATGCCTTTACAATGAATGCCTTTATAACGAAGTTGTAACAACGAAGGTGCAATTACAACTCAAGTCTTTACTACGACTACAGTTACCATGCTAATACATATGGATACATTAAAAATACCTCAACCACACATACCACTACCATGAACACCACTACAATGAACACTTTTACAATGACCATATGAAAATACAAAAATGATTGTCCTTTAAACACAGCAGTATCTTAACATTTTGTTAAAAATATATCACATTACTCCTGTTGCTAAAATACAAGCGTTTCCCTTTAACACTTCAGTGCAGTAGTCCTTTCTTTATTTTAGGACTACCAGTGTGCCTTCTTTGAAAATAAAATGGCTGTCATTCTACATGTGGGAAATAATAAAAAGAACACTTTTCAACCCACAAAATAATTGCACACTGTGTTCTAAATCACCATTAAAAATGCACTCCAACCCATATTTTTCTTTAAATAAATGATTTACATTAAAATAGTATAAATCCAGTCGTCCACCATTTTGTGATCAGTTCTTCACTGACTTCTGTTGAGAGCACACGCTTCCTTGACAGTTGCTGAGCAACGAGAGTTTCTTACTGTGAGACTGCCATCTATCAATATAAGTAAGTACAGCATTATAATAAAATGCATTTAATGTAAGCAAACTAAATCTTATGTACACATATTAATGTTTTCCTTTTTAAAATATACAGTTATTTCAAGATTGTCTCCGAAAGATATCCTAGATTCAGTTACTGAGATCTTACTATTGTAAGTTATTAGTTTAAATACATATAGACACAGGTCAGTGTCGACGGGCAAAATATACTATTAGAAGTTCGCAGCGTGCATAACTCAGGGCAAGTGTTGAACTGTGACTGGGGCAAAAATTACTACCAAATCTCGACAGTGATCATAACTTAGGGCAGGTACTGGACAGTGACTTGGGCAAAAAATACAATTCTAACTCTGCTGGGGGCATAACTCAGAGTAAGTGCTGGACAGTGAATGGGGCGCAAAATACTACTCTAACTCTGCTGGGGGCATAACTCAGGGCAGGTGCTGGAAAGTGAGTGGAGCAAAAATTACTGTTCTAACTTTGCGGGGTCATAACTCAGGACAGGTACGGGACAGTGACTAGGGCAAAATGTACTATTCTAACTCTGCTGGGGCATAACTCAGGGCAGGTGCTGGACAGTGACTGGGGCAAAAAATACTGTTAAAACTCCACTGTGGGTATAACACAGGGCAGGTGGTGGGCAGTGACTGGGGCATAAATTACTATCTCAAACTCCATTGGGGGCATAACTCTGGGCAGGTGTTGGAGAGTGACTGGGGCAAAACTTACTAATCTAACTCCACAGGGGATATAAATCAGGACAGGTGCTGGACAGTGACTTGGGCAAAAATTACTATTCTAACTCTGCTGGGGGCATAACTCAGGGCAGGTGCTGGACAGTGACTTGGGCAAAAATTACTGTTAAAACTCCACTGTGGGTATAACACAGGGCAGGTGGTGGGCAGTGACTGGGGCATAAATTACTATCTCAAACTCCATTGGGGGCATAACTCTGGGCAGGTGTTGGAGAGTGACTGGGGCAAAACTTACTAATCTAACTCCACAGGGGATATAAATCAGGACAGGTGCTGGACAGTGACTGGGGCAAAAATACTATTCTTACTACTCTGGGGGATAACTCAAGGCAGGTGCTGGACAGTGACTGGGGCAAAAATTACTATTCTAACTCTGCTGGGGGCATAACTCAGGGCAGGTGCTGGACAGTGACTTGGGCAAAAATTACTGTTTAACTCCGCTGGGGGCATAACATATGGCAGGAGCTAGGCACTGACTACGGCAAAAATTACTTTTCTAACTTAGCTGGGGGCATAACAGGTGCTTGGCAGTGACTGAGTGGGTAGTAAAAAAAAATTACAAAAAGTTGCACAAAATAGTCATTTAATTTTTCTATTTCAAAAAGATACATTTAACCTTACAAAACAAAGGAAAATCTACAAGTAGTAGAACAAATCCAACACACCAATCAACAATTTATATGTAAGTAACTGAAAAACAATCCATAGAAAACTCATCCAGTTCACCTCAATATCAAACGTATAGAAACCATTTTATACATTGTACCTCTCTTCCTTCAAACAAATTACAAATGTACAGAAATTAACGTCATCTCCAGAAAAACCACTACCAAGAAGAAACAGGATCTCTCTGTTTCTCACTTTCAAAAACCAGTACCAAGAAATCACCAGGTAAACAAACAAAAAAAAAATATTTTAAAAAGAGTAACTACAATTGTTTCCCCTTCAACAAATAAACAAGATAACTCATTTGCAATACTACATTTAAAAATATGAATGTATTAATGTATGTAATCATTTCTCTTTCTCTACTGGCAAGCCATATTAACACCACATTTTGTTTTCTCTTACTAGGTAACATAACAAAGAACAAAATAAACATTGCACTAAATATACATCCTAACATGTGTTTCCTTTCTTCTTAGAAATTTGACAGAAGCAACAGCGATGGATTCTGCTTGTCTAGCCAAATATTTAAATTCAAGAAGAGGGAATAGCCTTCTTAATTATGGTGGCTATCTTTATTGTAAGGAAAGATTAACTGAGCCAAGGAATTTTTGGAAGTGTGTGCAGTATTTATTGTCCTTTGCATGCACAGGCAGAGTGGTTACTCTGGGTGACACTGTGGAAGGGACCACAGAGCACAACCACTATGCCTCTGCAATGGAGATTGCAGTATGTGAAAAAGTTCAACATATGAAAATGCTTGCACCCACCTCAAATGAGCCCTGTGGCTCAGTTTTGAGGGAGGTAGCCCAAAACATCCCCATGCCTTCAGCAGGTTGTATGCCCAATATTACCAACCTTAGGCAAGTAACCCCCAACATGGAACCCCACAAACCTATTCTGACATTAACATTCCCCCTGCACTAACTGTAACTTTCACCAATAAACCTTTTCCTTTTGCATGACAAACAAAACCCTCTGAATAGAATACTAATCTTTATCACAACCCATAACCTTGCAACTCTTGAGAATAGTGATATTTGGATGATGCATGGCACATTTAAATCTACACCCGATCATTTCACCCAAATATACAGTATTCATGCAAACATAAATAACACTTCAGTCCCTTTTAGTTTACAGGTTACTCCCTGACAAACAATCCTCAACTTACACTGAATTTTTGTCTGTGATAAAAGCCAAAACAATTAATAAAAGTCCTAGAAAAGTAATAATTGAGTTTGAATTAACCATTCGTAATTGTGTTACTAAAATGTACCCCGAAACCCAAATCCAAGGAAGTTTTTTTTTTTTACTTTTCTACGGGGTATTGGGCAGAAAGTATGCTTAATTGAGGAATACATGTCAAACAGTAAAGTGCAATTTGAATTAAGGAAACTAACTGCATTATGCGTTGTACCTCCTGAATGTGTGGATGAGTTTTACATCATCAATTACTGATTCTGACTATTTTGCCCAAAATGAAGACAAATTGGCCCCACTACAAAACAATTTTGAGGACACATGGATTGGCCATCTAAGCAGGTCAGGTCACAAGAGGAAGCCAAGGTTCCCCATTGACTGGTGGAACTGTTACGCTACCTGCTTAAAGGGAGGTGCAAAGACTAACAATGCCCTTGAGGGGTGGTACAACTCCTTCAATAAATCGATTAGCAGACATCACCTAAACCTTTATAATTTCTTGGAAATTTTGAAGAAGGAGCAAAGTTTCCAGGAAATGAAAATAGCACAATCATTGACAGGTAATCTGAACCCACGTGTTTCTAAATATCTAAGGAAATGTCAGTGCGACTTTTGGCTAAAATGCAACAGTTCCCGTTGATGGCGGCTTCAGAATACCTAGACAAGCAGACATACTTCATTTCTAAAAAAAATACTATCACCTTTTCTAGCTTACTTGCCTGTTTTGGCAAAATTATCTTATTCAATTGTCTTTTTTCAACTCTTGGTGACTTTTTCAAACCACCTGTCACCAAGAGTCTCTAGTACTACAGTACTCCATAGAAACAAATGCAATGTCCATCAAAGATCCCAACTCCCCAAAAATCACTCAGTTTGTTTAACTCACCGGGCCTCATTTAGAATATTTTGACACATGGCAGAGCAGCCAGCCTTCCAGCTGCGCTGCCGTGAGTCAAAAGAAAAAGGTGGGAAGGTGCCGTACTTAGAAGATGTGGGGCATTGCTGGCCTTTTCCCTTGAGCTGGTGCACAATGGGCTGCTATGTGCCAACGCAGGCACCCTTGCGCCTTGGTGCAAGGGTGTTCACGTTGTAGGGGTGATTGGTTTTGTGCAGGAAGGGACACCTTCCTTCACAAAAACAATCACGAGAGGTGCTTTCCTCTTTCTATGTGTGTTGCAGAATGCAGCACACATGGAAAAAGAAAAAACAAGGAGAAATAAAGGTATTTCTACTCGTTACGCATCCCTTATGCCTCCTCTGAGGAGGCGTAGGAATCTGATGCATTCCCAGGTTCACAAAACCTTGTAAATATGGGAATGTGTTGGGTTCAATGGATGTTGTGTGGGAACACTTAGAGTAATGCATGAAAGGTGCCATATTTCCAAGGCCATTAAAAGCCATGCTCTGTGGCTTTAAATGGCTTTGTAAATATGGGTAGGCACACTGCGCCACTGGTGCGTCAAAAAAAGTGACGTACCAAAGGTGCAATGGGCTTTAAATAAGCCACACCGCTTCATACACATCAGATGTAGGGAAAAAGTCTGTGTAGAGAAAAACACAAATTCAACCCCCCAAAAAAAATCCCAAAAGAGCTAGAGTCTGTCTAAAAAATCACCACAACAAATCCATTTAAAATTGTTCCAAACTAAATCCATGGAGCAGAAAATCTGCAAATCCAAAAACTGGAATCCGCTAGACAAAGTACGCTGGTTGAAAAACATACCTTGAAATGATAAAGGTAATAATCCATATCGAACTTTCACAAAAGAGGAAAAAACATTCCAACAGGAAACAATCCATGGAATCCATTTTCTATTTCCAGCCAAGTGGTCTGTGTCCCAAGTAGAGTCCAAACAGTTTACAAAAACACGATATGTAAAAAAAGCAAAATATTGAATATTGTTTTTTTAAAAATTGTTTTAAAAAAGTGCATAACATTTTCTAGAAATCCTTTTTTAAATTTGAGTTTGAAAAAAAAAACAATCGTTCAAACATGGGTATACAAATGCAACTTGAATGGGAATGAAAATGTGGTTAAACATCAAAAACATACATTACTCTTCTATCTAATATTTAACTATCTTTACCCCTTTCCTTACAATAAATATAGCCACCTATACACTTAAATTAATAAAGTAAATTGTTCTTACCTGACCGTAGCTCTTCCTTGCTTCTCATCTTGACCATGACGCTTTACCGACTGTAGAAGCAGGCGCACACCTACGTCAAGGCTAAAAGTAAAAAGGGAAATTTACCCTATTGAAGTCAATAGAATAGCGTGGGAAAAAGTTAAATAAAATGTTTAAAATATGTTTTGTTCTAAATAAAAACTGTATTGCATTTAAAAAAATTAAACGCTATTTCAAAGTATTTTTTATATTTTTCCCAGATTATTTAAAATTATTGTAATACATATTCTCTTTAAAAACATAGTGTGATTATTTATCAATCTAATTGAAAGAGTCCAAACTATCTATTTAAAAATTAATTTAGTTAAGGTACAAGTAGTTTAAATATTTTCCAAATTAATGCTCAGGTATTCAAATTATTATCTGAGTATTAATGGACCCCCCCTTCCTGTACCTCCATATCCCTTGCATCCCGTGCCTAAAAGTAATTGTTTCAAGCAATTGACATTTTTGCTTTTAAATGAATAATATGTATTTGAATATATATATCTTTCCACAAAGGACGCGGCACTCCAAAGCTGGATTAGCTTAATTTATTTAAACACAACACCACTCAACCAACGCGTTTCAGCCTTCACACGGCTTTCTTCACGATTAGTGAGTCCTTCTTCGATTACGCTTTGTATACCCATCTCTGGCGTAATGGGGCATTCTGGGATACGTAGTGCGATTTATTTTTAAATAACTTTATACATATATACAAAAAGGACAATCGCGCTTATGTCAGGATTTTACATTACAGTGCTTTCCTTGGTAATTATACTTAGGGGCCGATTCCGATTCGGGCCGGAAATCTCTCCGACCGAGCCGGACCCGGAGAGATTTCCGACCGAATCGGACTCTGGCAGTCCGACCGAACGAGTACGATGCGCACGTATGCCATCGGACTCGATTGGTTCGGACTCCCATTGAAGTCAATGGGAGCCAGTCGTACGACGCGTACACGGGCTCCCATTGACTCAATGGGCACGACGCGAACAAGGGCGCCCCCTACAGCGTGTTCGCGTCGGTGCGGGTCGCGCCGTACATTCACGTGTAGGGGGGACCCATGTGTCCCCCCTGTGTGCGACTCGTGTGCCTACGCTTCCAGGGGGGTCCGACACGGACCCCCCTGGAAGCTCCTTGGAGCCGGACTGCGCGAGTCGGTCGGAGCGGTCGCGATGCGCATCGTACTTACCCGGCCGGGGAACGTCTCCATTGCGTGGTGCGAGTCGTCCCCGTGCGAGTCGGTCGGAGCGGTCGGGTCCTGCGAACGAGTCGGTCGGAGATTTCGCGTGCACTCGCATCGTACTCGCTCGGCCGGACCCGCGTACAATTCGGTCGGGAAACAGGGCTCCGAATCGGATCCGGTAAATCCGAATCCGATTCGGAGCACTACCGGCCGAGATCGGAATCGGCCCCTTAGTGCGCATTGCTTATAAGCGATCTTTATCATGCACCAAAATATTTCATCATTGTTGTTATTAATCATTTGGGTATAGTACCTTAAATTACATTTCAGGGCATTTTGTTGTTTTTGTAACTTATGTCAACAATTCGATGCTTTTAACATTCATCATACATTATAAATATTCTCAATTTGGGTATAGTACCCCTACTTGACTTTTGAGACAAACGTAATGTCCAGCTGTTACTAACACTGTTCTAAATCATTCCGGTAGTTTATTCTACTCCAAATGTACAAAAAGTTCCTCATAGTTATTTATTCCTCTTGGAGTCTTAGTTCTGAGCCTGATGATATATCTTGATTCCATCTGTCGTAGTTTTTTCACTCTGTTCCCAACCATGTTCTTCCGGGGGTATCATATGAATGCCTTAGTAGTTCATCGCCCTCCAATCTCCTTTCTGGCATTGTGACATATGTTTCGCTGTGGCGTAAGTCATATTTCCATTCTTTACTGCGCAAATGTGTTCAAGAATACGTTTCTTGAGCATACATGTAGTACTTCCAATATATTTCATTCCGCAGTTACATTCTATAATGTAGATGACAAACTGTGATGTACAGGAAATATTTTGCTCAATTGGGATTGGCTTGCCATTTGGTTCCACAATTGTTCTCATGTTTTTCCCTATTTTGCAAGCCTTACATACATTACATTTCTTGAACCCCCTTTGTTGATCTAATAACCAGTTTGTATGTGGGTTTGCCTGAACGTGGCTTTTCACTAGCATGTCCTTTAGAGATTTTGTCTTCCTGTAAGTAACAATTGGTTTTGGGCCTAAAATGTTTCCAATGTCTGGATCTCCTGCGATTAGATATCCGGCCCATATGCTGAGCACCCGCTGTGGAGCGCCTTGGAGCTGAAAGGATCACATTGTAAGATAATTATTGAATATATATATGTATTAAAATTATTACGTGAGTAATAAAACACATCCCCACCCAAAACCCCTATTTCCCTTCCATTTCATGCCTGAGATTTAGTGTTACAATTAATTAACCATTTAAAAAAAAATCTTAATATATCTAATTGAAAAAACATGAATACGCCTATTGCAATTAATACCTAAGTATTAATACACTTTCCCACCCAATACAGCTATATCCCTTGCATACCATCCCTAATGTGTGTGTCACACTCCTAGAATTAATTTTAATTAATTTTTCAATTAAATATTTTAACAAATATTTAATTACAAATGAATTAATACTCAGGTATTAAAATTGATACCCAAGTATTAATACACTTCCCCACCCAATACCCCTACATCCTTTACATCCCATGCCTAAAGGTGTGCGCTTTACTCTTAGAAAGTCTTGTTGTAAAGGCGTTCGTGGTAACATACTTACCTATATACTTACAAACAGTTTTGCTGCTAAAGCATTCATGGTAATGACTTTCATGGTGAGTGTGTCGTTGTTGTAAAGGCATTCGCTGTAATGACATTTTCGTGGTAATGAGTGACCTTGTGGTTAAGGTAAGTCATGGTTAAGGCATCATTGTAACTGTTGTTTTCCCCCCATTAGTACATAGGTCGCATTGCAAATTGCATTCCCATTCGCAAAGCAGTCAGTCTGCAAATTACAATTCCTGATTTATGAATTGGAATAGTACATCACACCCCTAGGAACTGAGGTGAAGTGGTGGTAGACTACGCCAAACTGTGACATAAATAGAAATCTGAGTCACAAATAATGCACACATTATGGAGTTATTGTCTGCTTGGTGCATAATAACTCAAGTATAAATGCTGTCAGAGCAGGCAACTCCCACACATAAAGATGTGATAACTTCATCATGAACTTAATGCTCAAACTGACAAAACTGCTACATACAGGGACTCAAAAATGAGAGAGATTTAAAACTTTGGGATCACATGCTGAATCTCCAACAAACTATTTAATTGTTAAACCCACGAGTAGAGCCCAATATATCAGCTGAGAGTTTGTTAAAATTCCTTTATCTCTATAATATTAGTAACTGCTCACTACCATGCAGCAAAAGTAATAGAAAACAAGAAATTAAAATGAAAGCAATAAAGAACACCCATTAGCCTAATTCAGACATTAAACCCGAATCCTCTTTTAACATCACCCCTTAACCCAAGACAAAAAACACCTCAAGTGCATCTTTGAGACAATGTTTTCTTTATAGTTATACTACATTGCATACTTCACCTTTTATACTACTGCCTAATTGATCTATCTCTTTTCCAAATTGAGGAAATTCTGTTCTCCTCGAGTTTGTGATTGGGAGCTTAAATAGAGGGTATTGCTTAAACGATGCACATAATGGAATTCACAGTCCAATCCAATATGCCTTTTATGCCAGTTGGCATGTAGGGCAGCAGCGAAGGACCGGCACTTCTGTATTTCTTGATCAGGTTTCTGTACATCTGTAAGGTGCTCCAGCTGTGGTTCAGAGGCTTCATTTGTGTCTCCACAGTTTGCCTTCAAGTGTTCTTTGACCTTATCTAAGATGTTCGTTGAGTCAGTTTTCCTGTGTAATACATAGTTCATAGGGTTCAGAATCCAATTCTGGTCTTGCACTTGGCACTCAGAACTTCTGCCATTCTGTCAGTCGTTTTCTTGTGGCTTTGACAACTCTCATTCATGCATGTCTTCTGTAGATACTCTGGAAGGCTCTTGTGCCCAGAAGATGTAGTGGTTCTTGCTGATGTTTTGTAACAAATACTTCTTTTTATAGGACAAAGTTGTGAGCCTTGTGCTCAACCTCCAAACTGGAGGAACAGTGGATCGTGCTTTGTCTAGTCTCCACCCTTTGACCTGTCTGTCTTGGGCAACCGTGCCAGGAGACTAAGCTCCCACTAGAATAGTTCTTAAGGTCACTGAGACAAGCAAGCCCCTTGACCACTTCAAGGTGACAATCCTTCGATGAGGGATTTCATAGTAGTTACTGGAAAAGACACAAGAACTGTGAGATATTACATTCTACATAACCCTCCTTTTCATTTTCCCCATTTCATTCCATGGTTATGGCTTAATTTTTCCCAAGGCAAACATTATTTGTTAAAATAAGTTTTAGATTTAATTGACTCCTGAAGATGCACCTTATCCATTTAAAAATAGCCCCGATGGCTGTTTGCATTAGAGTGCCTAAGGTCTTAGGGAGACTTTCACAGATTGTTTCACAGACAGAAACCCAACCCTCTTCAAATTCACCTCCTAAAGTACAACTGTAATTCTCATTCAATGTGGAACATCTCTTAGCAAAAATCATTATGTGACTTGTGACAATACAGCATTGCCCTTGGTGACACATTTCTCACCTATGCAGGACCCCACAGAATTGGGAGGTCATTACAATGTTGGGCGGAATCCCTTGCGCCCGACAACGCAACAGTCACGGGACCGAGCAACACCCGGTCGTCGATCCCGACCGCCTCATTACGATGCGGCCGAATACATTTCGGTCGCATTCCTACATTTTCCTATGGCAGCATGCATTCCAGCCGTAAACCAGCCGTACTGCATGCTCCCATAGTGATATGGGAGGTGCGGTTCATCTCTGCACCCCGTGGCAGGCACCCACAAGGTGCAGGGATCAACAGGGGGGCACAATAGGTTCCCCCTCCGTCTCCAACCAGAGACTGTGCACCCAAGGGGGCACTGCTAGGGGCACCAAAAGACGCTTTTCGACATGGTTTCCATGTCATACAGACAGGCATGGAAACCATGTTGGAAACCGTCATCCTAATCTCAAGGGCGGAATTAGCCGCCCTTGAGAATACAGGCCACATTCCTACTGGCGGACGGGCTCTCCGAGCCCGTCGGTAGCCAGCCAGAATAACCGGCCGGTTTCCTTTCCGACTGCCTCCATTGTAATGAGGCGGTCGGAAAGGAAATCAAACAGCCCATTATGATGCGGCTGTAAAGGCTCCAACCAGAGACACCTTAAAATAAAATACACCCATAGCATCGATTTTCCTGAAGGGATGCTTACAATTTCAATTTCTTGAATGTGGACGATCTTCGCTCCAAAATAGTTCTCTGACTGACTGTATTGCCATTAGCCGTTCCTCCCATCACACTTATTTGTGGTCAATTTTCCTTATGAATTATTCCAGAGTGAAACTATTATTGCTACATCTATGAGACCTAAGTGCATCCTAGGTTCACGTCACCTGAATCAAGACACACATATTATTTCCTCAGTATCACCCTTATCTAATTAGCATGAAGAAAGCAGCCAGAAGACACTATTCCATTTGGACTTTATTTAATAAAAACAACAATAACTCCAGTATGCCATCGTTAAAAAATAAAGTTTATCAATCCTGTTCTCAGTTTAAGACTTTAAAAACTATTGTAACTGCAGTGAATGAGAAATTTTCTAATTAGGTGCTAACAGCGATAAAGACAGATATCCTTCTCCTTCAAAGGAGAGCAGAAGGCGCCATCAATTAGGGATGATTTTGAAGCAAGGTAAAATGTCACCTAGAGGAAATAAAATCAGAGAGTAGTGAAAGCATGGAATTTATTTTACACATACTTGCCAAATCTGAGTAATGACAATATTCATTTTATACGCCATTCCTTAAGGCAGCCCTCCACCTCACATTCTGGGGTAGTTGTGCTCATACATACAATATTAAAAGCAAACCAAAAGGCACAGAAAACAATGTGGTGGTTAAAACATCCTGACTTGGTGGCAGTGTTGCACTTGACATTGGCCTCTTGTCAGAAAATTAAAACCCTTCTTACACCCCCAAGGACTTCAACCCTGGTGATTCCTAGTTTGGACTACAGAAGTGCAACCGTAGGCGGTTTACCCAAATCCAAAACGGCTCCCTTAAGGGCCTCCCTCAACTCCATTGCACGGCTCATCATTGGATCAAAAAGAAAGAACCACATTGCCCCTGATTTGAAATCTCTCAACTTGCTCCACTATAGAGCAAGAATTCAGCTGAAAATTGCATGCATGGCCCACAAAGCCCTACACTTCAATCCCCCAAGTTACCTTGCTCAGAAGCTTGAACTTTCTGGCGGATACAGATCTTCTAGAAGCTCCGGCACTCTACTGCTGAAACCATAGAGATTAGAAAAAAGAAAACCTAGAATAGAGCCTTCTCTGGCATCGCCCAAGAATTTGGAACTCCCTTCCCCTTGAAACCAGACTGAATGCCTCAACAACATCTTTCAAGAAGGAAGTTAAATAACTACTCATGAACACATTTCTGCCCTAGACTCTTGGAACTCTTCTCCCTGAGCTTATCAGGACTCCTCATCTTCACTCTTGATTACTGCTCGCTTGTGATAGTATTGTTTTGGATCTATCTGTCTTATCTTTGAGGTGATCCCGCCCTCAATGGGGATATGCCTCTTGACAATTATAATATATTGATTTTATATGTCTCTTTTTTAACATTGTAGAGAGCTCTGATACCCGTGAGGGTCTTGTTCGTGCTATATAAAACTTTCAAATAAATAAATACATTCCAACGAAAGTGAAAAGGCAGTAGCATGGTGGCAGTTCTATGTAGAAATTAGTAATGTGTATATACATAGCTCTCTAAAATAAACTCAAAGACGGCTTTTTTCACTATGTACACAGCGAAAACTAATTGAATATATGGTACTTTGACAGAAATATTATTTCATAAAAAATCATAGATTGATAAAAGAAGTTTGTAGAAATATGGTACTCTCCAAGGTTGACTCTTTTGTCTGGTTTGGAAGGCTTCAAGCTACCCCTTAAATAGTGCATAGATGCCATTCCTTCATGACCACCCTCTAATTATGCCCTTACAGAAAAAAGAGCCTTCCAAAGGTTCAAAGAAGCTTTCTTCTTCTGACGACTGCTTTTTATTGCAATATAAGGTGATTTAAAATAGTGGAAGCACAAATAAAACTAAGGAAACTACCAGTTATTCTATTCATGACAAACCTACCATATTAATTTTCAGTGCTAGGCAGCTCGCCTGTCTCTGTTTGCAATCCTGGCTGGACTTAAAGGATGTTTTCCAAAAATAATTCTCGATTAGAATCTTGGAGTGCTAAGTACTCTTGAGCTTACGGCACGATTATTTTTGTGTAGCTGAAGTTAAGAAAATTACAGTATGATCTCTTCAATCCCTGCTAATAGACAAAGCAGAATGTGCGCACTTCACAAAGGATTTTGTATATGTAGTTCCTTTCTGCATGTAGTTTTTTGAGGGCTTGTTTTGTTGTAAGATAAATATGTTCTTGGGCATTTTAGAAACTATTTGTGTGATTCATTGACTGACTTTGCCTAGGCCAGTGAGTACTAGTTATTTTCGTGTGAGTGGTTTGAGATATATTTCCAATGAGCAGCATCATTACTGACAATTACCCCCCATTTTAGTGAATTATTGAAGAATACATATGATTGAAGGCTCTGCTTATTGACTCGTCTGTGTGGCGGAAAAAACAGATTCTTGCACATGATTACCTTAGCATGCTATCCTTGGAGGATTGGCAACTTGGTTTAGTTATACTCATGGGTGGCATAGCAGATGTTTTACTGATTGTGGAACCTGATCTAAGACAGCAGCAAATATAAATCTAATGTCAATTCCTTGCATACCAAAACGATACTATTCATTTTATTAAAAGGAATTTTGTGCCCATATGTGAGGTATGTTTAGACTGCGGATGTTAGAAATTGTAAAGATTACTCAAGTTTCTTATCCTTCTGTAATTATTCTTCATGGTACCTTCATCATCAGAACCCGGGTAGTTTCCCATCTGCACAATTCATCAGAGATTTCATAGGTTGTAGTTGAGAATGTACGGTTCTACACCCAGTGAAAATAACTCTGTAAAATGTTGTTGTGATAAGACTTTTTTTATTTTAAACAGTTTGGCCACAACATATCAGCATTTAGGACACTTTGGCTACTAGTTCAAAAAGAAATGCACTCATTTTAGACAATAAAATTTAGTTTGCAGCAGGCTCTAAAATTGGAACTCAAATGGGAATATGTCATAGATGTGCTTGAACTTCTGTGACTACTAAGCCGAACTTGAATCATTTGCAAGAAGTTGTTTAACAAGTGTCAAAAGAGAGTTGAGAATTCAGTTCAAATATGACTATAAAGTTATTACAAAAAGAACAATTGATGGACAGAATGCAGAACAATGTCCTACATTCACCCCAGTACAGAGATCTGGGCCTAAATCCATAGTTTTTTTGCTCCCCATGCCATTCCAGTTTGAACCCAGCCATATGCAAATCAGTCTTGACCCTGCACCCAATGGGAACAGTCAAGCCCGAACTGCCAGGCCAGGTCCTCCCCGGACTGGAAACAAGCATCCTAGGACCGGTTTCAGGATTTCACCCCTCATCAGCCAGGATAGCTTGACTCCAGTGTCATGGAGAGCGCAAGACCCACGTTTCGGCATACCTGTCCCACTCGGGGTGACAAATGCAAAAAGAACAATTGATGGACAGAATGCAGAACAATGTCATACATTCACCCCAGTACAGAGATCTGGGCCTAAATCCATCGTTTTTTTGCTCCCCATGCCATTCCAGTTTGAACCCAGCCATATGCAAATCAGTCTTGACCCTGCGCCCAATGGGAACAGTCCAGACCGAACTGCCAGGCCAGGTCCTCCCTGGAATGGAAACAAATAATCCTAGGACTGGTTTCGGGGTTTCACCCCTCATCAGCCAGGATAGCTTGACTCCAGTGGCGCAATGAGCACAGGACCCATGTCTGGGCATACCGTCCCACTTGGGTGACAAATGCAAAAAGAACAATTGATGGATGGAATGTTGAACAATGCAAACATTAACCCCCAGTCACAAAGATCTGGGTTTAATCCATCGTTTTTTTGGTCACCACGCCACCCCAGTTTGGACCCAGCCATACGCAAATCAGTCTTGACCCTGTCCCTCATGGGAACAGTCCATGGTGAGGGAGGAGTCGAGTATGATGCAGAGGTTCCGGACATGGTCCATGGGGGTAGGTGAGTTGCCGAGGGCGGTGGGTCACCAGGTATTGCCCCAAGCTGAGGGCGTGTGCACGAAGATGAGGACTTCTGTCTTCTCCGAGTTGAGCTTCAGACAGCTGCTGCTCATTCAGGATGCAACGTCTTTCATTCCTTCCTGGAAACTGAGTCTGGTGGTGTCGGGTTCCATCGTGAGGGAGAGGATGAGCTGGGTGACGTCGGCGTAAGATACTATGTTGAGTCCATGCTGTCTGACGATGGCGGCCAGGTGAGCCATGTAGATGTTGAAGAGCGTGGGACTGACCGATGATCCTTGGGGTACTCTGCAGTTGATCTCTGTGGGTTTGGAGAGGAATGGCGGGTGTCTAATTCTTTGGGTTCAGCCGGTGAGGAAGGAGCGGAGCCAATCGAGGGTGTTTCCCTGTATGCCGGCGTTGTGGAGTCTGGCGGTGAGGGTGCGGTGGGAGACACTGGATTTAAGCTAGCCTGGCTGATGAGGGGTGATGCCCTGAAACTGGTCCCAGGATGCTTGTTTCCGCTTCAGGGAGGACCTGGCTTGGCAGTTCGGGCTGGACTGTTCCCATGAGAGACAGGTTCAAGACTGATTTGCATATGGCTGGGTCCAAACAGGGGTGGCGTGGTGAGCACAAGAATGATGGATTAAACCCAGAGTTTTGTGACTGGGGGTGAATGTTTGCATTGTTCAGCATTTCGTCCATCATCTGTTCCTTTTGCATTTGTCACCCTAAGTGGGAAGGGTATGCCCAGACATGGGTCCCGTGCTCACTGTGCCACTGGATTCAAGCTAGCCTGGCTGATGAGGGGTGATGCCCGAAAACCGGTCCACGATGCTTGTTAACGGTCCAGGAAGGACCTGGCTTGGCAGTTCGGGCTGGACTGTTCCCATGAGGGACAGGGTCAAAACTGATTTGCATATGGCTGGATGTGGCTGCGTCCAAACTGGGGTGGCGTGGTGAGCAAAAGAACGATGGATTAAACCCAGATCCTTGTGACTGGGGGTGAATGTTTGCATTGTTCAGCATTCGGTCCATCATTTGTTCCTTTTTCTTACTATTGCCATTTGCACAAGATGGAGGTATTGAAACTCTCCAGACGCGAGGAGTGTATTGCCCGCATTCCTGAGCTGGAGGGTGTAGTCAAGACACCGAAGAGTACAGGAATGGAGGCAGAGTTACCTTTACAAATATACAGTGAACGTTTTGGCAAAGGTTTAGCAAAGGTTGTTGATTAGTCTTTTCTGAGCACTGCCATTTGGGTGATGATAGGGATATGAGGGTGAGCCAGCAGATTTAGTTGTTAGAGGGAGAGGAGTTTCTAGCCAGGTCCCAGACCTTTGTCTTCCTTTGAGTGGTCTATCCAAGAATGCTGATGACAGCAGGTGCAGCACATCACACTCACTGTATTTGTTCTATGGCTAATACTGCTTGGAGCCAGCATCATCACCACCTGCTGGTGATAGCCATCACCTTACACAACAAATTGTCTGGACTGAAGATAGAAAATGAAATTATGAACTATAGTGCTACCCTAAACCGGATCCTTATAACCTGTCTGGAAACTCTGCAAATATGGGAACCAAAATGTTGAAATTCCAAGTTGCTTCCTTGATGTTCATAGATGGGATACTCATTGGAAGTACCCAAAGAACTGGTGTGAAACAGGGCTGCTATTGCTGATAGTCAGTTTCCCTAACATGAAGGGACAATTCCTGAAACTGCATGTTTTTCTGTATCACCTGTAGGTCTGCCTGAAACCTGGAAGCCTGCCTGCCTGCTCAGAGGAAATAAGGAGAGTGACTTGTCCAGCAGGAGCTGTGTGTCAAAGGTGGAGAACCTCGGCCACCAGTTCTGGGAGAGGTGCTGCACAGAATAATCAGTTTGCCTACCTGCATGACCCTAGGGCTCCAGACCTCCCTTTCCACCAAAAGCCACACTTGTCAACAAAGATTCACTTGAATACATGCTCCTACATCTGCCAGAGAAGAAGTCGGAGAACCTATGCTGACTCTGCCTTTACTGTACCCAGGAACTGCATCTGAGCGCCTGGACTGGAGGGAATGGATTCCCCACTGGAGGTGCTGGAGCTGTGTGTCCTAATAAAGAGCTGTTGCACCCATGACTGGTCAATGTGGAAAAAAGAGACAAGGTTACCAAGGTGAGCCCCGGTTACCTTGCAGAGTCTACACACCCACGCTTGAAGGATTCAAGTGCGCTCCGATGATCAGGTAACATAAGCACTTGAGAAATACTGTGAACTAGCTAAATAGAACTCCTTGGCAAGGCTTTGTGTAATATTTGAAACCAGTATTTCATAACTGCCTAGTGAAGAATACAGAATGACCTATGGGTTACAGATTGCAGAAAAACTGCTCCACTTTAGCCAAAGTGGAGCAGGCACATGCTCTTAATTGATAACCTTCTGCTTTTATGTGTAGTAAACCCCATAGAACCTTTGGTGCTCAACCCAGATGTGCTAATTCCTCTTCACAAATCACATTACATTTTGGTATGATTAAAATACTTAATTTTTCTAAAAATAAAGCACTGGGATGTACAAGCACCTATTGTGGCTATTGTGTGATTATTGAGCTATGATTTCCTACCACACAGTCACCATTCGTACCCTCTGGGTTTTGCCATAATTCATTGCACAATGGGGTCACCAACACAAAAACCCTTGCCTACTAGGATAATCTGCAAGAGTTCATGCACCAAAATACCTGCCTCCAGGCTTTCACACAGTATATTAACAATTCAACCTTAAAACCCTATTGCCTTTATACATGCTTTTCTCAATAAGTAAGTGGCTTGTAATAACTTTTCCTTATAAACAGATCATAGCTAAGGAATCTGACATAATGTTTCCCAGTTTACTGACAATGCCTCTAGCTTTTACCAATGGATTGACACTATGCACTCTTCTTTAGGCCTGTGTTGTATACAAACTGGTAACCATCATGCATACAGTTATAAAATTACAAATATGTACAAAATTACAGTTGGCACATCAATATGCAACCCCTCTCACTAGGCCTAATAAGAATCATCGCAGTGAAATTCTGTTCCAAGGATTTGTCAGAGAGTGGGTGACCAACACCAGAACCCTTGTTTATTAAGGTAACAGTTGAGATTACATGTAACCCAATGCCTTTCTATGGCTTGTAACATAATGTGACAATAATCCATTGATAGAAGCCTCCTGGTTTGCTTTATACAACAAATATGCCAGTCCTACTGCCTTTGTAATAACTTTCATAAAAAACAGGCCAGACTACAGCATTTGGGATAACATTTCCCTGCACACCAGTTAACTGTTCTCACTGGATTCTCACAATAGCCAATTCAAGCCTACGGTGCTGAGCGTAAGCTTTCCCACAAGGCAACCATCAGGCATACAGTCATAATACTATTTCAGCTAACATGCTTAAAAAGGATTCTCACACTGCAAATCTTCGATACCCATGGTTAGTCTGAAAGGGAAACCCTTGCCTACTAAAGTAGTCTGTGACAGTCCATGTGATAAATACCTGTTGGCTTTGATTCAGAATAATATCAATTTACCCTTATATTCCTACTGCCTTTATTGCAATGTTTCATAATAAACAATCAGGCCTATAGCCTTTATTATTGGCATGTCACCAACACCAACTCAAGCCTACTGGTCTGACCGTAAGCTTTTTACAAGGCAACCAGCCAAGATACAGTCAGAAATGTACAAATGTATACAAAATTACAGTTGGCAAAGCAGAAAATTATCTTTCCTAAGAAAGCCTAGCAAGGATTATCATAGTCCATTTCTTCTGTCCTCGCAAACTGGTGGATCACCAACAGGCAAATCCCTTGCCTACTTTGGTAACCTGTAAAATTTCAAGCAACAAAATACCTGCCTACAGGCTTTCACACATTGTAATAACAATCCATCCTTAAAAGCCTGTTGTCTTTAACACATACTTTTCACAATACGTAGGTCAGGCCTACTGGCTTTGTTATAACATTCAATAATAAACATATCAAACCTCAGAAATGTGGCATGACTTTTCCCAATGAACTTATGAAGCATTTATCCTTTACTATTAGCTTTGATCTCACCCAACACTGGCCTATTCAAATGTAAATAAACTGGCAAACATCATGAATACAGTTATAAAATGACAGTTTTTGCAGAAATATACAGCTTGCAAAAGAATATACAACCCCACTCAATAGGGCTTATCAAGAATCTTCATAATGAAAACATCAGGATTTGAGTGAGTGGGAGGCCAACAGCAAAACCCTTGCATACTACAGTAATCTGTCAGATTACACGTAACAAAATAACTATTAATAGGCTTTAACATAGAGTAATAACAATCAATATTTAATTGCCTATTGACTTTAACATGTGCTTTCACAATAAATATGCCAGGCCTACTGCTTTTATCATAGAACGTCAAAATAAACAGATCAAGCCAATAGCCATGATCTTTGGCTTGCCACCATAAACAACTCAGTTCTGCTGTATTGAGTATAAACTTTACCACAATCCAAAAAGTGCAATACACTTTTTTGTGATAGCACACAAATTCAGCCCACTCGAATCTTGTTTCCAGGAAGACCAACAAGTGGATGGAGCATAAGCCCCTCTCTCAGTAGGCCTCTGAAAATTCAATGTTGTTAATCACATAGGTTTAGGTGACAGTTTCAATGTCAAGCCAACCTTAAAATCGATGTAGAATAGTATAGACCAGGGCATCCCCATACTGTTCCCAAACACAAATCTTACTCTGAAATCTAAAATTATTGATGGAAGGGGGTGTGCTGGGACTGCAATACATTCCTCATGGCTCACCACCTCCCATCTGTGCTGCTGCCAGAGAAAGACAAACGCAGTAAATTACCTAGTTATCTAAGACACTTTCTTAGCATTGCAATGTCATGTGTGTGGCACTGAAAGTTCAATCTCAGGCAGCTGGATACATAACAAAAGGATCACTGCTGCATGAAGGGCAAGTACTTTTTTGTGGAAGCACACACTTTTGGCCTAATCAAAACATCTACTCCCAACATGTGGGCAGGGCCAAAGCCCCTCTCTTAGTGATTCTCACATAATTGACTGGTAACAGCTCCCCTGTGGAGCCAGATCATAAACACCTGACATAAATAAAAAGGGTGCTAATACAAGCCAAGGTGAGAGTAAACATGCAACACTTGTCACCATTCTGGAGTAGTAGGTCACCCGAGACAGAGTGAATAAGCCAAAAATCTGCAGATGACTAAGTAATGATTAAAGGCACCAAAGTATGTATTGACTGCAGGAAAGGCACGTTAAGTGTGTACTGGGTGAATCAACTTCAACACTCACTAATTCACTCACTCACTCACTGCACAAGTATATTTGAATTTGAAGAAGCCTTTTAGTTAGATGACTGCACTCTGTTATTGCCTTGAGATTGCAGAATTATCGTCTTTGAAATGAATCTATCTGGGCTTTTCCAAATCAATGTAAATTAGCCAATGATTTGTTTCAGCATGGCCTTCCTTCCATTCCGTGTCCCACATATGCCTCTCTGCTAACCACAAGGTTAGCAGGATGAAATGCTGGAGAACAGCATCATACAAGAGGGAGAGAAGAAGGGCAGGAAAAATGAGAAAATAAATAGCTTTTATGCGAGCCTTCAAACGTGGAGTTTGGCATGTAAAATACAGTCTGCTGCGTCTACATCTGTCAACCTTGCGTGTTTATAAATTTCTATTTTATGAAGCTGCATTCCTGCCAAAAAAAATAAGGCAAAACACAACCCTCGCTATTTCCCATTTGGCAATGCACCATGAAGTGATTATGCTAGTGAACTAGCAGATGCACCGAGCTGACTTGCAGTGCAGATGCTGGAATTCATCACAGCTGCACTCGGCCTACCTTTCAGAGAAGTGTTTAATGATCATGGCTCCCAGAGGGGCTGCGCATCCTGGACTAGTGCTGTGCTGATGCTCCATGATTGAATTCTTCGGCCTGATTTGTGCACCTTTTGAGACACACCTCACTCAGAAGGAGCTGCCCAGACTCCATAGTACTAGGCTTAACTGGGAAATATTTAACTCTGTTTCGCATTTTGCCGCCTTATATTGTGTTACACATCTTAACAAATACCTGATTGCAAAGATAATATTGCATGGTGACCTAACTACAACTGGATTATATTCCTCATTCCTTTTTTTGGCTGGGTGAGTATAAGGAAGGTCTTTAGGGCATCCAGTGGTTATCAATAAAGCACTCTCACGCAGTGATATGGTTCAATGAGAAAAACAGTATACTGTAAAAGCATACATTAAAAGACCTTTTCCTAATTTTCTCAGCAGTGTAGTGTAGATGTCACTTTTGAAACTGGCAGTGAATAGCTGGATCGCATTACGATCTTCCCCTCAGGACCTCTGCCAACCTTATAGCATTTTAGTGACATGATAGCTGCTCCTGGCTCACGCCTATTTTATCATGGGCATGGGGGCAAAGGTGGAAGGGGTCAGAACATCCTCTGAGTGACGTCATCTGTCAGGCACTAGGAGTTTGCTGCCACTTTAACTTGATTTCCTCCACTTTCAGTTAATTGTAGCAAGGCAAAAAGGTTCCCCCTCCCAACAGTTTCAACCACATTTCAAATCAATGAATTTGTCATTTCTCACAACTATTTTTGGCCTTGTATGATCCAATAGAGCATCAGTAACTCTTTAAAACAAATGGGGTATGTTGGACTTGGCCCTTTTTGCAGGGTCATCCCTGAACTTTTTGTCTTCCTCCTGTATTGTTTCTGACCTGTTTTTGTTGGTTTTAGGACTCTGGGCACTTTACTACTGCTGATCAGTGCTAAAGTGCATATGCTCTCTGTATAAAGTGTTATGGTAATTGGTTGTCCATAATTGGTATGTTTGCCTTACTAGTAAAGTCCCTAGTAAAGTGCACTATGTGTGCCAGGGCTGGTAATGCAAATGCTACTAGTGGGCCTGCAACACTAATTGTGCCACCCACACAAGTAGCCCTAAGAAGAGATCTCAGGCCTGTCACTGCAGTGCCTGCGTGCAGTTTGTTAATTGCCTTGTAGTCCTGGCAAGTGCACCCACTTGCCAGGCCTTCCCTTCCCTTTTTGTGCACATCAGACACCCCTATAGTAGGCCCAAGGTACCCCCCTGGGCAGGTTGCAGTGTATGTGAAAAGTAGGACATGTACTAAGGTGTGTACCATGTCCTGACCGTGAAATACTGCCAAATTCGTTTTTCACTGTTGCAAGGCCATCTTGCCCATAGGACAGAATGGGGAATGCTGAGTCCCATGTTCCCAGCATATCTTCCCATAGGCATAAGATGGAGAGATGGAGTTTAGTGTGCCTGAACTCAGAATTTAATAACACATCTTTTTGTGAAGATGGTTTTTGAATTGTGTGTTTAGAAAACACGCTTTTAGAAGTGGCTGGTTTCTTGTCTTAAACCATCCTGTGTGCCTCTGCCTGGTTGTGTATTGCCTGTCTGGGTTTGGATGTGACAGGGTCTGTTAAGTGTCCTGAACCCAGGGAGGAGTAGGTGAGACAGCAACAGGCTGGCCTGCGTTTGATGTGGGGGGGGGAGTAGCCTCCTGCATGTGAAGAGGGCTGTGTTGCTGCCCCCAGAGGATGGCTCCACCTCCTGCTGAGCGTCTGGGCCCCAGACCCTGATTATCAAAGGAAGAGGGTGTGCACTGGCAGGAAGACACCCAGGTCTGGTTTGAACCGGGGTCAGAGCCCCCTGAACACAAAGACTTCAAAGGCATTTAGGGGTATAAATGTAAGAGCTGAAACCCCTGAACTCAAGACTGAAATCCATACTGAAAAAGGATTGAAACTACTTTGTGATCAAGAGGAACCTCTGCCAAAGAAGAACAGCTGAAGAGACTGAAGATAAGGACTGCCCTTGCTGTGTGTTCTGGGGCTGGCCTGCAGTTTGCTGATTTGACTGAGGAAAGGACAAGGGACTTTGCTGTGTGCTGTGTCCCTCTGCTTGAGAGGACCTTGCTGTGTGCTGTGTCCTGAAGTAACTTGTCTCCAAGGGCCTGAGGAGAGCTGGTCCCCTGTTGTGGAAACTCAGGAACATAAAAGTTTCCAAGTGTGTCTCAGCGACGCTGTGTGCGTGTGCTTTTTGCACGCCTGAGACTGCCGTGTGGTCCGTGGTGCTGTTTACGAGGTGCCCTGTGACCGCATTGCCCCCGCAGCATGAAACATCGCCCACGCTGCTGCATTGCTGTTTGTGGCCCGAGCCGTCATCGTAACTGAGGCTGTGAGTAAAGATCGCCGCCACTGGCCCGAGCCGCAACGTGCTAAAGGATTTCTTGAAGCTAAGGAAGCTACAAGGTGGAAGGGATCGTGATCGTTGTTCGTCGAAAGGAATCTGCCCAAGATCGTCAACGAAGGAGAAGGCAGCGCCGTAACCCGTCCGGCTACAGCGTCGCCTAACAACAGAGCTGCAACGTGATCGGGATCGCCCAGCAGGACGTCCGACGAGCGGAGAGAGAGAGCGAGGCAGCGCACCCCCCTAGGTAAGGCTTGGACTCCGGTCGGGAGCCGCAAGCGTGTGTGACCTGGGGAGGCGTGCAGGAGGAGTACAGGAGTGCTCCGAGCTCTCTCCCGCTGCACCGCGTTAGACTCGCTGAGTCCCCAAGCGGCCCGTACCTGCCCAGCAGTACCGGGGCCGCCCCTGTAAGCTTTCGACCGTTGTCTCTGTTGTTGGGGCCTAGTGGTGCCCGAGTTGACCGCGCAGATTGGCTAACCGCATTATTCTTGCATTACGAACTGCCTCATTCTTGCATTACGAACCGCATTATTCTTGCATTACGAACTGCCTGATTCTTGCAATTACGAACCGCATTATTCTTGCATTACGAACTGCCTGATTCTTGCATTAAGGACTGTCTTATTACTACATTATGAACTGCATTACGAACTGCATAGCATTGCATTAGGACTGCATTAGAGATCGTGAATTGCTCATTAATACCGCAAGAACCTACAAGTGATTGCTGGCCTAATAATCGGCAAAGCGAAATATTACGAATATGCATATGTTGGATTTCTATCGTTTGGTATCATCGTATTCCTTTTATAAAGATACCGCTTTTTTTATGAAACCAGTGTGGTGTCCATTTGTGGTGTTATCACTGTGTTACTGGGAGTGTGGTTGCAAATACTTTACACATTGCCTTGGAGATAAGCCTGGCTGCTCGTGCCAAGCTACCAGGGGGTGAGCAGGGGTTATCTAAGCGTGTGTCCCTCCTTACCCTGACTAGAAGCAAGGGTCCCTATTTGGACTAAGGTACATACCTCAGCCAACTAGAGACCCCCAGTTCTAACAGGGTAAAGCAAGGAAACATTGGCAGGCAGGAGGAATGAAACAGTCCTAACCACCAGAAGACATTTTTGTATCAAATCACTGCATCCAGAAATATCAATCTGTAGAAGCGTACTGCGCCTAGTCAGTTGACTACCTTCCAGTGATTACATTCATAGTCAAGAATAATCAAATTCTTTCATGTATCGCCCACTTCTCACTCGACTTAGGGCCTGATTACGAGTTTGGTGGTGTGGGAGCAAGCAACCACGCCATCGCACTGCTCCCACACGGCCAAACAGGGCTGCCGGCTGCCCGCCAGATTACGAGTTTCCTTGTAGTCTGGTGGGCAGTCCATTGGCATTCCCACGGCGGTGCCTTTCAAAAAGGCACCGCAATGGGAACGTCAAAGCACGTTCCTGTGTGGCATGGACTGTGAAGTCCATGCCGTGCAGAAAAGGAGGTGCATGCAGATAGGGTGGCACACCTTGTGCTCCACTGCATGCATTCCATGGGCCTGACAAACGTTTCCTCACTGCCACCCTTTCCAATGCAGACTCACCGTCGTGATTAGGGTCACAGTGAGGAAACTCGTAATATGCTTTGCGGTGCTGCAGCAGCACCGCCAAGCATAATGCGGCCTCAAGACCGCCGCGCCAGCACCATAGATCACGGATCCTTGTCAGTTGTGGTAGTCCTCTCATGGTCCCACTGCCATACTCGTAATACGGCAGTCAGACCACTGGTGCGGAGGTCCCTGACCACCACCGCACCTCCACCGCAAGTTTGGCAGTCCAATGGACCGCCAAACTCATTATTAGGCCCTTAGTCAACAAGGGAAGAAAATGGGGACAGAAAAACAAAAGGCCTCCTCATTTTCATCATTCTTCATGGCCACCTTTCAGGTCACGTGTTCAAAATATTTATAAACCCTCTTGACCTCAGACATTTTGCGTGACTATTGACAATCTTTCTACTGTACAGTGCACAACCCTCGACGCCCTTAGATAAGTATGTAAGGATGCTGAGGGGTATGCCCAGTGTGCAGTGGTTTAAACTGGGCTGGAAGAGGGAGCAGTTCCTCTATATATAAAAACCACTGCAGATTAAACTTTATCTGCAGTGGTTTTTAAACACAGAGGGACTGCTCCCTTTTCCAGTCCTGTTAAACCATGTCTGAGAATAGCTTTTTAATAAAGCAATTTTTTATAATGCATTCTGTGTTCCTTAAAGGGAAAGGGGAGGCATTTAAAAAGAAAAAAATAAACTTTGCAGTTTCATTTTTTAAGAGCAGGCAGTGGTCCATATATTTTTATTCACATTGTTCAAAGGGAAGTGTCCTATAGGACCCCTGCTCCTTTGCGAACGGGTTACCACCAGTTTTAAAGTTGTGGTAAAGTATTGCTGTTTTGCAACAAAAAATTGGGACGCAAAACAGTAATACATGCCATACCCATTCAGTATTTTGAAGGAATGCCCTAAACATGCCCCTTCCAAATACTGTATCCCAAATGCAAAATGCAATTCAGTAAGAAGTTACAGAATCGCATTTTGCTATTTTCATATTTAAAAAAGCATTTTTCCATTTGTGCACGGCCCAATTTGGCTCCGTTTATGACCGGGAAAACCCTTTGTACATCTGGCCCTTAGCTCATAATGAGGAACTTAGAATATTAACCAATATGGGCTTACGTTATATATTTTGTTGCATGCATATTGCAATACAATATGTTGTCTTCTAACACAGAACTGGTCATGCAACTTGTATTCTTCCTATAAACACATGAGCTATCCAACAATGGCCTCTTCACTCCGTTTTCAAAGAAACTCCTCTCCACCCAGCAACAGAATTTCAAACACCCTTCCCAATAATGGTTGTGAGGCACAAAATCATATAATCTTGTCTCAGCTAGTGAGAATGGCTTTTTACTTGCCTCGGAGCTGTGTCTTTTCGAGATCATTCCTGTCAATAAGCCAGAGCACAGTCATGAAGACCACAAGACAATATGAAGATTGTTTTACATAGCTTGGCAGATCTGAGACAGAATTAGGATTGGATTTATGCTAATGAGATAAATAATGGTTGATGTGTTTGTTCTTATCACCACATTATTATTTGTAGGAGTGGGAGGAACTCAATCAGTCATTTAAAAACTCAGCGAGATTCCGTGGAGTTTCGCGAGAGGGTGGAATTTGGCACGTCACGTTGTTCGCACAAATTTTTAGTGACTGAAGCTTGTTCCACGCTAACAGCACGCGGTGCACCAGAGGGCGCTGCTTCTTTCTGCTGCTCGAGTAGATTTTTGTCTCGAGTAGCAGCTTTCTCAATGCGAATGGTTGAGACCTGCCATGACCGCCCGTGTTGAGAAATCTCACCAGGAGGCATTCTAGCACCCGAGAATCACGCTAGGGGATGCAAATTCTCACTCACCAACTTAAAGTTGGCAAGCCGCACATGATAAAAAACTCCACCATGTGGCGTTTGGCGGAATTTTGCCTGAACTCCGCATTCCAGGCAGAACGCGGAGTGGGCAAAACGCTGCAAACTCTGCCGGTGGAGCGGAATGATTCACCTACCCCTAATTATTTGCGTTTGCAAATCGATATATACTACAATAGGTTAGGTTATACCCCCCACCTTTATTATAACTTTTTATGTTGTGCATACTGATTTGGAATGTACGAACTAGGGAAGGTCCCTAATATTCCTTGCAAGAGGGTGTGCAATACCAGTCTGCTTTCCCTTACTCCATAGTCGCATTTATACACAGTTATTTGCGCCTAGGGAATTCTAGCCAAGTGTGCTCCTTCAAAAGAGGGGGCGTACACCACTCCTGTGGGGCAACTATTCCACTATACTTTTTGTGAGAGTAAAGCCCTTGCATAAAGATGTGCCCCAATTATCAATTTACTTTTTGTATTTGAATGCTTTAATTGAGACCATGGCTATTGCACGATCTTTATGTATGTTGGTTATTGGCCCGCATCCTCTTCTGAACTTTACAAAGCATGCAAAACAAAAGACGAAATCACAAAGATTGTGGAAGGAAACTTGAGCACAACTCTGTACATCCATCTGAAAATGGAATTTCAAAATAATTGAAGTGTGTATCTGTGAATAACTCTGACCTTTATATCCTCTGTTGGGTTACTTTCTTAATAGTTTGTGATGGCTTGCTTTAAAAACCTTTGCCCAATTGTACCCTTGTTGCTAGGATTTTGTAAATTAAATTTGTTAGGAAGGTCGTAAAGGTTGATTCAAATGCTTCCCAAGTAATATGATTTTTGACTTGGGTTGGAAGGAAATCCTTTTCTAATTTACATTGGGACTCACATCTTAGCCATCTCTTTAGTTGGGGAATAGGCAAGACGTATTTCCTGATGTGTGAAAGGAAATCTCCTGGATATTTAGATAAAAGATTTCAAGTCCTTTTTTTAATCTAATCTTATGTTTCCTCCCTTTTGATAAATATATTTTTCTGTTTGATTTGAAAACATAACCCACATCAGTCACAAAACATATTATGGCAGCTGTGTCTGCCTTTTTGCAGCCTTGGGTTTTCACCATAGACTTCATAATAAAGTTCATGACCAATTGACAATTAGGGAAACTCCTACCTCTTTCCACTTCCTGTGCATTTAAAAAAATATATGCTAAGTGGCCTTTTCTGTGCTGCCTAGGGAAAATCATAGAATAATGCCACATTTTGTTTACTAAATACAAGCCTATTTTTGTGAAAATATTTTTCCAACGATATTACATAGAGTGAAACATTATTCTTGTTTTTTGAAGCAGTGACAATTTTATCATGCATGTCCTTCATATAGGTCTTAACGGGGCTTTACTCAATTACTTAAGATCACTTAATATGGGGGCTTTACTCAATTACTTAAGATCACTTAATATGGGGGCTTTACTCAATTACTTAAGATCGCTTAATATCACAGCATTAAATAGGGTCAATTTCACCACTGCAGTAATGTACTAATGTCACTATATTTTGTGATTTATAGTCAAACACAGCATAAACCCACAAGCCTCCTCTTTATCCTAATAAGACTAACAGGAGACAATACAAAGTTTCAATTTACAAACCGTAGTTGTGAGTTTACATTTTTCCTCAATGTAAAAAGTGATTTTGGAATAAAATAGTGAACCAAAGTATTGATCTGATTTTCTTCAGTAATCATTCTGGCTTTGTATATTGAGGCCACAGCTCAAGAAAGGATTGATTGATGTGCAGAGCCCTGAGATCATCCCTGACTTGTCATGTTTGTCATCATGTGAGGAAACTACGTTTTGCACTTTTACCCTACTTTTTGACTATTAGGTACTGGTGTAATGACTCTCAGAGTGCACTGAGGCCTCCTAATAAGACCTCAGTGATAGTGCTCAGAACATTAAAACTGTATGTCTAACTGACTTACATCCAATTAGCATATGTTAGCTTGATTATAGGTTCCTAATATATGCTACCAGGGGAACCCAGGGCCTGTAAGAAAAAGCACCCCTAAAGGACTGCAGCACTTATTGTGCCACCGTGAGTGTGACAAAGCAAAACATGCCTCTCAGCCTGCCAATGCAGACTGTCAGAGCAGTTTTAGACTGATAACTCAACTTTGCCATTCAAACTAATGACAAACTCTAGACCTTCCATTTTAAGATGTATGTAAGCAACCCCTAAGGTAGCCCGTCCAGCATTAAGCCAGGGTGCTGTATATAAAAAAGTAGGACATGTATTTTCATATGTCCTAAAAGTAAAAAAAAAAAAACTGTCATTTTTACTGTGGAAAGGCTAGTAGCCCGATTGGCAAGTACAGGATTACATGCTGACCACTCAGCTGTGCTAACTCCTGCAAGAGAATACTAAAGTTAGTACTTCAACGTATTGTAATTGTTACAAACCCGACATGATTCCCAAGTTAAATTTAATCAAACTTTTGATGAAAAGGCAACTTTAGAAAGTTGCCACTCCAGTGGCCATTTACAGATGCTGGGCACCAGACAGCCTTCCAGAGAGAGGTGTGAATGATTCTCAAGAAAGGACATCGTAGAGACTTGCCATTGGAAGAGGTGTTACATCTCTCTGGAAGGAAACCACACAAGGTGTGAGCACAAAAGGCAAGCACCAAAAGGAAGCCGCATTTGAAGATCAAACTTTGGACACACACAGGAGGGACTGCTCTTGTGTTCTGGTTGACAGGTTCATACCAAAGACAGAGAGGGGAAAACAGTTGCCAGGCCGGTTTTCCTATGGTGTGTAGCCCTCAGACAGTCAGACCTTTAAGGTGGGCTAACAAGCTCCACACACTGAGAGAAGGATTCTGCTATTTTGTGAGTGGGTAGAATATTTCACTCTGGGATAGCTAGAAGCCACATATTGCAGGGATTCATCATCAGGCAGCAAGGGACCCATTGGCTAGTAGCCCCCACATTCCCCAGGGCAAGTTCTGGGCATTAAAGTGGCACCCCTGGCACACAGACCTCAGATAGACTCAGATGGATTGCATCTGCTGATCCTTGGGCTATCAAAGAGTGGACTGAACCTGTTAGTGCCCTGCTTGAGGAAAATCATCCCCAAGTCCCAGTCAGAAGATGAGAACTTAAAGGGTCAGTTGGCTGACTTCCTGCTACAGCTCTAGGGTGACAAAAGCTGAAGAAGCCACCTGGCCAAGTTGGTAGCCACACATCCTTGTTCGCATCTGAACACCGAAGCGCAGTCTGGGAGACCGAACTCCAACACTCAAAAGTTGCATCTGATTCTTCTGGACCTGGGAGAGTTGTCCAAGTGCAGTTTGGTCACCCAAGTTCGAACACTAGTCGCAGTTAAAGAGAACCCTGATTTCACTGTGAAATGAGGCCAGTGGCAATTGGTGTTTGGCTGGACTTCACCTGGACCTCGAGGGACATCAACCTCTGTGGCAGAAGTCACCTCACCGTGTTCGTGGACAGAGGGGTGGCCCCAGGAAGACCACTGTTACCCGGATCAGCAGCCTCAGCATCTTCAGCATTCTGTATCCCTTGCATCAGGACCACTCTATTGATGTCTATGTTAGTTTGCCCATAGAGCCTGGAACTGAACTGGAACCTGCTATGACTGCAAGGTAACTGTCCTGCTAATCCTTACTGGCCTCTGCGGCTTTTCCTTGCCGGTGTTGGTCGCTCAAAGTGGGCCAGAGTACCTGACCACAACTTCATAAAAGGTTTTCAAAGTAGCCTCTAACCTTTGCAGTTGCCAGTTTGCATTTTGAGTGAAAAGCAGTAATTTATGATTTGTTTGGAAATCTATATCTCTGGAACCCTCTGGTGGATTTTATTCATTTTGGTATCTAAACATAAATGATAATAAGATCTATTCTTATAAATGTGTGTAGGATTTCCTTTCTGAAATGTTTCTTTCTTAATAAATTGTATTGAATCTTCTAAATGCTTTGCACTTGTTCCTTTGGTAAAGCCTGGCTGCTCAAAGACACAGCTACCCAGGGTTAAACTAAGGTTTTACAAATTAGACAAATTAGACAGACAGGAAGCAAGACAAGTTTGAGAGTTTATTACATGGTGAAGTCTCCCTCCCAGGCCAAATTCGACCCCGGGGACACCATCCCTGGGCCTCCTTTTTTCAATTAATTAATTAGAGGGGGGCGAGTGGCTGCCCCTCCTGGGTCACCTTGGTCCCACCCAGGGCACCCAGACACTTTGATGGGGACATTGTAGGAGCAGGCCCTGGAGGTGGTGGTCCCCAGGGCCATTATTGGGATCAGGAGGGGGGACTTGCAGCCCCCCTCCTTTGTTCTAATTTCCCCCAGGGAGGTGGTGGTCCCCAGGGCTGCTGGGGGGCAGTGCGGCCCCCGCATTACTTTAGGCTAAAGCGGCCCCCCTGCTTCGTTTATAGATGAAGCCCCAAGGAGGTGGCGGTCCATGGAGCAATAATGAGCCTCAGGAGGGGGGGCCCGTGCGCTACCCCATCCATTATTTAAAAAAAATGCCGTGGGACCTGGCCCTCCCAGAGGCCGATAATAAACGAAGCGCAGGAGCCCGTGATTCATTATTTTTTGTAATTTGCGGACGGATCTGCTGATCCCACTGAAAATAAAATTTTAAAAATGCTTTTTTGGCCTGGGGGTCCCTCTGGTGTCCCTCCTCCCCCCACCATATCTGGGGGTCAGGGTATTCCTACACTGCCCCCCTTTCTTTTTTTTTTACATTTTGTGTGGAACTCGGTTCAACCAAGTCTGAAGATGGCTGCCAACACTTCCTGGTTGAACTGTTGGCAGCCGATCAAATTTCAGTAGGGTTTCAGTGGGCTGTTGGGCTCCAGATATCTATATTTTTTAAACTTAAATATCTCTGAAACTACTTAACTACTACTGACCGGATTTACACCAAATCACAGAAAGCACACTTTCTGGACCAGCATCTAGCTGGTCAAGAAAGCATCTAGCTTTCTGCAAAATTTGGTGTAATTCCGTTCAGCAGTTCGGGCTGTAGTCTCCCCATAGACATAACATGGGGAAAATGCATTTTGGGACCCCCCCTTTTTAACCGGCCCCCACTTGATGGATCACCCCAAAACGTTCAACACAGCAGCTGAATCAAAAAGGGGTCAAAAGGGGGTCGTTTTGTGAAAAGTTTGTGAAGATTCGTCAAGCGGTGCCAAAGTTATTGGCAAAACAAAAAACACTTTTCCTATGGAAACTTTGGTCCTAACTATAACTACCTACTGGCGAGCTTTCAGGCAGCAATAAAAATGTCAAGATAATGCTTGTGATTATGTTCCTGCTAGAGAGAGAGAGATCGGACTTTTGTCTAGTTGCAGTTTTGATGCCATAAAGAATCGCAGAGGGCCTGCTGCAAAGAACAGATCTGTATTTTATGTGGCTAGTTAAGTGGATTAGTAAAGCCAGGCGCTACAAATACTTTAAAACAAATGAAATGTATGTGAGAGAGGGGCTATGGAGAGATGAGGGGCATGTTTTCTGGGTGGTAGTGAGGGAATCCAAGGAGGAGGTCATAACATAACCTGTATTTGTAAAGCGCACTTTCACCCATGGGCATCTTGGCGCTGAATAGCAGATGTTTATTGGAGGTCATGGGACGGGGGCAACAAAACGATTTTCGCACTGGGTGCTACCTGCGCTAAAGGCTGTGATGATGGGTATGTGGCAAAGTGAAGTAATATTGTGCCTTTTTTAGTCTTTTTTAGTGTCTTTGAAGAGCCTGCTGATTTTGGAAAGGCAAGGTATGGTGACTTCATCATTATTGGCTGTTGCACACATCACTCACGCACATACCCACCTACTGTTTCAAATTAACAAGCTATCTGCCTTCTACGTAGGTTAGTGTTTTAGAAGGAAGGTTTTAAGCACTAGCAGAGATGGCGTATCATTGGATGAATGTTGCTCAGGCCCTAAATCTGGTTCAGGAGTCCAGCTCTGAGGCAGGATCAGAGACTGAGACAATGGATACTGGGATAGCATCTGAGGGAGAGGACAATGGAGCAGAATCTGGGAGGGATTTTTCAGTCGGCACAGTTCCATCCAACGACTCATCTTCCAGTGATTCTGAGGGAGATGATGATGACAGTCATGCTGTCCCTTTGCAAGCACAGTCTGTGCAGCAGGACAAGAGTAGCAGGTTAGACCAACCCAGAGAGCAGGCATGTGTGGCGGCAAGCACAGACGGAGTGCTCTCTTGGCAGCCTCCCTAATTAGTTAGTTCAGGCCCAAATTCCACCTTTCACTTGCGACGCTGGATGTAAAGTCGATAGGGCTAATTTTTTGCCAATTAACTATGCCCATCCCTTTTTGGATGTTGACTTCCTTGATGAAATTGTGCGGCAAACAAATTTGGGTGCCAAACTATTTTTGAGGGAGCATGGAGGCACTCTAGGGCACACAAGTGGACTCTCACTTCATTAGGGGAGTTGAAGATATTTTTGGGCCTTACGCTCAAAATGAGGGTAGTGCATTAACCAACCTTGCCGTCCTACTGGTCTACTCGCACTACTTGTCCAGCCACTACTTCACAAAGGTTATAACCTTTATGTGGGCAATTCTATACGGGAGTAGAGCTGTTCAGTGAACTCTACAAAGCTGGCACTGTGGCCTGCGATGCAATTTGTTGTCGCCGGAAAGGATTTCCGCAAGCGCATGTTTTCAAGAAGCTCCAGAAATCCCAGAGCACTGCGTTGCATTCCAAGTTCTCAGATCGGCGTGATTTCTAAGTTCTCACTATAATTCATTATGAGAGCAAATCCCCCATCACGGTTTGGGGTCAGATGGCCGAAGTCCACAAGCCCACCTGTATACTTGATTACAACAAGTACATGGGCGGAGTGGACAAGAACGGCCAGGTTCTTCAGCCATACAATGCGAGTCGTAAAACTCACACTTGGTATAAGAAACAGTTTACCCACCTGATCCAGATGGCAACATACAATGCGTATGTTATCGTTTGACAACCACAGGAAACTCAAGTCTTTCCTTGACTTTCAGTTGTCTGTGATTGAAAGTCTCGCTGCTACAGAAGTAGCAGCCTCCATTTCATGTGTTCTGGAGGACGTGGAAAGGCTGCAGGAGTGACACTTTGCTGGTAAAATTCCTGCAACACTCAAAAAGGAGCGACCATGTTATTGTAAAGCGTGCTCGATGCAGAGAAAAAGCAGGAGAGTCGTGTTTACTGTCCTCAGTGCCCATCTCAACTAACCTAGTGTTCTCCTACTTGCTTTAAGTTGTATCATACTAAAGTAAAGTACTGGGAAATTGACTGAGGTGGAGCTGCCGTTAGGTAAACCTTTCGATTGCTGTGAATGGATACCTACTGTCTATGGGCCACTACTTTGCTAGGCAAGCAGCCACAGACATTTAGTTCCTCTACTTCAGGAAATCATGGACTTCCCGACACCATTATCTGCTCTCCGAATGTGGTAGGTGTTCTGTTCGCCGGTTGACAAGTACATTATAGTCCCCACACTGCACATACTGATGGACAGAACACAAGCCACGTAGTCACAGAGTACCCTGTTTGGCAAAATGTTAAAGGCTTGACTGGATTTTGAAGTGCGTGTTATGGAACTTATGTATACTGCACAAGGACCACCCTGATTGCCATCAAGAACCAGAGTAAGCGTAATAAGTCAAACAAATGCCGATGGGACTAATTCACCAACATTTCTACTTGCTTTGAAAGTGTGTAAACTCAATTAGTAATTTGTATCATAACCATCTTATTGAAAAGGGTTATGGACACAATATCTTGTATGACGATTGTTTTCACATCTATAAGATGTGAAAACAATCGTCATACAAGATATTGTGTCCTGTACCCCTTTTCAATAACATTGGGAATGATGCAAGTTAGTAATTGAGTTTTCACGCTGTTGAAGTAAAAGCGTCGGTGAATGAGTCCCACAGGACATTTGTTTGGCTTTTTACTTTAGGGAACATAGACAATATTCCCCAGCATATTTGCCTTGATTTGAAAGATAGATATGCTCACTCAGTTCGAGTAATTGGCCACGGGGCATACTCGGACACCCCCAACTTGCATCCACAAACTGGAGGGAGTTGGATTTAGCACAGTAAGGGCCAGATGTACGACCATTGGATTTAGCGCCTCGCAATTCGCGACACATTGCGAATCGCAAATTGCGAGGCGCTAAATCCAATGTACAATAGTGTCAGAGACACTATTAGCGATTCCCAATGGGGATCATTAATATTCATGAGCCACTCACAATTTGTGACCCCATTGGGAATAGCCAGCCTCACAGGGATGGTGGCCTGCTGGGGTCCTTAAAGGAAAACGGGATGCATTTAAAAATGAAAAAATGAAACGTTTTGCATTCACAAAGGGGAAGGGGTCCCCTGGGGACCCTTTCCCGTTTGCGAGTTCTTTAACACCCTTCTGAGAAGGGTGGTAAACTGCGACTGTTTTGCGACTGCAATTGCGGTTGCAAAAGAGTCATACATAGCTGGAGGACTCGCTATTAGGAAGGGACGCCCTCGGAACGCCCCTTCCTAATAGCGACTCGCTATTCCTATTTTGCGAGTCGCGAATAATTTGCGACTCGCAAAATAGGAATAGTACATGGCCAACTCGTTTTTTGCGGTCGCAAAGGGGTCTGAAAACCCTCTACGACCGCAAAAAACGGTCGTACATCTGGCCCCTAAGTGCGTTGATGGCACATGACAGACACGTTTTCTCGAGCTTCAAGTAGCTAGGGACGGAAGGCATTAGTAAAGGGTTCAATTGAAAATTATACAGGATTAGTTAGGACTCTGATGAGGACAGAAACAATCGGGTAAGAAAATCTTATGGTAGGAGTGCTTTTCCAGGGATATTGGATAGGTAAAAGGCAGATAGTAAAGGTAGCACAGATACACATGCCATGACTTCATCTTCACCTATGGATTCAAACCAATTGGTACCACACTTGCATTGAATTACTATAGTACGTATGGGTCAATGCTTGACCTGCTTGCCACGTTCATCCTCCGTCAGAACTTAGTAGATGTTCAGTTTGCTGTATTATAAGTACATTACAGTCACAACACTGCACATAACGGTGGATGGGACATATGCTAAGTTTTCACTGACTAACCAGTGTTTCACAATCTACCGTTCTTCATAGTTTATGATGTTCTCTTTAGTAAACTTCAGAAAATTCCCCAGCAAATTTGCCTTATTTTCAAAGGTAGATATGCTCACTCAGTTCGAGAAATTGGCTGGGTTTCAATATTTATATACTTTGATAAGTATTCATGCTTTGCATCCAGTATTTCTGGAGGTGTTAAAACCAACCAGTGTAAGTGGTGAATTAACTCTAACAAGTTAGTACTAGATATATATCTGTGGCGGTAAGATGGCCTTTAGTAAGAACTCTTTTTTTTTGTCATTATGGGTAGCTGTGGATTTTGTGCCCTAGCTCAGCTGTCACTTAGGCAAACCTCCACATTTTTGAAAAGTAGGCAACGAGGGGAGTGCAGGGGTGCATGACTTGCGTGGCTCTCACCAGGTTTTTTTACCCAGAGTCCCCTGCAAACCTCAAATTTAGCTAAAAAATCAAATTTTCCTCACATTTAAGTGATGGAAGGTTCCGGAATCTGCGGGGACCCACAAACTGCCATCAACCCAGCGTTCCCCCATGTCATCTGATAAAAATGACACCTCACTTGTTTGGGTGGCCAAAGTGCCTGCGACAGGGAAGGGCTCAAATGAGCTAAAAAAAATCACATTTTCCTCACATTTCTGTGTGGGAAAGTTGTGGGATCACTGGGTTGACATAAATTTCCTACCACCCAGCGTTCTCCTAGGTCTTCCGGTAAAAATGCTACCTCACTTGTGTGGGTGGGCCATGTACCCGTGACAGGAAAGGGCCCAAAATGTATTCTGGAGACATCAATATTTTCTATCACAAATCTACCTGGTTTTGCAAGGAGGTCACCTGCGTTTTTGGCCTCGGGCTCGGCGGCCATCTAAGGAACCCTACCAAACCCAGACAGTTCTGAAAACTAGACACCTGGGGGAGTCCAGGGAGATGTGGCTTGTGTAGATCCCCCAACGTTTTCCTACCCTGAATCCAATGCAAACTTCAAATTTAGCTAAGAAATTCACATTTTCCTTACATTTCTGCATGGGTTCACTGCGCCGGCACAAATTTCCTACCACCCAGCGTTCCCCTCGGTCCCGCGAGTAAAATGATACCTCACTTGTGTGACGGTCATTTTTAACTGGAAAAATGTAGTGTGTCCACATTGAGTTTTTGGTCCGTTTCCTATTGCGGTCACCAGGCCTACCCACACAAGTGAGGTATGATTTTTATTGGGAGACTTGGGAGAATGCTTGGTGGGTGGAGGTCTGTGACTCCCCACAGATTCCAGAATATTCCATCACAGAAATTTGAGGAAAATGTGTTTTATTTTACAAAGTTTGAGGTGTGCAAGGGATTCTGGGTAACAGAACCTGGTAAGAGCCACACAAGTCACACCATCCCTGATTCCCCTGGGTATCTACTTTCCATAAATGTACAGGTTTGCTAGGTTTCCCTAGGTAGCGGCTGAGCTAAGGCCCAAAATCCACAGCTAGGCACATTGAAAAAAAGGATCAGTTTTCACTGGAAAAATGTGATGTGTCCACAATGCGTTTTGGGCAATTTCCTGTCACAGGCACTATGCCTACCCACACAAGTGAGGTACCATTTTTATCTGGAGACATAGGAGATCACAGAATAGTAGAACAAGTGTTATTATCAATTGACTTTCTATGCATTTCTGCCTTCTAAATGTAAGACAGTGTATAAAAAAGAAGTCATTTTGAAAAATGCCCTCTAATTCACATGCTAGTTTGGGTACCCACAAATTTGGAGATGTGCAAATAACCACTGCTTCTCAACTCCATAAGTTGTTTCCATTTCGGAAATACGTAGGTTTCCTTGTTACCTTTTTTTCACTCTTTATATTTTACTGAATAAATTGCTGTATACCCGGTACACAATGAAAAACCATTGCAAGGCACAGCTCAGTTATTGGCTCTGGGTATCTCGAGTTCTTGGTGAACCTACAAGTCCTATATATCCCTACATCTAAAAGGGTCCAGTAGACGTAATGGTATATTGCTTTCAAAATTCTCCCAAATTTCTAAGAAGTTAAAGGTAAAAACGTACAGACAAATGGCTGTTTTTTTCAACTCAATTTCAATATTTATTTATTTAAACTGTTACTTTCTATAATAAAACCTTGAATGATCTATACAAATGACCTCTTGCTGAATTCAGAATTTTGTCCAATTTTGAGAAATGTATAGATTTCCAGGACCCATTATTGGTTTCACACCTATTGCTACCACTAACTTGAAGGAGGTTGCAAGTACAAAAAAGGAAAAATAGGATATGTCACACTAAAATGCCAAAACTGTGTAGAAAATTGTGGTTTTCTGACAAAAGTCTGCCTGATCTGGAAAGCTGGGAAGATGGTGATTTTGTCACCACAAACCCTTTGTTGATACCATTTACAGCAAAAAAAATAGACGCTTTCTTCTGCAGCACTTTTTTGCCCCCCAAAAAACTAAATTCAGTTGTATTTTGGCAAATTTCTCAGTCCCCTCCAGGGGAATCTACAAATCCTGAGTACCTTTAGAATCCCCTGGATGTTGGAAAAAAGGACGCAAATTTGGCGTGGATACCTTATGTGCAAAATAAGTTATGGAGCCCTAAGCACAAACTACGCCAAATAGCGAAAAAAGGGCTCAGCACAGGGGGTGGGGCAGCAGTTAAGGGGTTAAGGGTCAAATGTAAACCATAAAAGGATTATAGTTGACAATCCCAATTCTCAACATGTGGCAACCCAGGTATTTAATATTTATACGTGGATTAGGAACACAGAGAAATTGGGGGAAGGGGAATAACACCAGAGACACTTGTTCAGAATGATGCCTATCGCAACAGAAATCGTCACAGAACCACTGCTCCGACATCTTGAATAAACGACACACAAAATACACTGTAAGACTAATGGAGTACAAACATACAGTCTGTAGCATGTACAACACCAGGGTGTCATAAGATGTACGTCTTTCTCATCGTGGATGACTGCAAGTCGACCTAGCCCTACCCAGAATAAGACCTAGAGTCAAATAGATAAGAAGAGGCTCCAAAACCACAGAGGTGGAGGAAGGTGGTTCACTGGAGTAGCTTGCAGGTTATATGATATAGTTGCTCAAATATGTAACACACCAATAGAGAGACTACCAAGATGGTGAATGGTAGCACCTGTAGCAGAGAAGTGAACACAAGAAGAATGTAGCAAGCAAATAAAGGATACAGAAGCTAAGTGAGAGAAAGGCCAAAGGGTCTGGAGAGGCAAGAACTCAAATGGAACAAAACAACAAATGGGAAGGTAACAAAGGAGCCAAAGTAACTGATAGATGTTGCCAGGCACTGACCCACTCCTTGTACTGAGTTTATATTGTCACAGCCTCCAAGACGACTTGCACACAACCCAGAAGTGTTAGTTAAACAATCAATAAATCAGGGAATTGTAAAGCGCGCTATTCACGCGTGAGGGTCTCAAGGCACTGGGGGGAGGAAGGGGGGGGGTGCAGCTACGAGTCAGCCAAAGAGCCAGGTCTTTAGGCTAATCTCCAGAATCACATTCTCCATATACACCAATTCCGACCTCTTTTAAACTTCAATAATGTCTTAATAACTGCATTTCTGAGTATTGGCTGCTCATTAGCGAGAACTTTCCCACTAATCCTGACAGGAATATTTACAAATGCTGTGTGACATAACTGAAGTTCAAATTGCTTTAGAATGTTTATTTTATCATTTTTTTAAATTGAATTCCTGGATACTTACATTTCAGTGTGAGAATTACAGAACAGATAAAACAGAAATACCCTTCAGCACATCAATTCATACCTATAATAAATTACTGTGATTTTTACTAATTTATTTAGTTTTACTGTTGTATATCATTTTATTTGGGGGTTGGAAAGAACTATAAGTCATGCTATGGTAGTCTCAGAGCACTTTGCAGTTCATAGACATAGGAGAGGGA
The DNA here is from genome assembly GCA_963921515.1 of Calotriton arnoldi. Classification (NCBI taxonomy): domain Eukaryota; kingdom Metazoa; phylum Chordata; class Amphibia; order Caudata; family Salamandridae; genus Calotriton; species Calotriton arnoldi. Next base: position 764,408 of record CAWUFW010007304.1, on the reverse strand, counting down.
ACAAATAATATATATGCAGTACCTGGTAGTACAAAATCAGTCAGGTGACATTCCACAAAGGAGAGGGTCAGTAGCATCCAGTTGAACATGTCTGAAAGCCATAAAAAGTCTAGAAGACAATGATTCCTGAGAGTCTGGATAAAGAAGGTAAAGCCAGGGTTAGGCATCTGATAGGGTAAAACATTGAGAACTAAGGGTGCCTATTGTGTCAATCAGGTTTATCCAAATGAAATGCCAAGGTAAAGAGATGGGTCTTTAGAGATCATCTGAATTTGGAATAGTCATGTCTAAGCTGTAAAGGTTGGGAATTCCACAGGGAGGAGAAGTGAACATGAAAACAGCTACATTAATTATATTCTGTGGCAAAAGTGTTCTGGACTGGCACAGAGATGCTACCTTGAGTGTGATCACTTGCTCTGGATCACATTAAGGAAACTTCAAAAGACAGCATAGGTGCATCTAAAATTCTGGTGAGTACTGTTAATACCAAGAATACCTTAATAACAAGGGTTGCTACTTATGGTGTAATTATACAATCCTGATCATTTGTAATGATTTTTCAAAAATGTGCACTCTTGGATATGGTTGCAATTAGTCTTGCTAATACGAATACTGATGCCAACACCTGTTTTGGGGTGCAAGATCATCACTTCAACAGGGCAATTAACATTGTAACTATCAATTTAAGTATACTTTCTCCCACAATATAGGAAAGAATCAAGTGATAGACTCAAATGGGTTAAAAAAGTAAGACAAAACAGAAAAAATGGGAACTTGTCAGTCTTTTCATTCACACACTTATCATTGAATAACTTAACATATAAATAATCAATGCAGGTATTTTTAAGTTGCATAGCAGCACATCATTTGCAATTATAATATAACTCCCCTACGTAATAATGGCTAATGTTATCTCTAATATATAGCCTATGGAATGGTTGACTACTGAATCTTTTGTCTGTAAACAGTCGAGATGATGAAGTACTCCACTTGGAAACTTGGGGTTCCTTGTCTGTAGATAACTGAAGATCAGAACTGCAGCGTCAGTTGTTGAGTCATCATGTAACACATTTTGTGTCAGATAGTTTGAGTGTTCTTTTACAGGCAGGCAGTATAGTAAATTTAGGTCAAGTATGATGAGATCATGGTGTTTCAGACTAGACAATAAATCGGCTACATACTTGAACACATGAGTCTAAAAGAAATTGTTTGCCTGTGAGTCAATCTCTAAAGTATATTTAACATATCCACCATCACAAAAGGGTGAACTAATAAAGAATCCAACTATAGTGGGCTTGAAAACTACATACATACAATTAAACAAGCAACAAGTACACATTTATTCATTCTTCACTCTCAAATAACCTTGATGTTTAACCGCAGCAATGAGCTAACTAGTTTCCTTCCATATTTTCAGTCATATTGGGAAGGTGCTGTAACTATGCTGAGATTGAACTCAGAGTCTCAAAAGGCGGAAGAGGGGGTGCTCTATTATTTTCTGTTCACGACCACATGTCCTATTGTCAGGTTGGAGCACTGGCCATGCAGTACAGTGGCAGAATCACAGAATGCCATGAATTAAATCAATTCCTGAAAAAGGGTGCAGCTAAGACTAGAATAGTACCCCTATCCAAGATGGTAGATTGCCCATGGAATGTTAAAGGCGGCTCCCAATCCAAAATGTGGCTGAGTTCTTCATGTGACAATTTCTGGTAGTATCATATAGAAGGGGTCATTTTCAATAGATAATTCATCACAACACAATTGTTAACTATTTTTTGTCATGTTCATAGCCCATTCCTACCATTTTTATTACAGTTTGTTTCCTCTAATTTTTTCCAAATCCTCTTAATTCTTCGCATGGAATTTTCTTGGTTCTTGGTTCTTTTCTCTTTTCTGATGACATGAGGAGTTTGATGGCTGGCAGTTATTCTTCCCTTCAATTGAGAGCTACAGAATTGACAAGGAAATTGTTTCCTCTTGTGGGTTTTTCTTCCTATCTATAACCCTTGCCAGGAGACACTTAACACCTTTCAACACAATGGCACCTGGGAGGACTTGTCCTTTCCTCGTGCAATCAAGAAGGTGACTAAAGAGACTTTTGCAATGTTCAGTGCTTCAGAGATGGACATCTCAAGAGTGCAGACTGTCTCATAAAAGTTATACAACTTCTCTAGGGTGACTAATAGCAAACAGTGAAACATAACGTCTTTCTGCTAGGTGTGAAAGTGTTTTGCCCTAAATGCCTCTCATGGGATCGGCGGTCCACCTTAATATTGACTTGAGTATATCGTTGAACAATAATATTTTTTTCTAAAATATCATGGTTTCCAGACTATTGAAGACATATCAATGTAAATTACATTTTTGTTACTTTCTAAAAAATAGCAGATTTTAATCAAATTACTTATTTTAATATTATTGTAAGAGATGTCTTTTTTGAGTTATTAGTCCAAGTTTAATTCTGATATTTATTAGTCTTTAATTTTATTTAGATTAATATTTTGTTAATTTAGTATTTGTTTTTTAATTTTTGAGAATATTTTATTATATTTTTCTTAATATGTTCGATAGTTTTTATGTTTAATTAAATATGTTTTAATTATTTATATATTTTGTGTTGTATTCATTGATATGCAATTTATTTTTATGTGGCATAGGGTAGGAATTTGATCAAAAATATAAACTTGTTACGTGCATATTTTATTATTTAACATGCGTATTAAGTAGATACAATGCATTTTGTTTTTACATTTTAAAGCTTTGTTATGGACTGTTGTGTTTGCTGGGGAGTAGAGTAACACGTTTTTTTAAACATTAAAGTAACGAAATGTATATGTTATTAATTATTTAATAATGAATTCATGTATGTCTAAATATTTCGGCATTTAATAATTTAGGGGCCCATTACGATGGCGGGCGGAAGCACAACCGCCGTGCTGGCGGATGCAAAAACCACCAGTTACCGCCGGCACGCAGCAGTCCACACGCCCGCCCAATTACGATGCGAAAAGCAGGCCAAACACCGCCGGCAAGCCAGCAACACCGTCCGCCATCAAAGTGCGCCCGCACACGTAGCGGCGCAGCACAACTGACACACACCGTCCGACGAAACACGTACCGCCCGGCGCATAAATTACGATGCCGCAAACAAACGGCTCCCACGGCAAAGAGACACCGCACGTGAAAGAGAGGCGGAAACACGGACGCAGAGCACGGACAACGAAGAAGCGGCACCCCGGGCATGAATCCAGCACTGCAGGCCCTTCCCATGCTTCTGCTGATGCACCACCAAGGACGCAACGTACCGCGGAGACGCAGGTAGGCACACACACAACAAGTGCACGCAAACAGCGCACACAGTGCAAGGGCGGAAAAAGCGGACAACCCCCACCAGCGCGTGCACACTACACATCCACCATTGCATCCACATATGACACACAGGCCAAATCCTAACATCGCGGAACACATGTGTACACACCACCTGGGACTAGGAACCAACCACCCCGTCACTGCCCCAAAGCGCCGATGACACCGCCACACATGCGCACAACGCAGAGGCCAACCGCAGCGCCATGCATGCGTCGCACACAGACACAGGGACACAACCAAGCAGCACACACATCAGCCCCACCCCGAACGCACATGACACGTGACAGGCCTGCCACAGACATGTCCCCAACGCCCAATTCACGGACAACACCCAACGCCACACAACCGACGCACACATGACAGTGAAGTCACGCAACAGCAGGACACACCCCAGTGTAACAAACATGGCGTAGCACACAGCGGCGGCAACACCAACTAGGAGAAGCAGGGCCCCTTCGGGAAGAGGAACGCCAGTACCACACTGAAAAACCCATACCACCCTGCACATATGAACAAGACACATGAAACGGAACACCAAAGAGCCCGGGGACCGACAACAGGTGGCCCAAGAATAACATCCACACACAAGGCCCAACGCAGAGCGGAAAGGCAGGCTGCCGCCCACACAAGGGAGAGCAGACAGCACTGAATGACCTTCCATTCCAACTCCGAAACCACAGCCCTACGACAGAAGCCGGTGAATACAGCCATTGTCCAAGAATAGACCAACACAGGCATGCCGAGGAGACCGACCACAGGGCAGATAGCGCATATCACAGAAGCACACAACGGACGGGGAAGAAAGAAGAAAACACTCCCCCATGTCGGCCACATGCAAGTTAATTGGAAGGAGTCACACAGCACTGACCTTGAACTGTCTGAGAAGCATGTGGGAAGAGGGCCCGTGTCCTCCAAACAAGCCAACAGAACACAAGTCCTGTCTCCCTACGACTACACAGAGCTCACAGCAACCCCGGAGCGTGCACATTGCAGACTGCACACACAGCCGGAGCACGCCACCTCAACGAACCGCTGCGAAATGGCAACCGCAACACACCTACCCAACTACGCCGAACAGCTCAAGCTGTACAAAACCAACACGATACATACATTGGGATGCGATCTCCTGTCCCTGCTGAACGTAAGTTACCGACTGACTTACCGCATCACATTGTTCAGCTGCGTCATGCCCGTCTTCTACTGTCGGAGGTGTCCCTACCAGCATCCCGTCGAGATATGCCTCTCCAACCCGGCATGTCTGAAGGCGGACCTGCTACCACTACTCCTCCCTCTGGACGCACACGACAGGGCCTGCTCTGCCTATGGGGGCATGGCGTATGTGGCCAACATCGCACCCGCACTGAAATGGAACCACTGTGCCTCCACACGACGGATCATCGAGAACAGCTACATCGAATGTCACCCAGCATGCCCCATCATGGTCCTCCAAGGGACAACCTACGAACAACACCTTGACAGCCACCATCCGCTTCATTGGCTGGCAAACATGTACACCACCAATGACATGGAAGCCCTGCTGGACGGCATCGCATACCTGACAACCTGTAAATACGTCGGACCACAACGCAGGTTCCCCGAGTGACCTATGAAGTCCAACCCCGCACCCATGCTCAGCTTCCGCACGGACTGGCCAGTCACCACCACAACAGCCATACCAAACGACCGGCAACTGTAACCACACCATCAACGACATCGCCATGACATCGGATATGACCGGGACATGCACACTGTTCCCCATCACATCCAGGAACACCGCATGCATCGTGGGAGGCAGTGGCATGGGCTCTGTGTATCGCACCCACATGGACGGAACTGCACGAACAACCAGGACACGACATGGATCCAGCGCACATGGACACACACACCGCTCAGTGGACATGAATAGGTCGCCTGGAGTCTGTGGGTGCTGCACCCCTCCCACCCCGCCCGGGAATCCCATACCAGGACCTTTGCATGGACGACAAGTGCATACAACAACAACACGACCCCAGTGACTGTGACATGTCCAGTAACCACCACAGTGCAACAACAAGTGGCACGCCGCTGCATGCACGCAAGCACATGCCCTGATGTCATCTCACATGACGCGTGCATGAGGAACAACCGCAGCAAACCTGTCACATGGAACTGAGATGGACTGTGCCCATGATGCCGAGCGGTCTGGTAGGCTACATGTATACCGTCTGTGTCAAAGTCCGCAGCTCCGCAGCTATACGTAAATGTACATTAGCACAGCCTTGGCCAAGCAGATGTAACCCCACACCCTATCCCATTTGTAATCATGCTCAGTATATCCTCAACATGTATCCCGCTGCCAGTAGTGTCCACTATACTGCATCACAGAGGACAGAAGACTCAATATAATGTTTGAAACCAAAACTGTCTCCGCTGACTCATTTCACAAGTACGAATGAGAGAGGATGAGAGTATGTGAAGTACACGGCAGTCGTGACATGACCATGTAGTCCACTGGTATTGGATGTCAACGCAAATGAGTAGCACTACTGTGGAAGACACACATGTGTCGTGTGAAGTCGTATGGACGCAGTGCTCAGGTGGGTGGGTGCGACGGGTAGATGCGCACATGCCAAGTTGGAGCACGCCGTGTTGGGAGGGGTCATGAACAGTACACCACCGCTTCCCTGGGCATTGTGAGAGGACACCTGTCGGGGGAGTGAACACGTGTGTGCACAGCAGCCGGGCACACGTACAAAGCGGTACCAGGCGCACCTCAGCCCACCCTCTGTGGACAAGCTGGATCCTGTTGTGCGCCCGCCATGCCCCTTGACAAGGCACACACAGCCCCAGTCGACCAGGTGTAACCCCAACATAGTCAATCCGCACAGGCGATACAGGGCACGGGATGGCAGTGGAGCATGGTGTGTGTGAGGTCTCCTCGCGCTCCTCCTGGTCATATCACGCAGGCAATAGAACCTCAACGTCTAGCATGGCACAAGTCAGATGGAAGTGTAGGGGGACGCACCACAGCACGAGCAGCACTGACGTCACGGGAGGTGGCTCGCACCATCCCATCCATTGCCCATCATACCAACCACGACACATGCCATTGCGACTAAGTGCAAGCGCGTGCGCCACCACCCCGAGCCCTCCCCAGAGAGGCCAAAGAGTGAATGTGTGGGCCAACAGCCACAGACGGACGCGGCCTGGCCGCAAGGGCAGCCACAGCCACTGGGTGTCGCAGGTGGCGGATCCGGAAGGCGAAGACTGTGATGCATAGTCCATGCAGGCCGGGTCTCCATTTGGGGCACCACGCAGGTGGACGGCGTCCCGCCACACATCATACCCTGAGACAGCCCACTCGTGCAACTGGACCCACACATACACTCCTTGCCCTCTCTGGTGCAAGCTTGGGGCTGCCTGTGCAAGCGCTAGCCTCGCAGGTGAGCATGCATATTGGGGGCGAGGGGAGGACATGAGGGCTGGGGCGAAGATGACTGTATCACTGTCAGTTAGTACAAGGGATGACCCAGATGTGGAAAGGAAGAGACGTGTCCCGTGTGTACTGCAACTAGTCGCCAATCCAACTACCCCCATGTCCGGAATGTAAGCCCGCACCTAGGCCCGCCCATCCGCCACATCGAACATACCACCAGCACGACAACCTTCCCATTCGAAACACTGACTGGGGGTGGCGACCAGTGAACAATCATGTGTAGCCTACCCACGCGTACATGTGGGCCCTCCATGATCCATGTCACCTGCGGCAAAGACATGACATGCGCAATGAGGGAAGTGAGGAGAGCTGTCCGCCCCACGCGCAGAAGGTGCATCAGCTCCACAGAACCAGCAGCGAGTCCAGCAGGGGTCACATGTGCAGGGGCAGCTGTGCCTGGTGTGAAGGCACATGCATATAGACAGCACATCGACCAATGTGTAGTCTGCTCACATCCACAGTCCATCATCATGCGGACATAGGAATTGAACACAGGGCAACACATCTTAGTTGGTGCACCCACCGTGACCAACAATGCGCAATCATCGACGTACCCGCCCTGTGCATGGCCCCCACCCAACGGAGGCACATCCAGTGCCACCATCCCACACACACAAGCCTTCCACGGAACATGCTGTGTCCAATGGTCAGTACAGAGTCAGCGCCCATCTGGTGGATCCTGAACAGGAGACACATGCACACACATGCCAGCTCCCACTATGTACGTCTGCCACCTGGCACGTGCAATGTAACCTCTCACCTGTGACGTGTGACTGCAAGCACACAGCCGTCTTGGCATGGGGCTGTCAATGTGGACACCAGTCAATGTTTCGGGAGCTGTGATCCGTACAGTGCTGTACATAGGGTGCAGTGCTGACACCTACTACTGTCTCATATCCCTCGTGCCACAGGTCCCACTTGTATTGGCCGCTCAGCCCGTGCCCACATCGTCGTCGTCGTGTGCCATACTCATCCAGCCTCGGAAGCAGTTCCATGCTCAGCAGACACTCATGTTGCCGTGGCGTTGCCGCTTGACGAATATGCAGTCAGTCCCCATCAGCACGCCCGCAAGTCATTGGGGCCTAGATCCCCATGTGCATGCACATGGCAGTGGTATGTCTCACTTGCCATTGCCATTGTTGGGAGACCTGTGTAAGTGTATTGTGGCCGTGCCGTCCCAGCTTGACAGCTGGGCTGTGGCTCATGTGCTTGCTCAGTCATGTCAGTGATGTGTATGCGAAATTGCTATGTGCCGTGTTGCTTTGACATGTGTCCTCTGCCATTTAACCCAGGCGGAGACCGAACATTGACCGCCCATACCAATTGCTGGCGGACATGGACGATACAGAGGTAATCAGGAAATTTCGGCTGGACAGGCCAACTCTGCATCGACTGTGTGCCATGTTAGAGCCCCATCTCCGTCCCCGCAGGGTGTATCCGACTGCTGTCACCCCACGGCTAAGGTGATGGCCGCCATGCATTTCTTCGCCACTGGGTCATTCCAGCACACAGTGGGCAGTGGAGGAGGGATGTCCCAGCCCATGTTCAGCAAGGTGCTGAGGGATGTACTGGCAGCCATGATGCTGTACCGAAACAGGTACATCAGATTCCCCAGGGCTCGTGAATTGGCGGCAGTGAAGGGTGCATTCTATGCCCTTGGCAGAATCCCACACGTCGTGGGAGCCATTGACTGCACACATGTTGGCCTTGTTCCACCACAGGCCACTGAGCACCTGTACCGCAACAGGAAGCACACGCACTCCCTGAATGTGCAAGTGGTGTGCCTTGCGGACATGGTGATCACCCACGTGTGTGCCAAGTTTCCAGGCTCGGCACATGACGCACACATAATGCGCAACAGCATCTTGCCACGACTGATGGCCAATCTGCAACAGGATCGTGGCTGTATTGTAGGTGAGTATGTGGAGTGGTGTAGCGTGCTGGTTGTGCGATGCTGTCCCCTGTCCAGTTGGAATAGCAACGGTTCTCTGTGTCCCTCACACCCAGGTGACTCTGCGTATCCGAATGGGGCATGGCTGCTCAGTCCATTGAGGAATCCTCGCACCCCAGCAGACGATCGATACAATGAGGCACATGGGAGGACCAGACGTGTGGTCGAGCGTACCTTTGGCCTCCTCAAGTCCAGGTTCAGGTGCCTGGACCGCACCGGGGTGCACTGGCGTACTCCCCACAGAAGGTGTGCCAGATAGTGGTGGCGTGCTGCATGCTGCACAATCTAGCCATTCGGAAGCAGATCCCCCTCATTGTGGATGACGGAGATCAACCAGGGCCCCAGCCCGCAGACCAGGACAGCTCGAGTGAGGTGGACAGCGGAGAGGAGGAAGCTGGGAATGTGCGCCAGCAGCTCATCGCCCGCTACTTCACTTGACGGTGAGTGTCCATGTACGACGGATGATGTGTCTGTATCTGTGCAGGTGTGTGTGTGCTGTGTCAGGGTGGCCGTATGTTCACTGCGTGCAGTGTGTCAACGCTCCATGGCCAGGGTAGTATGCCACTGTTGGTGACTGTGGCATTGTGCCCTATTGCTCTGTGCGATGTGTGTACATTGCTTGTAGTTGTTGACATGTACTGTGTGATGGGTGTGTGACACACTCATTGAATGTGCTCCTGTTCTGTCTCCCACCCCTAGGTCCCTACAGGCCCTCCGGATTCCATTGCCATGCCACGCATCAGGTGCCTTTCCGCCCAAGGTGGCCGTTGTATTCCGTACAAATAAAACACAGGGCACAAACAGCAGTTAGTGAAAAAGGTGCATTTATTACAAACTGTGACATGTGATTGTGTGTAAGGTGATGACAAAAGTGGTGCGTGCAGTGACAATGAGCTGTCGGTCATGGCTGCGTGATGATCAGGGTGTACCCACTGGTTCTATGTCCATAGTCCAACACACACATGCCATCCAGCTGGCTGTGTGGAGTGGGATCGTAGAGCAAGTCAATGCAGTGGCTGGTCAAGGAAGGCTGGCTGGCTGCCTCACTTGCGACTGGAGCGTGCGAAGTCCTCCCGGGAGATCTGTTTCCTCTTCGGACGGCCCCTTCCACGTTTGGGAGGGGGTGTGTGGTGGCGACCTGCTGGTGGTGGGTGAGGTGTGCTCACTGGCTGTGGACGCAGGGGAAGTGGACACTGCTGCCCGACCCTGCGCCCTAGCAGGTGGTGGCGGAGGTGGTGTTGCTGGCCTTGCCTGTGACCCCACCGCCACCACCAGCTGGCCCATGAGGTCCACGAGTTGGTCCATACGGGACACGAATTGGCCCATATGGGCGTCCATGGACCTCAGCACCCCCAGCACCTCCCGCGTGTCAGTAGCAGACCTGGCCCATTGTCCTTGGGCCTCTTCATAGGCCCCAAGGACTCTGGCCATTTGAGGCAGGGCATGGCTCCCAGGGGAGGCTGGCGTTTCCCTGACCCTGCTCCTCCTACCAGTCCTGCTGCCACCGGCCTGCCCACTAGCCACATTGCACACCACGGTCCTCGCTGTGGCTCCCAGGGTGGATCCAGTCGGCCGGGCCACCACCTGCGCTGGGGCTGGTGCCAGCGAAGACGTGGTGGTGGTGGAGGCGGTGGTGGTCGGTGCGGCGATGGTGGCGGTTGCGGCAGTGGTAGTGGCCGCAATGACCGTGGGTGTGGCCGCAACGACAGTGGCAGCAGGGGACTGGGACTGTTCAGCATCCCTGGATGATGGGTTGGTGGGTAGGAGGGGTCCTGGGGAGCGGCTGGGCCCTGCCACGCCAGATGGGCCAGCTTGGTGGTCCGTGTCCGAAGAGGAGGACAGATCCTCCAGATCCGTGTGTCCTCGTTGGGGGCTTGTGGGCTGGCTGTGCTGGCTGCTGTCTCCATCCCCAGCATCCAGCAGTTCGTCACCTGTGGAGAGAATGAGATTTGTTTTTGTGTTGCACCTGGCGAAGTATGTATTAGTCGTCTGACATTGGCAGTTCGTGCAATCTCGTACATGGGTTTCCCGGAGGCGAGTGTGTGGCTGTGGCATCTGTAGTTGTGTGTGCTAGGCAATGGGACTGTGTGCTGTGCACATGTGGCATGGGACGGATTGGCCATGCCGATGGGTGTGTTGCTGTGCCCCTACTCATTGTGACTCTGGTGTATGCGGGCTCCTGGCCCATCCTGGGTCTGGTTTGTACTTTGCTTTTGGAGTTCATATGGAACGCTTAGGAACGCATATGGCAACATGGGGGCCATGCCCCAGATTCGCATTTGGGAGGGGATATGCTTTTGGGGTTCAAATGGAACGCTTAGGAACGCATATGGCAACATGGGGGCCATGCCCCAGATTCGCATTTGGGAGGGGATATGCTTTTGGGCTTCAAATGGAACGCTTAGGAACGCATATGGCAACATGGGGGCCATGCCCCAGATTCGCATTTGGGAGGGGATATGCTTTTGGGGTTCAAATGGAATGCTTAGGAACGCATATGGCAACATGGGGGCCATGCCCCAGATTCGCATTTGGGAGGGGATATGCTTTTGGGGTTCAAATGGAACGCTTAGGAACGCATATGGCAACATGGGGGCCATGCCCCAGATTCGGATTTGGGAGGGGATATGCTTTTGGGGTTCAAATGGAACGCTTAGGAACGCATATGGCAACATGGGGGCCATGCCCCAGATTCGCATTTGGGAGGGGATATGCTTTTGGGGTTCAAATGGAACGCTTAGGAACGCATATGGCAACATGGGGGCCATGCCCCAGATTCGCATTTGGGAGGAGATATGCTTTTGGGGTACATGCTGTGAGCCATGGGTGCCGAACGTGACATGTGTTGTGGCAGCATGACAGTGCATGGTCTGAGGTGTGTGCATGCCTGACATGCCCTGCATATTTGCTGTCTGTTGTGATTACTGGACATGGCATTGGACGCATCGTTATGAGTGAGTGATAGTTGTGTGCCAGCCAACGTATTGCAGTTGTCCCATCTCCTTGGTGTGCGTGCTGCCCTGTGCCATGTGCATCACTGCAGTGCTCGGGAGGTGTGGCCCATGTTGTGTGTTGTTGCTCACAGTGTGTCGTGCGCTTAATTGACTTCTGGCACATGGTTGGTCATGGGCATGTGTCTTAGCGTGACTGCTGTATGTGTGGCAGCTGTGCGGATGACATGCCTTTCATGAGACTGGGGCTGACGGATGGGATGGATGGTATGTTGTATGTGCATGGTGTGTCTGTGAGTTTGATGGGTTCAGTGGTGTTCGTGTGCATTTATGTTGTTCCGCTCTGTTGCGTCTAGTGTTGTTTGTCTTACATAGGCGTAGTTGTGGGGTGTGGGGTTGACAGGCAGTGGGGGCTACATGGACAGGACTTCAATGGTGTTTCGGTTGTGTGTGATGAGTTGCACAGTGGCTGCCGTGTGGGACTATATTCAGTGTGGCTTGTGCATGCAGACGTGGCTCCTTGGGTGTTGCTATGTCTGTGATGGGTCATGTGGGGTGTGAGTCTGTTGTTCATGTCCGTGTGCACATTGTTCACTTGTTCGTGACGGTGGGCGGTGCTGCGTGTTCGTCTGCTACGTGACATGTCCCATGTGTTGGTGGTGTTATGGTCCTCATGCCTCCAGTAATCCAGCCCTGTCCAGTTTCCCACCTGCAAGTTGTTCGTGCGTGCACTGTACTGGATGCCACATGGCTCTAAGCGGGGGTGCTCCATGTTGCAGGTCTGTGGGGGTGGGGGTGTTGTGGGTCGTGGGGTGGCTGTACACCCACTGACACCGATTGCTGTGGACCGTGATGTCTGCCTTTCGGCTGTCGTTGTGCACTGCGGTGGCTGACACGTGGCTGTGGGGTGTGGGGATGCTCCTCCTTGCTGTGCTGTGGGACTGGGGCCTGGTGTGTGTTGTACTTGGGCTGTCCACCGTCCCACCCACTGCACTTTGTGTTCCTGCCACTTACCTGTTACTTGTCGGTTAGTGCAGCTGTGGCGGACACATGGGTGTGGTGGGTGCTCGTTGTGGCGCTTCTGGCATATTTGGGGACCTGTTGGTGGTTACGTGGCTGGCTTAGTGTACACATGTCCCCACGCATCTTACAGTTGTTCGGTTTGGGCTGTGTGTGGTAGTGTCTGTTGCATGTGTGTGTGATGTGTTGTGTATTGTGTGCTGGACATGGGGGTGTTTGTCCCTGGGAGCTGTGGCATGGTAGTTGCGCATGTGAGTACATAGCGGTGTGCTGGTATACATTAGTTTGTACTTACCAGCCTCCACTCCCCCTGCTAATCCGGCGAGGATCTCCGGATGGATTACGACTCGCACCTTCTCCTCCCACGCTTTGAAGGTCTTAAAGAGCGCGGGATTCCCTCCGCCAGTGACGGCAGCCAGCTCTCTGTTTTTGCCCTCCTTCTTCTTGACCAGGCTCTTTACGTCATTCCAACGTTTGTTAATCTCGACTCTGTTTCTGGGCAGGGTCCCGACTGCATTGACCTGGTCTACGATCCGGTTCCACATTCTGTTTCTGGTGGCTAGTGGTGTGTGCTGGACCATGTTCCCATAGATTTGTGGGTACACCTTGATGATCTCGTCGACCATGACCGTCAGCTCCATGGGCGTGAACTTGGGCATCCTTTGTGGTGCCATGGTGTTTGTGGTGCTGGTGCGGTGTGTGTTGTGTAATGTGCAGGGGGTTTGTGGTGCCGGGGTGTGGTGGTGGTGGTGGTGGTGGTAGTGATGTGTGCGTTTCTGTGGTGTGCTGCTGTCCTTGCTGTGTCACTGTGTCCTCTCCTCTCCTCTCTGGTTTGCAATGTAGCAAGGGGTTGTAGTCTGTGGGAGTGCTGCTTTTGTACTCACCTATGTGGGTGTGTCCTCATGGTCTGTTGTTTTCAGGTGTGTTGTGTCTGGGGTTCTGGCCTTTGTATTTTTTGTTTGTCCGGGGGTGTGTTTTCGGGATGTGTACTGTGCTTGTGTATTTGTGCGTGCCTTGCTGTGTGGACTTGTTGGCCATGTTGTGTGCTATTGGTTTTGTGTGCGGATGGTTTCTGTGCAGGTACGTTGGCGCCATGGCTTCTGCCGTGTCGATTCTCATCGGCGTTGTTTGCGCTGGCGGGCGGTATATTTGTGGTTTTTCCGCGCTCATGGCGGTGCGATCGTAATTTCACGTGCGGTGTGTCGGCCGTGTGGGCGGGCGGTTTTGTGTTGTCGTGCGTGTTTCCATCCGTGGCGGGCGGTTTGACTCAGACTCGGACGATGGCGGGCGGTATTTTGTGTGATTTTTCCGCCGATGGCGGTTTTCGGTTTGTGTAATCGTAATGGCGTGGTCGGTGTTCAGACGGTGTGTGCGGGCGGATTTTTGCCGCTTCCATGCCTGGCGGATTTATTTACGCCGGGTATCGTAATGACCCCCTTGGTCATTTAGTTAAGTTAAATAACTTAATTGATTTTGTACAGTTTGTTGTGTTTGTGGGAAAATAGGGTACAAAATATTTTAACTAAAATATATAAAAATGTATGTACATAGAAATTTTAATAATTGAAATGATTAATTCATATGTTTGTAAATTTAAAACATAGTCATTCATTTTTATTGTTTTATTAATGTTATGATGATGGATTTGTTTGTATTCAAATAAAACCAATTTAGGTGTTAGTTTTAGTTTTGTGCATCTCTATTTTTAGAAAAAGACACACTTTTATATATTTGAGACTGTAAATAAATACATTTGTCATTGATAGTTGAAGAAATGCTTAAAGATGCAAACAAAAATATATATGCTTTTAATGATAATTTATTTAAAATGTAATTTCTCTTTATATGATACTTTATTAAGTACCCTATTAATAAAGCATCAGGATTGGTGTATTTTAATTGAAATAAGGTGTGAGTGTTTTCCTTGTAAACAAGTATGTCTTGAAAATATACACATGCATTTTTATTGGTTATGAATTAAATAAATAAAATTAAATTTTAGTTATCATATATAATACAATTGTAAAATTAATATGAACTATTTAAATAATCTAACTATATAATAATATAATATAAAAAAGTAATACAATCAATAGACTAAGGTATTTCAAGAAATAATACATTTGATTTTTTACAAAATTTAAGTATTTTCCCTATAGGTTTAGGTTTACGGTTAGAATAGTAAATCTAATCTGTCCAAAATAGTTTTTAGGTGGTCAGGAATATCTGTTTCCTCAAATTTTCTAGAGGCTCTGATGCTTGCCTTATGGTTCTTCTGGGTCTAGTACTTAGTATTTTTAAACATGGTATTGAGAGAAACAGTCCCATGTGTTCCTCAGGAACATTAGGAATATAGGGCCAGAATACCTTCGGGAGTGATGGATTTCCAAACAGAGGAGTGTAATAATTCATCCTTCCTAGCCCCAACTTATTCTTGACACTAGTCCAAACCACTGCTGCTGCACCAAGGGTCTTGAATTTTACTTTTTTATAGTAACTGGCTTCACTATATCTCAAAAGCCAGTTAGGGGCCTCTCTCTCTAGTAGCAGTTCGTATACATCTGGAGGAGAATCTCTTCTCCACCAGTCCACAATCTTCCCCCCAGTAATCCTCGAAAGTATTGGACTGCTGCAGCCCAGTAATACATTTTTAAGTCTGGAACCGCCCAGGCCCCCCCTTTCCCTGGGTAAGGACATATATCTGAGGGCTTTTCTAGTCTTTCCTTGTGCCCAAACAAATCTGTTAATCATTTTTTGCATTTCCTTAAACCAGTGACCCTCAAATGCTAGGGGTATAATTCGAAATGGATACAAAATTTTGGGAAGAAATATCGTTTTAATAATGTTACATTGTCCCACAATCAAGAGATGCAGATTGTTGAGCCTTTCAAAATCTTTCTTACTCTTTTGGATCGCCGGGCCAGATTTCTTTCCACAACGTTACCCAGTTCTGAGATTATAGTGACCCCGAGATAAATTGCACATTCAGTCACCCGTGGATCCAACAAAGAGAGCCTGCTATTGATTACTATTTGCGTCTTTTCTTGATTGAGCTGATAACCAGAAATCACACCAAAGCATTCAGCCTCATGCTCTATTTCCGTTAAGGCTTCGAGCGGATTCGCGGCTGATATTGCCAAATCATCCTCGTACCCTAGAATTTTGGCTTCAAATCCGTTCAGTCGGATAGGGTGAATTCCCAGGTTAGCCTTGATTTTCTTGATTAGGGGATCTATATAAAATACAAATATGAGGGGAGAGCACGGACACCCCTGTCTTGTCCCCCGTGTGATAAAATAGGTTTGCTCTGTCCGCCCATTAAGCGGAGTCGGTCCCAAGGAATTCTATATATTGTCTGTATGGCCTTTATACACCCCTTTCCTATCCTCACCCTCTCAAGTACGGCCCATAGATAGTCCCATGAAACCCTATCGAACGCCTTCTCGGCGTCGAGTAGGATGAGTGCCATAGGGTCTCCGGTGAAATCACCTTCCCTATACTGATGCTGTAACGATTTGCTAACATTTTTGAAAAGATCTTTGTATCACTGTTCATAAGACTAATGGGTCTATAAGATCCAACCTCATTAGGAAGCTTCCCTTTCTTTAAAAAAATAACTATACTGGCTTCTGCCCATGACTCCGGGGGGGCTTCCCCTTTCTGTGCCTGACGCATTACATGTCTTAGATCATCCCCCAATACCGGTAAAAATTTCTAATGGGATTTGATCAGGGCCCCCAGCCTTGCCGGAAGGTAGTTCTTTGAGGGCTCTTTGGATTTCCTCATCTGTAAATGTAGACTCTAGGGCCTCCGAATCTGCCTATGAAAATGTCTCAACAGTGAGCGATTCTAGATATTCCTTTATGCATTTTGGCTCCTTATGTCCCTCTTCCCCAGATCATTTTTCATAGTATCTTTGAATTACCACACGTATTTCCCTGACCCCTGTAACTGATTCGCCCTTTTGATTTTTGACCTCTATAATCTCCCCCCCAGCAGTTTTCTGTCATGTCCTAGTGGCAAGCATGTGCCCAACTTGCTCGCTATATTTGTGACAGGTTTGCCGCCAGACCAGATATTTTTCTGCTGCTCTTATTGCCACAATTTCTCCTGCTGCAGTTTTTACTAACGCCAGTTGCTGGAGAATCCCCTCTATACTTAAACCATTAGCAATGGCCCTAACCAACTCTTCTTCTGTATCTAACATTGCACTATACATGGTGTTTAAACGTTGTCTAACTTCTTTATTCCGGTTCAGAGAGAAGCTCAAGGTTTCCCCTCTAACCCCAGCCTTGAGAGCATCCCACACCATCCTGCACCTAGCACTGCCCCTATTAACCTCCAAAAATTCCCCAAGCCATTTGTTCATATGCTGAACATAGTTAGGGTCTTGAAGCAGGGCCCTGTCAAATGTCCAAGTGCATTCCGGCGCATCCACCACTATATTTGTCATCTCCAAGACCAAGGGATGGGGTTTTGTTGCGTTGGGATACATTGGGGGTGAAGAAGATGGGGCATCTGCTTGATTCAAATGGTATAATTTCATTTGAGAAAGCTCAAATTCTTTTTAATTTCGATTGTAGGGATTTTTTTAAATATCTTCAGGTACGAAGCTCCATTGCAAGGAAGAAAGGGGGGTGCAGCCTTCTCTAAAGATCTAGTTATGGAGGCAATAAGAAATCCAGATGGCTGCACTATCACCCAGATTTACAGCGGGCTGAGGCAACTATTGTTTGACGATCTAGATAAGTAGTGTGAGAAATGGCAGCAGAAGCTGAATATTGAAGGGGTCGAGTTTATGGCCTCACTCAAGCTTGGCCACACCGTATTGAGGGAAGCAGGTCTGCAAGCGCAACATTATAAAACGATCTTCTCATTATACTACACGCCAGTCAAGATTGCTCAATGGGGTGGTACTGATGGGAACGTATGTCCCTGTTGCCGTAGCGCCGATGCAGATATAGTTCATATGTTTGCTTCTTGCCCAGCTTTAGATCCTCTGAAGGGAGCCATAGAAGAATTTCTAACGCAAACTTTGAGGATTCAAACAAAACTCACAGCTGAGCTGAAGTTATTAGGCATCACTAAGAAAGGAACACAATCAGTACTGCGTGGATTTGTCTTTTTAGCCATGGCTGTAGTAAGAATCTGTATCTCATCTGCCTGGGTGGATCCTGGCCCCCCCAGGTTTCAACAATGGCTTTCCCGGCTCTTAGCTTTTTATAATTTGGAAAAGGGTTTATATGAGAGGAAAGGGTGGAAGGCTCGGAAATTAGGGAATCTTATTTGGGCTCCGATAAACTACTGGAAAACCATAGTTGAAAGCAGCCCAGCCACATCTTAACGATCCAGGGCTTTTCAGGGTATCATATTCATCATGATCTTTTACGCTCTCTTATACAATTAAATTTATGCACAATGTTTTGTATTCCATTATTTATCGTATTTATGACAGATAATGTTTCCTCGTATATTTATTTATTTATGGATGCTAATGTACAAGTGTATTTTACTGATTGTGAATAAAAAAAATTAAACAAAGGAATATAGAGCCAGATTTAGAGCCTTTCTGTTGCGAGAGCCCTTGTTGGCTCCATCAAAGGAAAGGTTCTCCCAACAGCCCAATGGAGTAGGAGCTATCGGAGGAAGGGTGTTACACTGCCATTTTATTTCTGTCCCTTGCACACAAATACTACTTGGAAGTCAGGGACCGAAAAAACACATAATATCCCCAACACCCATGGAATGATTTCCTTAGTATGGGTGTCATTGGTTATTTGTTTTTCTATAGCAACATCTCACTACGGGAATTTGTTTTTGAAAAACAAAACCTTTGTTAAAGTTTGGTGAACAGTTGTCAAAACCAACACCAGCAATCCACCAAACCTTCTGTACCTTGACAGGAACGGCCGTGATGGAGGTTCCTATCAATATACAGAAATCACCACTGGGGTAGCGATGATGTCCAAATTTGGCTGCAAATAGTCAATGAAGTTGGCAGACATAATGCTCAACCATAGCAGCTTTTAGCGTGATACTAAGGGTCTTATTACAAGTCTCTAGAAGACCGCAGTGCCAGCAGTCTTCCGACCGCCGTATTACGAGTTTACCATGGTTTTGCCAGTATGGCTGCAGATATATTCCGGCGGGGTGATAACTTTTCCATATGTATCAATGCCTGTGTGAGTATTTCAACTGCATATGTGTCGGATGCACACATATGCATGATACATGTGGAAAAATACCACCTACCCATTGCCGGAGCCTGGTCCATATGTGGGCAGTCCAGGCAAAAAGGGTCATAATCCTAGGGGTGAAGATGCTGCTGTGAAGGGGGGACCTGAAGAAGGGGATCCACATTGAACTCTGATGGGAAGAACAGAAAAGGTGTGAGTATGCACCCCAAATCCTTGGTTTCCGGTGACTTGAAGCTGGCAGTCCCACAGCCGCAGTCAGCTCTTCGAAAAGTCAACTCATAATAAAACAGTTGTGAAACTCTCCTGTACCACCCTATAGCAGCTGCTTTAACCCAACCGCGACCCTGGTGTGCTAGAAGTGTCAACGGTTCAGCCTCGGTCTTTCCAAATGCAATCCGCCCATCTCGTAATATGGCGTTGAACTGCCAAGCTCCTGGGGGTCAGACCGCGACCGCAGGTACAGCGGTTCATGGACTGCCAAACTCGTAATAAGGCCCTTAATGCACTTCCAGTGGGCTTTTCATTGGTAGTGCTTACTTTAATGTAGGCATAACCCATACAGGTTAGTAGAGGCTTCCCTTTCTGTGAAGTTGTGTTTGTAGATACATTGGACATATTGGAGTCTGTTTGAGTCTGTTAAAAATATAAATATGAACAATATCATTTTAATGTATTTAATTTAATATTGTTTTCAGAGTAATGAGGCTATGAGTTAATAGTTTATAACTTTTTTCATTTTATACTTGCAAACTTTTTCTTCTTTTCGGTTCATTGGTTTGTGCAGTATTTCACACCTTTTCCCCTTTTGTACAGTTGTTTTTTGCGGATTCACTTGGTAAGTTTTGCATTGGAATATATTAAAACATTGCATTTAGTTTGTTTTTATTACAAATATTCTTGATTTTTTAAATAAACAGTGGTTTGGATTATGGTAATACAGTTCTATAGAGTTAGTAAGTTTACTTTTATGAGAATGCAATTCCTTATCTTGTATAGAGTGATGGTGAAAGGTGTTGGAGGGCTTTCACTTGGGCAAAGTCATGGTCGCATTTGCTTTAGACTTGCTGTGCAGCAGATTGTGTGCTTGGCATGTTCTGTATTTATACTGTCCTTAGTTCTATTTCCCTATTTGGTAACTGTTTTGGTTTTCAATTTGATTGGTTTAATCTGTAGTTTGGTGGTTTTTTAAGTATTATCTTATATGGAAGATGCTAAGTAGAATGGTATTTTTCATGCTGTATTTATTGTATATATTTGATATAGTTACTTTTTATTTTGTGTTGGAGTTTGTTATTTTTTGTTTTTTTGAATGGGTATCTGATTTCTAAACATATTAGAGTAGTCAATATCTCTGTTAATGATATTTGCTGTTTTACATTTATTTTCATTTGTTCTGAATTTTTTTTGTACAGTATTGATGATTTTCCCATGTTTTGAATGATGATATTTTTGTAACTGATATTTTTATTATTTCTATAGAAGTTTGAAGGACCAGTCAGTCAAAATCACTTTATTCGGTTATTTAAAACCATAAAAGCATGTTAAAATACACATCACTTAAAAAACAGATATTGCACAAAATCGATCGTAGTTAAAATACAATCCCAGATCAAAATACACATAATAAATACTTCTCTAAAAATTCAGGCAGTGAGATATATAAAATGCACATTGTAAGAGAGAAAACCAATTACACATTAAAAAAGAGGAAACATACATCTAATATAAAAAGGCTCTCTGAAAAATTCAAGCAATGTAATATAAAGTTCATATGGGACAAGAGAGTAACATATCACATTTAGAAGAAAAGATATACATTTAAAAAATCAAGTCACGTGGGCCGTCTCTCTTATTATATATTTTTTTTCCTTGCTCTGACTGCTGCAACTAAAAAGCTAGCGATATTAAAAATTTCCCAAGGGTTACTCAGCATCTGCAGATATGTTAGGGCCGGTCTAGCCTGCAAGAAACCTTTGTCCTTTAAAATTGGGAGAATAAAACGCTTGCGAATGTTCAAATAATGGTCACAAAACAGGACAAAATGCAAGGTATCTGCCTCGAAAAACTATCGCAAGAGCAAGGTCCCAAATCCTCTATCTTTCTCCAGCCCAGGGGTTCGGCCAATAAAAAATGCAGATAGTTAAACCTCAATCTCGTCAAAAGAAAACGATGTTGAGGCGTGGTAACTATGTCCAGATATGGCTCCATAAAATAGGAGGTTTTTAAAATCTGGTGAGCACGGACAGTATGTTTCAGTAGTTCAGTAGCCTCTCTTTCTACAGACGCTAAGCGTAAAAATGAGGTCTTGGCCCACGCCAGATCTTTTTGCCTATTATTTCTGGATTGTCAAATACCTCTGGGAGGCTTAACAGCTTTGCTATGCTTTTCACATGGCTCAGCCATGGGATACTGCTAGCCCTATCTAGTGCGGTACAGTCTCGTAAGATCTCTTGATTTATCACTTATTCTGGATTAGACCAGATCGAGATCCATTTTAGGAAGGGGGACATTCTGATCAAGTCAGCCACATAACCAATACCCGCTTCCTGATGGATAATATACGAAGGTATGGATTGAGGGACTGAGAGCATACTTCTTAAAAATTTATTTTCCATGATTTGGAGCTCTGTACAGTTTTTATATCCCCAAATTTCAGAACCATAGTTCGCAATGGCGATACTCTTGGCTTTATATGTATTTAACATTGCCTGCACGGGCTTAGCGCCCAGCCTCCGAGCAAAATCGAGCACCGCACCTGTGGATCTTGCCATAGCGTTTCTCTTCGCCCTCCTTTGCGGAGCCCATGAGCACCTGTCATCAAATAAAATACCTACATACGGGAATGTAGTAACCCTAGCTATTTCATTTCCGTCGCAATAATACGTTTTGGGTTTTCTTAACTTTACTCCCATTATCATGGTGTGTGATTTAGAAAAATTTACATTTAGGTCCAGTGAGCCCATAAAATCAGCAAAGGAGGTCAACAGGTGCTGAAGCCCCACCACTGTGCGTGCCAGTAAGGCAGCGTCGTCGGCATAAAGTAATGCAGGGATCAATCGATTCCCCACACGGGGAATATCCTTGGCGGCTCCACACAGGGCCGAATCTAAATTATTGATATAAAGGGTGAATAGCAAAGGAGCCAGGATACAGCACTGTCTGACTCCTCTTATAATATCTATCTTTTGCGTTAAGTTACCCTTTTGATCGAACCTTACTGTTGCCGAGAGATCCCTGTGCAGATCAGACAAGAAATACACAATGTTTTTATTCATACCCATTGCAAGCAATAAGTCCCAAAGCTTGGATCTATTCACTCGGTCAAAAGCCGAGGATAGATCCATGAAAGCGAGATGAAGTGTCCCTTTCTTGGCTATTGTATATTTCCCTACTAAGAGATAAAGGTTGAGACACTGGTCCAAGGTGCCTCTGCCTTTTCTAAAGCCGTATTGAAGGTTTGACAGGACGTTGCATTCATTAATCCATCTTGTTAATTTACTGAGAACCACTCTGCCCAACACCTTGACCATAGAATAAATTAGCGATATTGGCCTATAGCACCTAGGATCCCCTCTCTCGCCTTTCTTGAAGACTGGGACAATAATTGATTTTGACCAGGATTTTGGCAGATCCTGTTGGCATACCGTATTTAAAACATTGGCCAATATCTTTGACCATAAAATATTATCTGCCTTAAAAAGGTCAACAGGGACCCCATCCGGGCCCTGTGCTTTATTACATGTCATTTGGGCAATAACCTCAGCCACTTCTTGTTCTGAGAAATTTATACTGTATGTTGCAGTTAAACACGAGGGGCCTGTTTTTGTCTGATCTGGCTGGTCACCGTAAATGTGTTTAAAATGATTAAGCCAGAGCTCTTCTGAGATGTTACACTCAACGGTATTACCCCCAAGGCCAGAGAAAAAAGGTTTGTTGACGATATCACAAAATTTCATACTATTCTTAATCACGTCAACGGACAACAATTCGTCCCAGGCTTCTTGTTTAATTTCCGATTTACGTGTACGCAGTGTCTGCTTGTACTCTAAACTTGCCGCAGTTAATAAGATTCTATCCTGGGGTTTTTGTTTCAGGGCACGTAATAATTTCTGATGGGCAACTGTACAGTTGTGATCAAACCACCTCTCTTCATTGTGAATACAATCCTTATTAGGTAGGGAGAGGGCACTAGCTACCTGCTTACAAATCCTATCAAAAGCTGCGGCAATCACCACTCCCCCTTGGGTACTATCTTGACATATGGCTATCTCATTCCCTACAATGTTTAATAAATCATTTAAAAAAAGATCTGGTACCACCTTGGCCCATTTCAATCTACGACCTTGAACCCTGGTTTTTATTATAGGGGCTGGGGCCATAATCTCCACAGCATCTGTAGTCTTCAAACACCCTCGTAAACTGATATGAATAGGTTTATGGTCACTAAAATGTGACCATTGCACAGCATTATCCAAGACAAGGGGAATTAGAGTTGTGTTGACAAATATATAGTCGATTGTAGAGAACATACCCCTGCCCTTGAAGGAGGGAATGCCCACACCATCTTCTGCCGTATTTGGATGAGCCAACCCAAAATCAGCTGGAAAGTACTCTAAGTAGCCCCCTTGGGTGGCATGTTCAAAATGAGTCTCTAAATTACAACCTGGACCAAGTTCGTCAAAGACCTGACACTTTTTATCACACAAATGAATGTTAAAATCACCAAGTAAAATAATCGAAAACTGGGTAACTTGCTTCTCCCTATATAAGTCTAAAATGTGATTTAGGCTGCATAAGTGTTCATTTATAGATAACTTTTCAAAAGAATTATGAAAATTAAGAACAAGTATCTCGGAGCATGTGCAAGATTGATCTCGACCGCTAAACAGCTTGTGGACCCTGTATCCAATTTACAATGACTGCCCCTCACTTTTAAGGAAAACAGTGTTAGTAAGCCGCCCCTCCAACGGCCTGCACCCGACGGTCGCGCGGCCTCCATATAAGTTGTGCAACCATCAAGCCAAAATGTGTTTTCAGACTCCCAAGTTTCTTGAAACCCCAGTACATCATATTCCCCCACCAGGCCAAGCCACCTGGGGTCATCACACTCTTTAGACCCGTTATATTCCAGCTAAGTATATTCGAGATTTCTGTCGCTCTTTCTACTTCCCTTGTAGGTGTACTCATATTAGGCATTGCCTGATTCGGGTTAGTCAAATCAAGTATAGGGGTATGACTTGCTAGTCAATCATTGGAATCTAACTGGCTCAAAGGGGAAAATCTGTTAGCCAATTATAATGTATTCCCTGATGGTCTTGGACCTGGGGCAGCCTCAATTGTTACCAGGCTTATAGGTTGTGGGTTTGGGTTCTGAATAAGCAAATGATTCTCTCTATAGAAACACCTGGGGCCCAGCCCTTTATATGTCCTTTCTGCGGAATAACCAAGTAGAGATGTAAAATTCTCAGCTTGGTTTCTCACAGATGGGCGGTAGAAAAACCCCAGGGGAAACGCTCTAATCTCTCCCGGACCACAATTACTGTGCTCTTTAAAAAGTAAACAAGCTACATTTACCTGATTAAAGTTGACAACGACACAATCGCCATCAACCGTCTTCATGCCCTGACCAACCCACCCCACTCGCCTAGCCATAATAATATGTGATGCTGCTTTGACCCCACCATCAGACAACCTTGTGCACCAGAATTTGACTTTGCGAATCAATTCATCAGGGGTCTCATTTGTATTATCTTTGAGGTGAGGAACCCCTACTAACACAGCTGTCAGAGGGGTAGCCTCTGGGGGTAAGTGGAGCCTGCATTTATTTCCTTGCCCGTGCGAAAACGGAGGGTTCTGCTCTCTACGAGCAGAAATTTCTAACTGTTCAGGCGGTGGGTGGGACCTTATATAAATTGATTGGGCACCTAGTTCAGGCTTGTCAATATTGTTAGCTAAATTATCGTGGTCAGGTTTAGATTTCCCAGGGTGTTGGGCAGTATGTTGAGCCCCCCTGGATGGTCCTGCCTGTGTATGACATATACCAACTGGAGCACCCAATGCCACATTACTCGATGTGATATCCTTGTTCAACCCAAATTTATGCTCCCTCATTTTACTTAAATGTGATTCTATAGAAGCCAGTTTGACTACTATGACATCTAGGACATTTTTAATACAGGTAGTCAAGTCCTCTTTGAGGGTCCCAAGAAAAGTCTCACGGTGCATTTGGATAGAAATGCCAACAACGGTAGTGAGATGAGCTTTGGCCCAGGCTTCTATACCTGAGGCTCCTTTGGTCCTCGCCCCAAACTGAGGGTCAACAATATTAGACCCCAACTTCATACCCTTTCTCCATTTCTTCTTGTTTGGGGCCCCCATCGAGGCAACAGGTATATCTCCACCCATCCTTCCGCCAATGTCTGCCACGGAATCCTGAGCAGTGGTCAAAATGTCTTGTCGCGCCTCAGTAGAAGCACCCTCTTCCACCTCAGAGTCTGAATCAATAATAGCACCATGTAATTCAGAACGTACGGTCTCATTGGGGGGGTTCTGTTGGTTGACATTGGCTCTAGGTCCTCCCCCTAATCCCAGCTGCTCCTCCACATCATGAATTTCCTCATTTAACACCCCAACAGCTGTCGTCAAATATGTAATAATGGAGGCACAGTTTCTGGGGATCTTGGCTTTTACTTTTCCCCCATCAGAGTTAGAGGGTAGTTTTCGCTTACCCATAACGGATTACAGATGAAAGAGGGCTAGCTCAGTCCAGTCTCTGTCAGGCGCTGATGGGCGTAGACGGGCCTGCCCTTGGCCCAGGCTTTGCCCGGGCGCGGCCCAGGCAGGCCACCGGAGATTAAGTAGCGCCTCCAGGCGCGGTTTGCTGGCGTCGGTGGTGGCGGCTGCAGGCCGCAAAGGAGCCTGGGACTCTGAGTCCTGGTCCCGCTCCTCCCTTCACGGAGACAACAATTGCGGCACAAAAACGGGCGTCCCCATTTGAAGGACTAAATTAATATGCTTATCTATGTGTTTGTCACAATATTTTTCAACCACGACAATTTTGCACTCACTATTGTGTCATACAACCTTTTGGATCACCTAAGCATCAGGTGGTACCAAAAACACCTAACTGAAAATAAAAAGGGGTAATGCTTTGTTTATGGGTTAAAGTCTCAGTGGGTAGCAGCCTTTCCCTCATCTGAGAGTACTACTGGTGCCCAGTATTGACTCACCAAGTCAATACACTTTAATGATGACTGACCGTCACATCACTCATTTGCTGCTCCCTACCCCCCAAGAAACTGCTTGTGTAGGACCGGCAACTTATTGTTCTAATGCCTCTGCCTATGGTGAAGACAAGTCCATTGACACAGATGGCTTTGGGGAATCTGTCCACGAGTGTCAGCACTTCGCCATCCAGCTCTTGGGACCCACAAAGTGTTCAGCTCTGCCTGTCAGCCCTGAAGAAAGAAGGAAGCACTCATGGGCAATCATGGGCATCAATCTGCTCTTCACGTTTATGAGCTTTATTCTGTGTCTAAACTCCTTGAATGTTCCAATCCAAGCTAAAAAATGCATGCAGTGCGATCATCCAGTCTAGATGTAGAAGATCTACACATTAATAAATGTACAGTTTGTAGATAGGAACCAATGTCGGCAAAATCAAAGGCCTTAGAGGGATAAGGAAATGTACGTTGGCAGCTCAAAACAAATTTTTAGAGCGCATTCTGGTCCTTTTCTGTGAATCACTCTGTAGACTGTTAACAATGCTAAAAATTATGTGGGATGTGATGTGAGTCATGATTCTAATGCACCATTGTGCTACTGAAAAGCCTTCAAGTTACAGTGTATCCTGGTTGTTTTTGAAAGACTGAAAAATCTGAGATAATATCTGGACATTGTTCACATACGCTGATTGTTCAACAGGACAGAGACTGACTACTCAAGTTAATTTCAGGAATTAGTGTGCAGACGAAGGTGTATCCTGCGTGCTAGAAAATACAGATAATGCTAATAAGCTTCTAGGACAGACAACATTCATTAACTTGGTTTGGTTCCAACATATGTTGATGGTGTAATCCCACCTATATGGCAACAGGTAAAAAAGTTAATAATATTTCTGGATGATCTACTTATTATGACACTCCAGGCGATGTCTATACCCCGTAGAAAAGCATGGCATTCCAATATTAAAATACAATTGTATGTGAATTGGACCTAAGGAATGCACCATACACATAAATATCTTTGTACCCCAACTATGGTGCACAAACCCCCTGCTTGGATGACTGATAGACTTCAGGTTGTCCAGAAGAAATCAGATGCACAACCTGTATCTGGATTACACATTTTTCATTGTTAGCTAGTGTTACAATTAAGGTTCTGCCTTAAACATATTATAATGTGCCCGTTTCTAGAACTTGGTGCCCGGCCTAAACTTCCAAATCTTTCTTAACAACTTTACATTAGAAGCACCTTTATAGAGTGGATGCTGGATCTTTTCAATGTGGGGGCTAACCCGTTTAATGCCCCCGAAACCGGTCCAAGGATGCTTGCTTCCAGTCCAGGGAATACCTGGCTTGGCAGGTCAGGCTGGACTGTTCCCATGAGGAACAGGGTCAAGATTGATTTGAATATGAGGGGGCGTGCCCAACAACATGGCCGCTTAGGACGTTCTTTCGCCGAGCTCCGGCTGAAAGCTCCATCCGTCTACATATCCGGCAGTCTGAAGGCTCGGACAACAACCGCATCTGACCTCCAGGAGATGCTGACGCACCGTCACACTTTTAGGGGAAACCGAGAGGGATAGTGGCCTCTGCGCCGCCGCTGCAGCCCTGGAAGACTCCGTAACCGCTCCATCAAAATGGCGGCGGCCCGGTGCTGAGATGGCCCGGAGGATCTGGTGGATCTGAGGCGCACCCCCCGGGGCAGGGAGCCTCTGTGAGGTGCACGGGAGGATTGTCGGCCTCCGAGCCCCCTGCGGTCCGACGGGGGGGCTGCGCAGACCAGCCTGCCCGGATATCGGCTTGGCCCTGCTGGTGCGAGAAGCGCTCTGGGCGTGAGTTATCCTGCTGCCGGCTCGGAGGGAAAGGCGCGCTCAGAGGCAGCGGGCCCTGCGGCGGGCAGTGGAGCCGGAGAACGGACCACCGAGGTGCGGACTGAGGTGAGCCAGGCGGTGGCGGGGTGCCGCGCCGCCTGGGAGGTCCGCTTGCATATTGCGGCAGAGGGAGGAGACGAGCAACGGACCAGCCTTGTACGACTGCCGGCCGCGAAGTCCGGGACAGTTGCGGCCCTCATGGTGGGATCGCCCGCACTCTACAGATACGCCCCCGTTCCCCTTTGAAGATACGCGGCATCTGAGGGAGGCCCTGAATGACTGTGGGGGACTGGGGCCCGGAAACTATGCCGCAGAGGCCCGGTGAGGCTCCATGGACTGAGCGTGCAGGCGAGTGACCGTCTCCCTCAGCCAAGCTCCAGCGAGGGTGAGACGGTAAGGACTGACAGAGGGAGCAGTGAATTAATGAACCGAGGCCCCTCTCCTGCCTCCTTGTAACACCGTGAGGGCGGGGCTGGTACCTCTGTGGGGCCTGGACAGCCCAGGCTGACCCTGCTCCCTCTGTTCCTGCTGTGGCGGAGGGGTGGATTCTTCCCCACTGTCTTCTCTTCGCCTGCAGGCCCCGGAGCCTTAGAGGTACGGAGGGGATTTCTGTGGCCTTGGTGGGGACCGGGCTGGACACGGTGGGGGCGACGTGGAATCCTGCTGCCTGGAGTCACGTGAGGCGAAGGTTCAACAGGTTCTTCTTGGGACCCATCACCGTATCCTTGAGTATGGGCAAGGACAAAGACCCGAAGCCGCCGCGCCAGGGGAAAATGGACTGCTACACAAAAGTGATCACCCCCTCCCAGGAGGAGCCAACGACCACTCGCACCGGCACGGACACTCTTCTCCAGGCGATCCAGTCCTCCAGGACGGCACTGGAGGGGAAGATAGGAGAGGTGGGCACGGAGGTGACGCTCCTGAGGCAGGATCTCCGTAACCTGGAAGCTAGAGTCACGGAATCAGAGACCAGACTGGGTGAGGCAGAGGATTCGCTTCAGGACCTCCGCAAAGGAATGGCGGATCTTCAGGCCTCGAACAAACACCTTCAGTGGTGTGTTGATGATGCGGAAAACAGGGCGACGAGTAACAACCGCCGCTTTGTGGGATTTAGAGACGGCATTGAAGGGACGAACACGTCGGAATTCCTTAGCTCTTGGCTCCAGCGCACCTTCCCGACGGATAAATTCTCTTCTTGTTTCGTCATAGAAAGGGCACACAGGGCACTAATGGCGCGGCCTCCCCCGGGGACGCAACCGCGCCCCTTCATAACCCGTTTTCTGAACTTCCTAGACAGGGACATGAAGGAAGCTTGGGGATATACGATATGAAAACTCATGAATAATGATCTTCGAGGACTACAGCAGAGAGGTCCAAAAGCAGCGGCGCACTTTTGACTCGGTGAAAGCAAAACTCAGGGACCACAAAATTCAATATATGCTTCTCTTTCCCGCGAAACTGAAGATACTATTCATGGGAAAAACCCATTTTTTCCAGACACCAGAGGAAGCGTGGCAGTGGCTGGAGGAGAGGCCTGTCCTGAGACAGACGGGGGCCCGACGCCCCACAACCAGACACCGGCGCGGAACAACCCGAATCTCCCTGGATTTCAGAGAACACTTAGGCCCCGGGGAAACCGGAGAGAACGTTTGCAGGGGGCAACGCTGTATACCACGACAGGTAGCGGTAGGGTTCAACGGCGCAGTGGACGATCACTGGACTCTCATCTGTCAGCCTAATCGCACACCATCTGCCTTCCTAGTCGTCGTGAACCTTGCACGGAGAAGGACAATAGGGATAGTATGTCTGGCGAGGAGGGAGATGACGAGCCCTCTCAACACCCCTTGGTCGCGGAGATAGTGGCAATGGAGCAAGACGTAGTAATAGAAACTCTGGCATCACAAGGGGAGGCCCCTGACTCACACTCCTGAATATGAGCCTTAGAGACTTGCAGTGGGATCAGAATAAAATGGCGGAGTTTGTTGATTGGACTTCTTCCCCCAACACATCATCCACAAGTCCTGCCGAGTAGCTGAAGAGCTTGATTCCATTGCAGGCGTACGGCCAGGATTGGCCACAGACTTGGACATTGGACTGCACCTTTTCTCTCTTCTTCCTGTCGCTCTTCTTCTTGATCTTTTCCCCCTTTTCTCTTCTGGGGGCTTCTGTCTTCAGACCTTGCCTCGTTTTCTCTTTCCTCATTTTGTTCTTTCTTGGGGTCCTTTGAGGTGTTGCAGGAGTTCAAACCTGTAGCATAAGTTTGGGGCGGGTGACAGACCTCTACCACCCTTATGCACAACCTCGGACATTTGGCGGGGGTGTGACCATGGGGGGGGGAGCTGGGGTGGGGGGAGGAGGGTCGGGTGTTTCAAACTGTTGTTGAGGTTACTTGTGTTTATGTTGCGATACAATCACAGAGTTCGCAGGGCCTATGCAACCACTCAAATTCCACACATAGGGCGTCACCTCATAGTATATGCCACCATGTCCCACCACTACATACCAGCCTGTCATGATGGGTTCAGACGATAGCCCCTTCACGGCGCTAACCTGGAATGTCAATGGGCTTGGGGACAAAATTAAAAGAGGGTTGGTGTCGTCTTTCATAAAACGTTCCCACCCAGATTTGGTACTGCTGCAGTAAACCCATCTTAAAGGTACAAAATGTGGGTTCCTGGCACGAAGGGCATACACTGTCCTGGCACATGCGGGGTACACCTCCGGCTCTAGAGGAGTCGCCATCCTGATTAAAAAGTCGCCTCCCTTCACGGTGAAGCGCACATGGATAGATCCCCAAGGCACCTATGTGGGAGTGGCAGGGTCATGGGGTAGGAGTAATGTCACCATCATATCAGTTTATGCCCCGCCGATACTGCAGACCATGACATTACACAGGGTGACGGATATATTGCTGGAGACACCGGGCTCGACACACATAATTGGGGGTGACTTCAATGACGTGATGCATGTCCCTACAGACCGTTCAGGAGAGCAGGTCCATCCACCCCCGGTTACACAACTGGCACGTCTTGCTGACACACTGGGTCTGGTTGATGTATGGAGACGTTTGCACCCGGGGGATCGACGATATTCATACTACTCTGGGGCTCACAAGGTCTATTCGAGGCTCGACTATATATTCCTCCCGAGCGGTGCGATACAAGATATCTACGAGGCGGAATACATGGCCAGGGGCTTGTCTGCCCACTCACCTCTATATGTCCGAGTGGGTGAGAGGGCACGAGCTGGACGGGGGGGTGGAGATTGTCCGCATGGGACCTGCAAAACAAGGAAGTGCTCCAGGGTATCCGAGCGGACACAAAAGTTTATTTTGCCAAAAATCTGGGTTCGGTGCAGTCCGGGGTGGTGGTATGGGAAGCATATAAAACAGTTTTACGAGATAGGGCACAGAACAGGATAGCCTGGGAAAAGAGGAAGGAACAGGAAAAAATCGCTACAATGGAGGCCCAAATTCTTACCCTAGAAAGACGGAACCTCACGCAGAGAGACCCGCAGGTTCTGCGACAGCTAACAGAAGTGCAGCACCATTATAGGGCTTTGGCCATGCAGGCGGCTAAGGCGCAGGCCCAGGTGACCCTGCATAGACTGTATGATGTTGGGGACAAGTCGGGCAGGCTCCTGGCTGGCTTAGTCGTATAGAGGTGGAGGCCCGATGGGTGGCGGGTGTCGTGGACCCCCAGGGGATACCACAGACGCGAGATGCACAGATAGTGCAGATGTTCACGTCCTACTATCAAAACTTTTATAAAGCCCGGAGCCTGCGGACATTCTCGGAAATTACAGACTACTTGGCAGACATCCATACCCCAGTACTAGAAGAGGGTGATAGAGAAGGGCTGGATTCAGATATAACCGTGGAGGAAATTAAACTGGCCATAACCAGGTTGCGTCCTGGGAAGTCTCCGGACTCCAACGGACTCCCCGCGGAACTATATAAGAAATGTGCAGATCTCTTTGGTCTCCACCTGTTGAACCTTTTCCAAGATGCGTTCCAGGAGGGAATACTGCCCCTGGACCTGCGCTTGGCCACGATCATCCCGATCCATAAGCAGGGTAAGCCCCCCACTGACTGTGCATCATATCGCCCCATATCCCTTCTTAATATGGAGGTGAAAATACTGGCGACTATCCTTGCCTTGAGGCTTCGCCAAGTTATCACTACCCTAGTACATCAGGATCAGACGGGTTTCCTGCCTGGTCGGGCGACCCGCCTGAATCTGTGGAGGACTCATAACTGGCTAATGGCGGTTCAGGACTGGGATACCCCACACCTGCTCCTGTCTTTGGACGCCGAAAAGGCGTTTGACGCAGTACACTGGCCCTTCCTGGAGGCCATCTTGGTCAAATTTGGTATAGGTCCCAAGTTTAGGCAATGGGTAGGACTCCTGTATAGGGATCCCCGGGCAAGGGTTAA
Source organism: Calotriton arnoldi (assembly GCA_963921515.1). Classification (NCBI taxonomy): domain Eukaryota; kingdom Metazoa; phylum Chordata; class Amphibia; order Caudata; family Salamandridae; genus Calotriton; species Calotriton arnoldi. The sequence continues at coordinate 731,913 of CAWUFW010007304.1, read as the reverse complement.
GGTAAATGGTCAGATCTCCGGAGACTTCCCCATTCGAAGGGGCACCCGCCAGGGATGCCCTCTCTCCCCACTGCTCTTTGCCCTCACGATCGAGACAGTGGCCTGTGCAGTAAGGCAAAACCCGGAGATTCTGGAATTTCGAATTAACCCCACGGATTTATGGGACGAAAAGATCTCGCTATATGCGGATGATATTTTGCTATATATTACCCACCCGACCACCACGATTCCCACCTTATTTGACGCCATGGACGTATATGGGTCCTACTCAGGATACACTATTAACTGGCATAAATCGGTAATTTACAGTCCAGGGGCCATGTCCGCTTAGCCTACCCTTCCCTGGGCTCTCCAGATAGCTCATACTGGGTTCACTTACCTAGGGATTTACCTCACTACAGATAGGACTGTCTCCTACCAGAGAAACATCCAACGGGTAATAACCAATTTTGTAGAAGACGCACAGAGATGGAGATCCCTTCCCCTCACGATTCTAGGAAGGGCGGCCATGTTTAAAATTATTACCTTTCCCCGCTTCCTTTATGCCCTGCAGAACACATATTATCCTCTCCCTAGACAGACCTTCCGTGCTATTGATGCGGAATTACGCTCCCTTCTGTGGCTGGGGAAACAACCGAGAATTGCTTTGACAACGCTGCACCGTAACCAATATAATGGGGGGATCTCGTTACCCGATATAGAGGCCTACCACTGGGCAGAGCATCTAACCCCGGTGAATGACTGGATACATCTCCACGCGAACCATCCCACCTACAGGTTGGAGAGGGAAACCATGGCGAACCGTACCTGCCTGTATTATCTCTATGGGGGAAGGGGCAGGAGACGACTTCTCCCGGCCACCCAAGTCACGATAGCGGCATGGGAAAGAGCAACGACGGCAATAGGGTGGGAACGTAAACCTACCAAACAGACGCCTCTTTGGCATTGTTCCTGGCTAAAGGAGATCCAAAAACTGAGGGGCTTCGAGGGGTGGGACGCCATAGGCATCTCAACTATAGGGGACATCACAGCCAAGGATACGCTAAAAAAGTTTCCGCTTGCTTCAGACAGAGTTTGAGCTGCATAATTCCCAGTTTCTTAAATATGCGCAACTCCGGCACGCCTGGCAGGCAGAGACCTCACTCTCCTCCTCACTACCAGATTATGCACCACTGGAGGGACGCCTGTTACAGGAGCAGGTGATTACTAAGGCAGTCTCACTTACTTACCGGACTTTGAATAATAATGCACCAGATAGGCTGGGTAGGCTGAGGGAGACCTGGGAGCGGGACCTGGGCGTACTCGACAACGTAGACTGGAAAGCAGCCTTGATGCACCACCGAGAGGTGGCCATCAAATCCCGTCTCCGCCTGAGCCAATATAAAATACTCCATAGAGTTTATTATGATAGGGCCCGACTTCACCGAATGGGCCGAGCCAGGGACCCTAGTTGCCAGAAATGTGGTTATGAACAGGGGGATTTTTACCATACCATCTGGGACTGCACCGTAATACAGACGTACTGGGACAAGGTGTTGGGGAATTGAGCAAGGTCCTTGACACAACAATACCGCTGGACCCTAAATTCATATTGTTGGGCATACCCGGAGATGTAGATTTGGGCCGTCCGTAGCTCATTTTTGCCATGTTAGCCCTGGTAGTGGCAAAACGGGATGTAGCGCGCGCTTGGGGGGCGACAATAGCGCCCCAGCTTCGAGAGTGGAAGGCAGGAATGGATATGTATATGGCGGCAGAAAGGGTCACCTATAAGGCGAGAGGGTGCCCGAGGAAATTTCGCATGGTTTGGGGCAAGTGGAGAGCATATTATGGTCTAGATGGGGGGCTGGGTGAAGGTTAGAGGACCATTGAGAGGTCCCTCGTCTGATTATATACATAAGCCCCGAAGCTCATGTCTTCAAGCATTCCAGAAGGAGACGGAGAATGGGACATTACAACGGAGAAATGTGATTGGCTGGGAATTGAGGGTTCAAGACACCCTAAGGGGTTATGATGTGGGATTGTATGATACGTGGTATGTATATGTATGTCTCTGCTCGATTGTGATTGATTTTGTTATGGTCCTTTTTGGTTTTGGATTATCGCAAAAAAATAAAAAATAAAAAAAAGATTGATTTGCATATGGCTGGGTCTGAACTGGGGTGGCAAAGTGAGCTAAAGAACGATGATGGATTAAACCCAGATCTGTGGCTGAGGGTGAGTGCTTGAAAAATCTCAGTGCTCTGTCCATCATCTCCATGTGTTTGCCATCTCATTATTAGACATACTATTTGAACTTCCATACAAATCCATAAAGTTCTGACGACACCGTTGTACACTCAATTACTAAAGGTATCCCAATAACTTCATGAAATCAGTGAAATGAAGGGACAAAAAAGACAGGATTTTAAAAGTACGACCAATCTCAAAAGTTTCCATAGTCTCTCCCTCGCTAAGCACTCCTAATTAGAAATGAACACACAAAAAGGGATGTAACTATGCTGTAATTGATCTGACTGCACTAAAGGAAATATTTTTACTGAGCAGAGAGGACACAGTTTAAAAGGAAGTTTTACCAGTTTGCAAAATGATATTAATCAGTCATTGAGTCAACCTCCGCCTCATGTTCTAAATCTCAGTTATCAAATGATCTGGTTAGTTGGTTGTTTGGTCCGCAAAAGATCAATTGATCCCATTCCTTTGGACTGCAGTTTTCGATCACTCACCCACCTCTATGTCGGACGTACATAGACTGGTCTGTAGGTAACCTGACATGTCAGTGACTTTTCCCCAGCCCTACACCGGCACATTAATGCTTCGGTTTTCCTGTTGGCTTGTTTGTGCCAGGACCTCATCTAACTGCTGTAAGCGTGTTTATTTGCTGAAAGCTGGGCCTCGAGCAGCTGACATGGATTTTTACAGTGAACAGAGATTTTCTCACCATTCGAGCCCCCTGCCTTTGTCTGTGCGCCACCAACACGTGGGAGAATTCAATGACAGATGACATCCTATATCCTTCCCATCCATAGCAGTGCTCCTTTCACTGTTATTTGCTACCTCCGCTGGGGACAGCCCGAGCTTTGATATCTGTCTTCCTGAGAGGGCTGCTTGTCAACATGATGCCAAGGGGAGGGTCGTATCTCTTCTCACATTTGCTTGTCCCAGGATTGGCTTTTTCAGCAGTCGTTTGAGGAACATAAGCCTAGCCGCTCTCGATAACATTTGTGAAATTAGCGCTTCCCTATTAGGTCATCAGTAACACGACACAGAGGTGCATTTATCTTTCCAGGATAAATCTTTCTCAAAGGTACCAGAACTAATGGTCCTGAATTTATCATCGGGCAAATAGCTATCACCGTTCAACAGAATGAGCTTTTTCATCCTTTTTTCACTGGTTTTCAAAAGGTCTTCGTGCCAAGCAACCCCTTTGGATAAAAATCAGCCACCCCTCTAACCCCCGAATGATACAGTAAGTTCTCACAATTATCATGCAAAATGTAAAACATAGTGAGTAAGCTAATAAACTGTTCCAAGGCTTAGGGCATTTCTTCAGAGAAGTGTAGACAAAGGAGCAGATTAATCAAGACTTTCCCATGTCACAGAGTCACAGAAAGTGAAGCAAAGAGGCTTGATAAAGTATTTACTTTCTAGTGCGAAACTTGTCCTTAAACTAGCATAAATACAGCTCTGCGCTGCTTTGCACTACTTTGTGTCAAGGGAGCATTCCATGGCTGGTACTTAGGTGTTCCAAATCTACCACCGATGGTTTTTGATGCAAAAGCAGATCTACAATGATTGTCCAGCCCAGCTTTGCATCGAAAAATAACCTCCTCTTCAAAGCAGGTGCGAAGTCAGAGTAATATTTGGATTTCTCTAATCATTTAATTCATTACATATGTGCTGAACTGCAGGGGCGACTCCTCCGTAATGCCTGAGGAGCGTCGCCCAGTGCGCAGAGCCAGACAGTGATAAATAAAATGATAATAAAACAATGTTATTATCATTTTATTTATCACTGTGTGAGTTGCACGCTAAGCTGATGTCGAGGGAAGCTGATGGAATAGGGAGGGGAGGGGCAGGGCCATGGCAGGGAGGAGGAGTGGTGGGCACTTACAACTGCGAATGTCAGTTTGGCCGGCCGTCCTAGGCCGGCCAAAAAGATATGCACACTTAGGTTTCACCAACCCAGTTGTGTTGCACAGCTGGGTTGGAAAACACCACTAGCACCCAGGCACTGTCTGAGGAGCAAACCAGACTGCTCAGACCAATCCTGGAGCTGCTCTCATGTCCAGCATTCCGTCCATCAATTGTTTCTTTTGCATTTGTCGCCCTAAGTGGGAAGGGTATGTCTAGACGTGGGTCCCGTGCTCACTACACCACAGGATTCAAGCTAGCCTGGCTGAAGAAGGGTGATGCCCTGAAACCGGTCCCAGGATGCTTGTTTCCGGTCCAGGGAGGACCTGGCTTGGCAGTTCGGGCTGGACTGTTCCCACTAGGAACAGGGTCAAGACTGATTTTCATATGGCTGGGTCCAAACTGGGGTGGTGTGGTGAGCAAAAGAATGATGGATTTAACCCAGATCCTTGTGACTGGGGGTGAATGTTTGCATTGTCCAGCATTCCGTCCATCAATTGTTTCTTTTGCACTCATGCTAGGCACAGCATGAGAGCAGTGCCTGGATTTAGTGGGGAGCCAGTGCCTTGAGGCACATCCACTTACGGGACAAGAGAAGCATTGAAGGTAAGTGAGTTTATTTTTATTCAATACCCCTGCCCTACCACTTTACATTGGCAGTAGCCGCCACTACACTGCACACGGCACATCCAATGTGTGAAATGAGAAAAAATTGTATAACCATAGGGTTTGCACTGAGAGTGTAACCTCTCAATACAAAACCTATTCTAAGCATCATACACACACCTTTGCACTATGCTGCCAACGTGTTTGTGTGGTGCTAGGTAGTCCGTTTATGCATCGCTCAGAGAAAGACAGCAGCAGCAAGCCATATTTAGTAAATATGGCTCTGTGCTGCTCTCTCCCTCTGGAGAAAACTGCACAGCAATTTTGGTTACTGCACTGTGTTGTGCTATTTTTTTTAAATAAGTCTGCCACGAAGAGTAATGCACAGTAAAGGTTTTCAACTGGACACAATAAGTATATCCCATTTTAAAAAGTCCATGTGAGTCAAGCATATCAACTGAGCACAGGAGGAGGGGTTTCAAAAGAACAGTACAAAAACAGCACTAAGCAAGCCAGAGTATTTTAGTGGGTGTGATTGTCAAATTTAGGGGTAGGCGACGATTTTACCTACGTTTGTGAGTTCAGGCAAATTTGGCAACTTTGATTAAGTAAAGATTCAGTTTCCTGATTTTCCCCAACTTTTCTAATGAGGTTTTCCCCATCCACTGGCCTGAGAAAACTAGACTGTTTTCCAGCACAGGATTATACATCCATGAAGGGTGAACATCTTGGACCTGAATAAACTGATGCAGCCATCTAAATATGTGGGAGGTGGAGGGTGGTGATTTTACATGAACAGGTATATTGTCTCTCAAAATGAGTTTTCTAGGATGTGGTGAATGACCGTCCCAAGGGGTCTTTGCATAGGGAAGGGAGGTTATGGCTGGAGACCCACTAAGACTGGGGAACATTTTTCACTTTGCCACTGGAGCCAACATGAACCAGACTAAAGAGCCTCCGCAAGGCGAAACCAGTCTTGGCTTGCTTGTGTTCCTGTTCAGAGTGGGCCTGGCTTGGCAGTTAAGGCTGGACTGTTCCTACTGAAGCAGGATCAAGGATGATTTGCATATGGCTGGGTCTAATCTGAGGTGGCATTGTGGGCAGAAGAACGATGGACTGGGATGAAGCCCAAGTAATTACCAGTGGCTGGGATTAATTCAAACTTCCCATCCATCGTTTTTATTCACTTTAGAAAGTATACAGCATCATAATGCTCCAAACCACATTGTGATGTGATAAAATAAATTAATTTTTTCATGATGCATTATATAGTTCTTGTCTTACATTTGGTGGCAGTACACCTTACATTTAACTAGAACAAGAGATCAGATTTTGCTAAGTACATTAAAACATAGAAGAAAACAAAAAAGATTCAAATTCAAAAATATGGCGCTTGAGTAGGAGAGGGATAAGGAGTTAAAATGAGGGAAAGCGGACCTTTGGGGTAGGTGTCGGCCTTGCACTGCCACTCCAGTGCATCTGTCAGCTATTGGCCAACACTAGGGAGTGCTGAAAAGGATCCTCTGGTCCTTTTTTTTTTTACAAAGGGCTCGCCCATCAGCACGTTCCATCACAGATTCCCCACCAGATCATCCGAAAGGAGCAGGTGAGTGCTGTCTATCAGTACGGTGGGGAAAAATGCCTCCCCACATTTCAGGAGGCTTCATTGGAAAGGAGAGAGTCTCCCCTTTCCAATGAGGCCTTCCTGAAAAAGTTTCCTGGCTGTGGATCGCAGTCGCGCTGAGATCCACGGCCAGGAATCCCACTAGGTCAGCAGGGATATTTGTTAGGTGGGTCGGCACTCGTGGCAATAGGCCGACCTAACCCCAGGGGAATATGTTTTGTTTTAAAAGGTGTTTTTCCCCTGGGCGCAATCACGCCATAGGGGAATGTAAAACATGTAAATTAAATGTCATAAAAGGTGAAATCGTCAGGGGGTCATCCCTCTTTGCATATGGGCCAACCACCTGGGGGCCCATACATTTTTTTGGGATGTGTTTTCCCTGGGGGAGGGGAGGCAATCGTGGGCCCCAGGGGAATCACACCCCCCCAAAAAAAAAAAATATGTAGGTAGGGGGCCGACTCTCAGCACATGGGTTGACCCCCTTTGGGGGGCCATATTTGTTTTTCAAACTTGTGTTTTCCCCTGGGGAGCAGATTATACCCCCAGGTGAAAACACACATTTAAAAATAAAAAAATATATATATGGCATATGGCACTAAAATCCACCATCTGCAGATTATGCAGCAGATGGTAGATTTATGTGGCATATGCAGTATATATACCCTAACGCAAAGGAATCAATGTGTTTTCACACAGTGGTAGGGCCTGCTCAGAGGTTGAATAGTCATCTTTGAGTTTATTCTGGTATTTGCTAAACTGGTACTAATGAGGTGAAATTTTGCCCAGACAGTATTACCATGTTTGCAAATCATAAAATAATGAAGTCATGCTATCACAAAAACGTGTTGCAATATGCTGCATAATTTACCTTTTCTTGTTGCATAATAAAGTCAACTCTGTCGCATAATTTGGTGCTCTCCTGCCATATAATTCCATTGACCCTGGTGATAGCACTGTAAGTTTTCACAAGGAGCACACCTGCGCACAAAGTTGCAGGGGCTACTATGTGAATGTGTGCTTCTTGAGATCAAAGGTAGATTTGTCATCTAAACTGGTGTTGTGCAGCCAAAAAGGTGTGTATCAGAGTCAGGGATGCCTTCGGAGATGGTAAAAAGCTTGGGGCTTGTGGAGGCATGCAGGAGTTACTGAATATATATACACCAGGAGGGACTACAGAGATGTTCATGTGGAGCCTTCTTTGGATTTGTGAACAAAGTAACAAGATAAAAGTATTGTGGAAAGAGGCATCAATTACTTACCCAAAACCAAACGAACATTGAAAATGTGCTATTTTGTAATTATTTGTACTTACTGTGGAAAATCTCCACAGTGAAACTGTTTCTGTAAGCTGAGCAAATGTTCAATAAAAAGAAGTTAAAAAAAAAGGTAGATTCGTAGCTTCTGGAAATACCTTTTATAATGGCAATCGCCCCACGGCTCCCCCAACAATAAAGGTTTGCATGAGCCATAACGAAAGTATGCTGTGGTTTTGGGAATGTGGCAAGGTGTTTTTGTGTCTTTTTTAGTGCCTTTGGAGAACCTGCAGATTCACCAAAAAAAGATGTCTTTTTTTGTTTATTTATCGTAGTACATATCTCACAGATGCACACACCCACCAACTGATTTAGAACAATGCTTCTGCCTTCTACATAGGACTGTGTGTTAGTAGGAAGGTTTTAGCCAGTCAGCAGATTTAGCATCTCGGTGGCTGACTGATGCCCAGGACATAACTCTGGATGGAGGACAGGTCTGAGGCAGGATCAGAGAGTGAGACAGCAGATACTGAGACAGCGTTTGAGGGAGAGGAAAATGGAGCAGAATCTGGAGGGATTTTTCAATCAGTGGATGTTAGACATATCAGTCTTAGGCTTTACCACTGCTAACTAGTGTTAACGTTCATGTGCCCACTCCTTAATACATGTTAACATTGGCTTGTCCCCAATTGGCATATTTAATTAGTTATTAGTCAATCAATCAATCAATCAAAGACATTTGTAAAGCGCATGGCTGCTTCCGCTGAAGCATCCCTGTGTTCAAAGCTAAGAAGACTGATATCTTCTATATCTGCTATATGCCTCCATGGTAAAGAGGATGGTTCAAAGGATTCCCTGAAAATATTAGTAACACTGGCTCTCATTTTATCTCCTTCCTGGTTTGCGCCTTAAATGTGTTAGCCAGGAGGAATGGCCAGCGCTAAATCCAATGTGGAAGTTTCTTTCAGCCAGGTTTCGGATAAAAAATACAAAATCCCAGGTATCACTTAATAATAGAGGGATTGAGGAGGCAGGGCTTATAAACCAGCAGGGCCATTAAGTCCCTTAAAACAGAGGCCAAAGAAAACTTCAAAAGAGTTCCCTCGAAAACGGTTCAACTATAGAATTGCCCTGTGCAGCAATCAGTCAGGCTGTTGGCCTCACAAACACAATTGGAGATGACACAATTAGGATAAAAAGGCTTTGGGGGGAGCTAGATGCTGCTTCTGTGAGACAGTAGTGCCTCACTTGAGTATGATCTCACCTGATGAGTGGGAGAACAGGCAGCACTGTTGATGCTGGACGCGATCCGGATGCAGACAGGGTTGCCTTAGGCGAGCCTTTGGCGCACCAGTGGCTGGCCCCCAGCGCATCCGCGGCATTGGCTTTCCTCACATAGGCAGTATGAAAAAATTTACCAAAATGCTAGAGCGCTCACTACCAAAGATGGCATCTCTACGGTGGTATGTGGAGCAGAAGGAAAGATGGCGCTCGTCTCCAGTTAAAAATGTTTAAAATATTACTCTCTAAGGATAAACAAAGTGTGCTTTGTGCAGAATTGTGAAAACGTATTCCCCCTTCACAGATAGCAGATTAAAAACTCAGCTTTAACGATTGGCATACATTTTAAAAAGACAACCTTTGCAAAAGACAAAGATAAAAAGTATTTAAAGCGGCAGATAGCAGTCTCCCTAGTCCCTAGGGCCTGTAAATTAAATGCTACTAGTGGGCCTGCAGCACTTATTGTGCCACCCACTTAAGTAGCCCTTTCAACATATCTCAGGCTTGCCATTTGAAGCCCGTGTGTGCAGTTTTAAACTGCTGGTTCTACCTGGCAAACTAAACCTTTTGCAAGACTCACACATGTTTTTAATACATTTAAGTCACCCCCAGGGTGGGCCCTAAACAGCCCACAGGGCAGGGTGAGATGTACTTAAAAAGTAGGGCATGCCATTTTAAGTTTTACATATCCTGGTAGTGAAAAACTCTTAAATTCATTTTTCACCACTGTCAGGCCTGTTTCTCCCATATAATAACATTTGAGTTGAATTATTACATTTAATAAGCTGTAACTTCCAAAAGGGAACAGGTAAACAATTGTTGTATGGTGTCTTTGGAATTGTAATGACAAATCCTCTACTGTGATGAAGTTGGATTTTGAATTACAATTTTGAAAATGTCACTTTTAGAAAGTTGGAATTTTCCTGCCATAGCCATTTAATGTTTGCAGCCTGTCTCTGGGTCACATAACTGGGTATAGTTGGCAGTTGGCCTTTGTGTATCTCTCTTAGACAGCCACACACATTAGTGAGCTTAGGTGTGCCTGAATGGGTCATCACTGGCAGGATGGGAGGGTGGAATTAGGTACAGCCCAGTTACACCTGACTAGGCTGTGTTCTGCCTTCACTCAAAGAATTGCATACCCCCTGTAGTTAAACTAGAGCCAGGGCAGTGGAGGCAGGAAACATGTGCACTTCAAAGAGAAACCTCTAGAAGCGTGCCCCCCAAGGAGGCAACAGGTAAAAATATTGGACCTCACACATCAACTCTTCAGAACACTTCTGGACCTGTGGAAGACTCTACCAGAAAGAAGGACTGCTGGACTGCTGCCCTGAAGGACTGCTGCCTGCCATGCTGACCTGCTGCCTTCTGCCCTCTTGCCTGCACGACAAGGACTAGACCTGCAACCTGTACGCAGGACTACCAGATTGACTCCAAGGGCTTTTCTCTTGTAATCAGCACCTGGAGTGTGCAGCTGTAAGTTCTACCCTGTTAAGTGGTGCCAACCCACTCCTGGACCCTTGAAAGTTAGCCTGAAGTTGTTATGTCAGCCCATTTTCAGACCAAGGAGAATCGACGGATCTCCTCTGCTGCACGACGCAACCCCAATCAGACCGACACATCACCTCTGCTGTGAGAATTCTTCCAGTGCAAGGACTTTGCATCGATCTCGGAGCCCGCAGCCTCATCAGAGCTACTTCTGTGCGACAAATGCCCAATGCAGGCCCCCGCATTGCAAGCCCTTCATTGACAGAAACCTCGATCACAACGCAGGACTTCACATTGCAAGCTCCAAAACCTCTTCGGAACTAGCTGGCGTGCAACGCATCCACAACGAAGGGCTTTGCAAGCTTTTCTCATCGACAGACTTCTTGATGACAAAGCAGAACATAGCATTGTAGCCTTACAGCTCCCCACAACTGGCACTGCATGATGCATCTCTGACCCGGACCTTGCATCGCTTCAGCTGTGCAATGCATTCTTGACACGGGACCTTGCAACACTCCGCAACCAGGATTTAAGGTACTCTTGTTGAGCTGGCCTAACTGGGTCACCGTAGCCCGCCTGCACTCCATAATGGTCGACCTGAATTTGTGACCTTGTTCTGGTCAGGCATGACCAGATAGGTATTTTTGGTGCTATTTTGACTGCAAATCTCTGGTCTACTGCTTGTGACTTCATCCGGACAAGAATTGTGGTTGCTGCTTGAGAAGGGTTTCACCCCCCTCAACCAGTAAACCAACTTCTTAAAGTGGAGTTCCTTCTGCGATTCTGAGGGGCATGGCGATGGCAGTAAGGCTGTCCCTTCTCAAGCACAGTCTGTGTAGCTGGCAACAGTAGTGGGGTAGACCACCCAGAGAGCAGGCACATGCGACAGCAAGCAGAGACAGAGTGTTCTCTTGACAGCCTCCCAATTTAGTTCAGCCTGACATTCCGATATTCACTGGTGACGCTGGATGTAAATTCAATACAGCCAATGTTTTGCCGATTGACTATGTCCTTCTCTTTTTGTATGTTGACTTCCTTGAGCAAATTGTGCAGCAAACAAATGTGCATGTTGAACAATTTCTGAGGGAGCATGCAGGCACTTTAGGGCATCATTCTAGGACACACCAATGGACTCCCACTTCTCTTGAGGAGTTGAAGATATGTTGGGGCCTTACACTCAAAATGGGGTTAGTGCACAAACCAAGCTTGCAGTCTTATTGGTCTACTCGCCTGATTTGCACTGTACATGAGCAGAGGCCAGTTTTGCTATTGCAGCGTATGCTGCATTTCTGTGACAATTCTTATGCATTGCCCCAGGACCATCAGGACCATGACACGTTGTTCAAAATTCTGACTGTCTGCCTGGTTTCCAGGGATTTATACTCCTGGAAAGAATATAGCCATTGATGAGTCGTCGATCCTGTCACAGGGCGGCTGCTGTTCAGGCAGTACATCACGAGCAAAAGAGATCGCTATGGCATCAAGTTGTACATGCTATGTGAGAGCTCTACTGGCTATGACTACAGCTTGAGAGTGTATACAGGGAAGGATTTCACTCTAAACCCTGTAAGTTGCACTCCCAAGCTAGGAGTCATGGGATAGATTGCATGTGAGCTTGTACAGCCTCTACATCACAAAGTTTATGACCTTTATTGTGGACAACCTCTATATAGGAGTAGAGCTGTTCAGTGAGCTGTACAAAGCTGGCACTGTGGCATGTGGTACAGTTTGTTCCTGCCACAAAGGATCGCCGCAGGAGCTTGTTTGTAAGAAAGTCCTAAAATCCCAGAGCACTGCGCTGCAGTCCTACTAACTGCTCACAGTGAAGTTCTCTGATAGGCGTAATGTGTACATACTCACTACAATTCATGATCAGAGTACTTCAGTCAGATGACATAAGTTCACAAGCCAAACATGTATACTTGTTTACAACAAGTACATGGGTGTAGTGTGTAAGAGTGGCCAGGTTTTTCAGCATTACAATCCAAATCATAAAACTCGCACTTGGTATAAGAAACTGTTTACCTACCTGATGCAGAAGGCAACATACAATGTGAATATTGTTTATCAGAGACCATCATGGGAAGACTCATGTCTTTCCTTGACTTTCAGTTGACTGTCATTGAAAGCTCCAGAAGCAGCAGCCTCCACTTCATATGCTCTGCAGTCAAGGCTGCAGCATCGACACCTTGCTGACCGTATTTCTGAAACAGCTAGTAAGACTAGACCATGTCATTGTTATAGAGTCTGCAAGGAAAGCGGCTGGAGAGTCGTGTTTACTGTCCCCAGTGCCCATCCCAGCCAGATCTGTGTTTTCCTACTTAATGTTGTACCATACAAAAGGTAAGTATTGGGAAATTGACTTAGGTGGAGCTGCCGTAACATAAACCTGTCAGTGGCTGTGCATGGCTACCTACCTTCCATGGGCCACTACTTCACTAGGCAAGCAGCTGTAGATTTTTTTTCCTCTACTTGAGGAAATCACTGATTTGCTTATAGCCTACTTGACACCTTTATCCACCTTCAGAATGTGGTAGGTATTCTGTTCACCGAATGACAAGTGCAAAATAGTGCCCACACTGCACATAATGGTGGACAGAATATAAGCCACATTATCATGTTATACCCTATGGGGCGAAAACGTAAAGTCTTGACTAGTTTTGGAAGTGCTCTTTAGGGAACTTAGGCAGTCTTCCCCAGCATGTTTGCCTTAGTTTCAAAGGTCGATATGCTTACTCAGTTTGAGGACTGTGGGTCTTGCATGGAAGTCTTGGACACCCCCAACTTGCAACTTTCATCCACAAACTAGAAGGGGTTTGATTTAGCACAATGAGTGCTCTAAAGGTGGGTGAAAGACACGTCTTCCTGAGCCTTATGTGGCTCTCATGGGAGCTGTTAGTAAAGGTTCACTAGGCATGTGTTCGGAAAGGCTCAGAATGTCGGATAGGTGGATACTTGACAGGTAACAAAAATGTAGCAAAAATTTTTCATTTGTGAATGTTGTTCACGCACTAACCATTAACATGTCTGGTCGTAAGTGTGTAGAGGTTTGCTTGTGGTGTGTTTGTATGCAAGTTGGTTGATGAGTGGGTGGGAATTGGTTTGATTGGGGATTCCGTCTTGTGTGGTATGGATATGATGGCCCTTAAATAGGGGTGGTTTGTTGATGCAAGAGCACTGATGTGTTGGATTGAGCCTGTGGCTGGAGGAATTAAAGTCTTGTGTGTGATGCGTGAATAGCATGTGAATTGCCTATAAAGTGATTGGTACCTTCTTGAGGCTTTATTGCTCGCCTTCAGTGGGCTTGGTGTCAATATTCTGATACTGTGATTAGTATTTGTTCTTTGAAGCCACTTCTGGAGGTGCCAACAACAACCTGTAAGAGTGGTGGTTTTACTGTGAAAGTCCAGTAACAACCCCTCATTTTTTTGACATTCGACCACCCGCAGGTGTCCAGGGTGGTGTAGCTTGTATCGATCCCACTCAATTCTCCCACAATGCCCGGCAAAACTTGAAAGTTTGCATAAATGGCTACAATCACTCCTTTATTTACAAATTGTTATGGGTATTTCTGAAATCTGTTGCGATTCCACAAATAGCACAACCACTCAGCATTTCCACATGTCCCCATGTCAATATGGAACTCAATTTTTGTGGGTGGCCCTAGCGCCCACGGTTGGAAAGTGCCAAAAATGCCACATCGCCACTTTAACACAGCTAACTGTTTGTTGATGTCATTTTTATGAAAAGATAACAGACACTTTTTTATGGAGCACTTTTTTCCTATTTATATCAAAAACTAAAAATGTTTCTATATTTTGTCTATTTTCTCAGTCCCCTCGAGGGGAATCCAAAAACCCTGGATACCTTTAGAATCTTGTTTAAATTGGAAAAAAAAGGACACAAATGTGGCATGGATACCTTATGTGGATAAAACGTTACGGAGGCCTAATAATGAACTACCCCAAATTGCCAAAAAGGGCTCAACACTCAGGGCAGGGGGGGGGGCGAGGAGACCCACCAGTTAATGGGTTAAGATGTAAGCTGAATACAAATGCTTTAATTTTTCTTATCAGAATATGATGGTATTTTCCCACTCCTCAGATTTTCTGAAATAGAGTTCTCCCATCATGGCCCTACAAGAAGATGTAGGGGTTCATTTACAGTTTGGAGGAGGAGGTGAACAACTGTAAATTGGTGGTTCACATATCCCACCAAATGTATGGTTCTCCTGTCCCATTTCCACTGGCACAGCTTCAGCTGTCTCCAGTGACAGAAGCTCTTGACCTGGCTGTCTGCCTGCCACTAAGCTTCCAGATTATACAGACGTCATCCTGCCCTCTTAAGAGTGAATCAAACATCACCAAATTTCCCTGCCTGGGACCGGTGTTATTTTGTTTCTTCAAAAGTAAACTCCTGCTTTGGGAGTTTGTTTTTGAACAACAAAATAAACTGTCGAACAAGGAGACAACAAGCTTGTTCGATTTTGGCAAAGCTCCATCTTAAGAACAACATCTGCACTGGTAGTTGTTCTGAATGCACAGTTTTCCCTCCCATGCAGACAAACAACGTTCTCGACCGAGTTGCCTAAAAACGGAGAAGCAAAGAACTTCTTTGCTTCTCAGTTTTTTGGCACCTCTGAGTATCTGTAGGGTACAATGGAGATTTGATTCCTGTTAATGTCTGAAGACTCTGCAACTGATGAGCAAGAAGTGTGAACTTAATTCTTTCCTCCAGGGATAGTCAGTGAAATCTGGTACTGGAGTTAAATTGTCATAATGTTTGGATCTAGGAACCATTCTGGCTTACTGTAAAGAGTTTTCTTAGGTGCAAGTGTGCTTTGGGATGTTTCGATGAAAAGGGCATTTTTTAGATTGTAAAAGCTCGAACAACATTATGAATACGTGTTTGTTTAACTAAAGAGATACGTTTTAAAGGAACGAAGGCTGCTCTGGCTGAATTCAAAGTGCTATAAGGGTGTTTTTATGAAGCTGTCCGAGTTGATCCAAAACCTCGCAGGTTTGACCTCTTTTGTCAAGTTAGTAAAGAAGCAATCTATTTCTGTTTCCTATGGTTGATTAGTGTTATATTTTAGTTGGTGTTCTCAGGCTTTGAGAATTAATTAAGTGTTTCTTACCAACTGTTTGCTGTTTTTCAAATATGAAATGAAGTAACTCAGAACTATGCCTTTAAATGCCATGCGAATATCAAAATTCTGATGAAGCCTCCCATAATTGATTGTGTCAAAACCAGTGAAGGTCAATAAATGGTCAAGAAGAACAAGATTGTAGATCAGGAAATGACATCCAAATACCTGAAACTTTGGCTAGAACTAGGCTTGACAGTGGCAAAACGCAATATCGCCAAGAGATTAGGGGAGGAAGTGAAACCCTGCCTCACCAAATGGCAGAAAGACATAGAATGGTACATGTTGGCAGAAAGTGTGGTCTACAAGGGCATGGGCTGCCCTAATAAATTGGGAAAAGTATGGTTGACGTGGAGGCTTTTGTGGATTGCAGAGGGGATCAGGAAAAATGACTTCCCGAAGGTAAGAGTTTATTATGAGAAGCCACATTTTTTTAAGAAAGGGTGCAAGTAGATTTTTTTATGAGTCAGTGGTAAATGACAATGAAAGCAGAAAAGTGCTTCAATTAAATAATAAGATTAGATAGCGGTTCTTTTGTTGTAATTGAAGGGAAATTAGTCCATGCTCTTTTAATGTTTGTAAATGAAAGACATTTTGTCACAGACAAATTCTCGAAACTTCTTGCATGTTTGGTAAAAATTAAATGAGACTTTTTAAATCCAAGGTTTTGTGTAGTTCTTTAAAATATAGAAAAGGTCTTTCAGATTGATTATGGAATGAAAATTTGTATTGGTGAACGTTCACTTATGTTTTATCATTTGTAAATTTTGTCTAACGTTTAACGCCATTTTCATTCTAGTTTTCTTAGGTCTTTCCTTTTGTCGTTTAAGTCATGTGAGAACCACAGATTTATAATCATTGTAGCATTTTTCAGGAATGCCAATTTGTCAGCAATGTCTAAGATGGGTTTATAATAAAGCTTCACCGTAAAATTTACATCAGTGGACAATGGAATGTTACAAAGGATGCTCGGAGGGTGCTATCCAAAGTTTCTGCAGTAACTTGTGAAGCACCTTGATCTTCTGGAGATCTTTGAAAAAGTAAATGCTTGAATACTGTGTAATTTTTCAGAACTCTTTGATGTGACTTCATTTCAAAGTGGGTAGGGAGGTATTCAGACAACCCAGTTCTGTTGGGTTTTGGAAATATTAAGTCAAGTTTTTTTGTGATTTCGAAATGATTAGGTAACTTTTTCTAGTAGTTTCAGGAATTTTCAAAAAAGAATGTTTTTCTGACTTTTCTAATTTATATTGAAGGGCCTGATTTAAAGTATAGCAGATCACCATCTGTCAGGGTGGTGGCGGTGGTTATCACCTCAATAACGATGGCTAGATTCTCAACCACCATATTTTGACATCACAGCCAGACATGCGTTGATCTGTGCGTGTGGTCACAGGAGCAGCCGCAGCATTCCAGTGAAGGCTCTGAAAGTTTGGTGAGTGACTGCCATATATCAGGTGGCTGCTCATCAAACTTTTTTGTTTTTCCGAAAACAAACTCCCAAAGTTGGAGTTTACTTTTGAAGAACAAAAAACGAATGACCCTGACACCCTGGGAGTTTTTGTGGGGTTCGTTTTCTCTTCTTTTCAGTTCAGGACATCCAGGGTTGCTCAAAACTGAAAGGAAATGCATCAGACGGTCCGCTCTAATTATAGCAGATCGTCTTGTATACTTACATTGAAGGCCCAAACTCCATCGGGCAGATTGTGTACGGTTTCCAACAGCCGAGCCAGCAGGGGCACTGCTGTTAAAAACATGACGGTCTGCCTGCCTCACAATGGAGCAGGCAGACCATCAGTTTGGTGGACGGGGGACTCCGCCAACCTTGCTTCAGACTACCCTGTCCCCAAACTCTAAATCAGGCCCGAACTTCATAATGATTATGTTGTTGCAGAAACTTATTAACTTATTACTATGTATTCTGTGATTTCTTCAGATAACATTTCATTTCATACATTGATTCCATATGACTTAAATGAGGAAACATTGCTTACAGGAGGTGTTAAAATCTACTTGTAGCACTTCAAGGAAGGAATAGGATGGTGTCTGTTATTTCAGCCATTATTTCGTGTTTTGGTTGATGACTCTCAAACCGCAACCAGTGGCTACTGTTGTGTAACACCTTGAAGCTGTATTACCAAGTGGAACTATCAGGTCAATGAGCGACAGCTATTGTTCAGACAGGATTTCATTAGGTAAACAATATGAATATTCCAGATCTGCCATTATGAAGTTAGCATTTGATGTAATTTGTTGTGTGATACTTATAACGACTGTAGTTTGTAATATGTAAACGCTTTCAGGTTGTTTTGAGGTCTTGATTTACTGGGGGATTTCAGTTTCCACTGAAGTGTAGATACAATGAAGGTTCGATTTGGTTTGTTTGGTGAGCTTTAGGTGTTTCCTTCCAAGAATGAGGAAGGGTGGTGTGAAATTGAGTAGTCAACAACTCCTCTCAGACTGTTCATACAAGAAGTGATTATGTCAGAGTGGGGACAATTGCCAGTTGTTTGAATAACTATTAAGGAAATGGGGACTTGCTTTCACTTAATTAGGTGTCAGGTTCAAATATTATCAGGTTTAAATTGCGATTGCGCCTGTTTAGTTGCATATTTGTTTTACTGACCAGTTGTTTTCCTTTTGGTAAAATTTCACATAGTGCAGACCGTGTTTTTTGTTTTCAGTTGGTTCAGATTCATTTGGTTGAGATCAGCACCAAGTTCCAGTATTCATAAAGAACCAGGATATCTATATAATTAAGGAAGTCAGATACTTAATATGTTTTTGCAGTTGTGATTGGGTATGGATGTTTGTGTATCAGCACTCATCCACATAGTATAGGTAAAGTCAAGCAATTCAAGTCGTTTTTCATAAAATAGAGTAAATATATGCAAAAAATGTATCATTCCGTTCGCTGAGTGTAATGTAGAGTCCACAATGGTATTTTTGTGGGGACTAGCTAAAGCTGAAGGATCACACGAATCAACAAAGACTCCAGGCCTGACCCTGGAAGAAATGGGGGCAACAATGGGGTAAGGATTGGTTTGATGCAGCCACACAACAGGACGGGCCATCTCACAAATAAGCAATGCAAAACTGGAACTGTAGGTCAGCAGGACTCACTTAGGGCCAGATGTACCCACATTAGGAATACCGATTTCCTAATTGCTATAATCTCCGAATCGGGATTAGGAAATCGGTGTTCCTAATGTTTGAAGTACTTTTATTCCCAAATAACGTTTCCTGATAGGTCACAAATCGACTTACCTCATAAAGCACTGTGAAAGATGGAAATTGATGTTTATGGAAAATGTGTACCATTAGTACTGGTAGCTCATATACCACCTGCAATAAGCTGAATTGTGTTTATGATAAATATCCTCTAACCAGAAGATGAGCTGGCATAGAAATTGAAGAGGAGACCGGTCTTCAATTACATGCTGAAGCAGGGGGGTGAAGGAGCCATTTATAGAGTCCAGGGCTGCAAAACATCTGTTTACTAATCCCACCTATTTGAATTTTCCAGTGCAAAGTTGGTGTAGCATGGCAAAGGACAGGAGCCTACTACTGTCAAGAGGTGATTTTACTGCAGCACCTTGAGGATGGAGGAGTAATTGAACATCAAGCATAGCAATTTTGATTTTACCATTCCTTGCTTAGTGAATGTTTCTCAGGATTAGCAGCACCGGATCAGATCTTTTTAAGTTTTTGTCCTTCATGAGATTTTAACAACTTGCTATCAGCGAAGCAATAGCAGAGTTCATTTATGTGCTCCAATTAAGAATTGATAAGCTATTTTACTGCAGTGGCGTTGAGTTCATAAGACATGTTGGGGAGGACTCTGTGGGCTCACACAGCAGGAGGAAATATCACAGAATACATTTGACATTCTTTCCTAAGCGTTGGGTGAGATAAATGGCAAACATTTAGCTTTTCTGCCAATAGTGATTGGATGCCGAAAGAAGGAAGGGGTGAAGGAAGGCGGAAAGAGGAGTTCAACTAATGATGAGGACCCAACAGCTGAAAATCAGTCTTGGCACTCTTCTGCTTGTGTCCAGTTTTCCCTTCCAAGTCTTAACGGGATCTCAACATCTTCAAGATTTAGGCAAACTTGTGTTTCTTTAATATACGGTTACAAGTAAATAAAACGTGGTTCTAATTTCTAAGCAAATACAACTGGTGTCATATGAAATTGTTGAGTAGGATTCTAAAAGTGATATGGTTCATAATACATGAAAGTTTAGCATTGCTTTTACCTGCTAGGAAGAACTGAATTCAACACACCTAAGACGCTGGTTTCCAGAGTGTGACAATGAAGTTGGATGTCATAGTTAGCCATATCAAAGGGGAGAAACAGACCCAGAAAAATTACAATGGATAGGAATCTTTCTTCCGCAACTATCAAGTGTTTACCCTATAATGTTAGCAATGAACCCCATTCCCATGTCTCTGATAATTACAAACCTAACTGACAAGTGTCAAAATGGAGGTACGATTTGAAGGAAGACAGCCACCACAATGCCCTGCCAGCAGAGGTGTTCAGATTCTTCTTCAGGCTCATATGAAGTGGAAAATTCTTTATCCAGAGGGCCAGTGTACATGATACAATGGGGTCACTGGTAGATAGATGGCAGATCAAACCAAAGTGTCGGATTTATTTAATTTAAGAAACTTCCTTCAGTCATAAGCACATGCATTTTCATTCTTTGTCATCCCCCCATCCGCCCCCCCTGTGTTTGCTATGGCAGGCTCACTTGATGAGGTCAATTTAGTTTTGCTTGTTTCATCTACGCTGCTTGAGCCACAGTTTCTCTGGTTACTGGGTGACAGCAAGTACAACATAGCAAACAGGATAGGCTATTTTTAATGAAGCAGGTAGTCAGATCGTTTATGTTAAAGAAGGAGTGTTGATACACCCTAATCCCACCAAAATGCTGCAGCTGTGTCAGGGCACCCTGAAACAAAGGACCTGCTAATTCTCACATTCACAGATGCATGACAGTCAAACACCAACAAAGTTTGCAGCTAAGCTTGTGCACCTACATTACAAATGCCATTCTGTGCAATGAGTGCAAATTCACACAGTCACAACAAGGGCTCAAAGTGAACCGTAAAACATTACTAAGTCTTTTAGGTTCAGGGTGAACACAACATGTACTTAGGTTGCAGCTCCACAGCTCAACTGTTTTCAGAATTTGCTTTAGCATCCTTCTACACATCCACAGGTCTACTTCTTAAGGGTGTTTGATAAGAGCTGGCACTGAAAGAGTTTCACTGAAGTTCCCTATGGCATTACATCCAGTTTTAGACCTATGAAAGGCACCCACTATAAGGTGAATTCCTTCCTCACCCTAAGTGGTGGTCTCCGTGGTTCTTGTGCATTTGCTGAGCAATTCTTGTTACTACTCTAAAGAACATCGTGGTCATGCCTCAAACATTAAAGCTTCATAATTGAACACAACTAGTATATCCATCACCTTCCAAGTATATCTTTTAACTTTGAAAATATCATGTTGCTAAGTCTAGTTGGAATGAAATAATCAAGTTCCATATAAGGATTGCAGTGACAGCAAACCTTTATGGACTTCGGGGTTCTGCCCTCAGTGTTTAATAGCCTAGTTTTCACTATTATTCCCTTTTGATGTAATAAAGATAAATCCAGGCCCTCCGGTTGAGCAGCAGCCTGCCTGAACCAAGGAAACTGTCTGAAGGCTAGTGTACTTGGATAGAGGCACCTGTGCCAGTTTTTAAAAGCAGAACTTCCCTGACCTCAGTGCCACCCAATTAGTGACATGCTAAAATGTCAACCATACAGAAAGTCCAAGCAAACAGGTTTAAGCCCTGCAGTGAAAAAGGCAAACCACAAACATCACAAATGTCACCTCCCCCTCTTCCATCTCGTCACAGAATGGGGTGGAGAGGAATCTGGAGCCACATTGACCCTACTCCTCCCCTCCCTGTAGTGAGTTGAGAGATAGTGGGGTAAAAAGCAAGAATCTGAAAGCTGGAACCGTGCATCGATGTAGACGTTCCAGCCTTCAATTTCCTGATTCTGTGCTCAAAGAGTTGAAAATAAATAAAGAAAGAATGTGTCAAATGTTTTGTGCATGCTTGCAGGTGAAATAGAGAACGTGTGTGTGTGTGAGAGAGAGAGAAAATGTGTGTATCTGTGACTGAAAGTGAGTGAGTGAAAGGGACAGTGAGTGAGAATAAGTGAGAGTGTTTGTCAGTGAATTTAACTGTTAGTGAGTATAAGTGAGAATAATTGAGACTAAGTGAAAATGAGAGAGAGATTGTGAGAGTGAGTGAAAGTAAGAGTCCAAGTGAGTGTGAGGGAGGAAGGCAGAGAGAGTATGAAGAAATGAGTGTGAAGGAGTATGAAGAATTGTGAAAGAGTGAGAGATTGGGAGTGAAAATGAGCATGAGTGAGAATGAGTGTGTGAATGAATACAGGTCAGCACGAGTGATTCAGAGTGTTCGTGAGTGTATTACCCCTACAAGCCTGCCACTGGACCTGGCATATTGGAGGTAATTCTTGGCGTATAGGACGGCTATGGCAAATAACGTGTCAATGGCAAAATGCTAGCACTAGCATATTGGAAGTAATTCTTGGCATTAGAGACCTCCATGACAAATAGTTGGCACTTGCTCACTAGAAGTAATTTTTGACATATGGGCACCAGTGGCAAAAATGCTGGCATTGACATAATGGATACAATTTTTGGCATAAGGGGTACTCATGGCAAAATGTTGGTGTTTTGGAAGTATTCTTAGCATGTAGCATACCAATGAGAAAATGCTGGTGCTAATGCACAAGAGGTTATTCTTGATATATATAAGACACCTATGGCAAAATGCTGGCAGTGGCATACTGGAGGTAATTCTTGACATGAGGGAGGAGAGCCAAGGTATATGGGGTGGGGAAGGCAAACATTACAAAAAGAGGCCCTAAAATACTAGAGAACATTTTTGATGTATCGATCATGCAGGATTCTTCTCTTAAGGGGTCACAAATGACTTGTGGGGGTGGGGGGCACCCATGTCAAAATGTTGGACCTGACACATTAGAGGTAATTATTGACAGTGACATTGACATGTGCATCACTGCACATTTTGAAAAAAAATGGGTCTACTCCCGTGGAGCATTAGACTTCATTGGCTTAGCATTCCAATGGCTTTTTAGCAAATTTGTATGAAAATTGTGTTTTGAAGGGCATGATCATACCACATATTTTTCATAATTTTCTCTGGGGAAATATCCACGAATTGACCTACCAGAAAAAAATTGAGCGCGCTAAATTTGCTTCCTTCCTGTCATTTGGGGCAAGTATCATATCTCACCACTTTCAATAATTACCAGCTGATTCTATTGGTATACTTTATGAACTGCTTATTACTCTATGCAGAATCAACACTGTAACTGTCTGTTTGGGAGATATGTAATATTATCTCGTGTGTTATATAGCGCTTGATGCCACAGTTGTTGCTGGTTCAATGTGCCATTAATACAGCAGTCGTTTACTTCTTCTATCGCTGCTTGGTCCACCACAACCCATCTCTTTACTTTGTTACGTACTCCCCAGCAATTTTATATCGACTTAGCAAGACTAGAACATTGCAGGTATTTATCTAATTTCTGCGAGTACCTTTTTTAATTTACAGAATTTTTAACAGTCTTTAAATTGAGTAATCCATAATTAGCCGGAAACGTGGTAAAAATATTGAGATTCTGCTTGGTCCCACTCCCTCACTTATAAGTGAAAGCTTTTATTAGTTTTTAGGCCACGCACTCCATTTTGGCCACCGTTCTGTTTTTGCCACCTCGTTGATGTTAATTCAGCATTTTTTAAGTGCAAGGCACTTTAAATCATCTGCAGACAGATTGACCTAAAGGCCCTGCTCTGGAGCCGATGCCCTTATATAAATAGCTGTCCCTCCCTCCGTGCCCCCAGTCACATCCCGAGTCTGAGCTAATGTCTACGCCTCTTACGGAACAAGGATTCCATGATTCGCCAATGTTTGGGGCTTTCTTATGTTTTATTTAGTTAAATGCTAGGTTATGACAAGGCTCCAGTGTATGATTCTTAGCGGCAAGGGTCATTCGAATGGGAAAGGCCAGGGCTGTAATCATCTTTTCAATTATCCAAAAATAACGACTTGAGAAAGTTGGGAGCGGAGCAGGGCACTGAGCGCCGGCCAGTTAACACACGAACACATGCGGCAGCTGAATAACAACAGCCGTTTTTTCAGCTTCTCTCAAACGATGGTTACAGATGTTCTGAAGCAGACTTGTTTTTAATAAAAGTCGATCCAGATTTTTATTACGAGGTAAGTGGGACAATGAGCAGAAGACTTTGCATAACGAAGTGCTCTGGAAGTCACTTACTGTAATGACTACAAAAATGTATTAAACGCCAGTTTTAGTTCAAAAATCTGAAAAGCGCTGAGTCACTCTTTTATAAACTTTTGACGGGTAGAGTGTGGTTCGTTGATATTTAGTAAATCTCCAGTGCAACTTTATAAAAGGTGTGTTACCTTTGGATGCTTCCCACTTAAAGGCATTGGGGCATCCTTCGGGCTCCAGGAGCAGACTAACCCTGGGCGGTGAACTACGCTACGCTCGCGGAATTTGCAAAGTTACGGTAACTTCGCGATTCGCGTAGAACGCGAAGTTACCGTGCACTACGCAATTTGCGGCGTAGCGTAGCTGCTTTTCTTCTTCGCGCGCTCAATATACGTTCTCACGCGCGCGGTAACGACCTACCGTGATTCTGCGTTCGCCGACGCGACTTCCTATCCGTTCGCGGGCGCCACAAGATTTGGAATCCGGCCGCACGATCCCGCGAGAGTGTGCGAACGCGAACACGTCATTCGGACGCGCGATCTGACTTCCGGCGGCAGTGTTGGTAAGATCGCGATCCCGAACACGAAGAAACTACAATCTGGCGAAGAATATATCTCGAGCATCATAAAACCTTCTCGAAAATGATGAATTAGTTCATTTTGCACAAAAACTCCTCAGGTTGTCATTTAGAGATGTAGTTTGGTGAGCAAGGAGTCCTTTTTCTTTTTCCAAGAGGAAGGAAGTGCCCCTGATTCTCAAACTTCCTGTTCCTGTCCAGCAGGCTCCTCCCAGTGTTTTGTCCATGTGCTGTTCACTTTCATTTGGATTTGGAGCTGGAAGGATCACTTTTTGTGTCTGTCTGCTGCATCATATCATTGGATTGGATTTGAGGACTCTTGGATTTGAGATTTTACAAGTAAGTTGGAGAATTGGTGTACTTGTTTGTTTGATTGGGGCTTGTTTGTACTTACATTTTTTGGGGGATTTCCATAGTTTTTAAAATGTATTGTTGTGGCCTGTAGTTTCGGCAGGGGCCTAGTTGTTTTTCTTTGATTGGAATTTCAGCCAGTAGGCCCGGACTAGAGCCAGAGGTACCCATGGGTGCATGTTTCTGTGGTGTCTGTTGAATTTAAAGTTTAAACATCATGTAGGCCGGGCATCCATGGATGGCATTGGTTTGAATTGGTAAAAGTGGTTTTTGGGGCGTATTTTATTTCTTGGGGTGTTTGTTAAATAAATAGGCCTTTTCAGCCAGTAGGTAACCCTGGGCGTTCAGCTCGCGGACTTTGGGCAAGTCCGCACTGCTTGCGACAACGCGGACTTACACTTTTATCTTCTTCGCGCGCTCAATGTACGTTTTGCGCGCGCGATAACGACTTTTTGTGACGATCGCGATGCCGAACACGCAGAATTTACAATCTGGCGAACAATATCTCTCGAGCATCATAAAACCTTCTCGAAAATGTTGATTTAGTTCATTTTGCACAAAAAACTCCTCAGGTTGTCATTTAGATGTAGTTTGGTGAGCAAGGAGTCACTTTTTTTGTTTTACAATTTTTTCCAAGAGGTAGCAAGTTGCCCAGAGTCTCCAACTGCCTGGTCCTGTCCTTTGTCTTCACTTTTTTGTTATTTTGGGTGGCCTGGCCATGTGGGTGGCGGCCATTTTGTAAAGCCAGGCATTGTGCTTTTGCCATAGGCCTGCATTGTCTGTCTTGTGTTCCTTTTCTTGTTGTTCTGGGTGGCCTGGCCATGTGTTGGCGGCCATTTTGTGTGAACAGCCACTGTGCTTTTGCCATAGGCCTCCAAGCTTGCGGCCTAGTGTGCCAGTAGGCCCGGAGGTAGTCATCCTCATGGGTGCATGAAAACTGTTTCTGTGTTGTCTGTTGAATTGTAACATAATTTAGGCCATGGATGGCATTGGATTGATTTGCAAAATGTGGGTTTTGGGGTGGTATTTTATTTTTTTGGGTGTTTGTTAAATAAATAGGCCTTGGGGTGGTATTTTATTTTTTTGGGTGTTTGTTAAATAAATAGGCCTTTTCAGCCAGTAGGTAACCCTGGGCGTTCAGCTTGCGGACTTTGGGCAAGTCCGCACTGCTGCGACTAACGCGGACTTACACTTTTTATCTTCTTCGCGCGCTCAATGTACGTTTTGCGCGCGCGATAACGACTTTTTGTGACGATCGCGATGCCGAACACGCAGAATTTACAATCTGGCGAACAATATCTCTCGAGCATCATAAAACCTTCTCGAAAATGTTGATTTAGTTCATTTTGCACAAAAAACTCCTCAGGTTGTTATTTAGATGTAGTTTGGTGAGCAAGGAGTCACTTTTTTTGTTTTACAATTTTTTCCAAGAGGTAGCAAGTTGCCCAGAGTCTCCAACTGCCTGGTCCTGTCCTTTGCCTTCACTTTTTTGTTATTTTGGGTGGCCTGGCCATGTGGGTGGCGGCCATTTTGTAAAGCCAGCCACTGTGCTTTTGCCATAGGCCTCCAAGTTTGCGGCCCAGTATGCCAGTAGGCCCAGAGGTAGTCACCATGGGTGCATAAAACTGTTTCTGTGTAGTCTGTGGAATTTTGACATCATTTAGGCCATGGATGGCATTGAATTGATTCAATTGAATTGCAAAATGTGTTTTTTTTTGGAGGGTCTGACTATTTCACTTTTTGGGTGTGTTAAATAAATGCCTTTTTTGCGTGTGTACTGTGTAATTATAATTGTGTTGTTGTAGTGGTTGTCTAACTTTCCAAAGTGTTTTTAGCCATGTGGATTTTAGTTTTTGCATTAAAGCTGTGTGTGTTTTATAAGGCATCCTTTGTCTGCCCATATATAGGCATGCTTGAGTTCATTGTTTGCCGTGCCTTGTGCCTGTGAGTCACCATGTTTCTGGGGGCCATTTTGTTGTGGTAGTTATTAGTGTGCTGTTTTTGCCACATAGGCCTGCGTGTCTTTCCATTGTTCCTCTTGTCTTACTGCTTCCAAATCCATCCCCATTGCCAGCTGCAGCTCCCTGATGCTGCTATATAATACATCCCACGTGATGCACAAATTTAGGCCAAACATGCTCCAGTACATTTTAGTTTTTGTTCTTTACTATTCTTATTCTTCCAGAGTGTACACTAGCACTACACAGTAGCCAGGAAAGCCCTGGCCTTGTTGTCAACGTCTCATAAATGGCTAGACTGTGTGTTGTTGTTCACAGAGTTTCTGAAATTTAATAATTGAGGCCACCACACACTAAGTTCTATATTCTATTTGTTTGATTTGTGCTATGTTTGACTGATGTTCTGGCTTTTTTGCTTTTAGGTGCACAAAGACTGAGGAGGAGGTGTGTCTCTCATCATTGCCTGTTGCACTTCCAGACAGACATCCTGCTGCTGTACACACAACACAACGTGACGTGTGACCTGACCAGACATCTCTGCAACTGAGTGCTGCTGACATCTGAAAAAGATGGGCCCAAAGAAAGCAGGTACCAGGTCCTCCAGTACCAAGAAAGTTGCTATTGAGAAGAAGAAGGAACAGAAGAAGCAAGTGACACTGAAGTCTGGTGTGCCGGGCAATTTTTTTTTGGGGAAAAAAAAATTGCGCCTGCAGCAGCGGTGTCCGGGGGGCAAGCTGGGGGCAGCACCTCCGCATCAGTGGACCCAACTCACCAACCCAGGCCCAAGCACATGAGTGTGGAAGAGGTAGCCAGCCTAATGGTGGAAAGCAGTGATGCTGAGCCTGAGATAAACTTATCGCTATCTCAAAGTAGTACCCAATCAACGCAGGAGGAAACACAGCAGATAAGTGGTCAACAACAACAGCCGCAACCACCGCCCGCAATAGTAGTTGTTGTTCCTCCTGAAGTAGGGGCAGTTCAGGAAATTGAGCCTCATGCAGAGGTAGAAGAAGAAGCCACTCATTCAGAAGATCCATTGTCTTCCAAATCCCCAGCAAGGAAAAGGAGGGGTAGTCCATCAAGTTCTTCGCCAAGCCCCCTTCTGATGATCTAGATGCCACTTGGAAGCCACAAACTGAGTCTGAGAGGGAGCCACGTTCCAAGACCAAGCTAGGGAAAAGGAAGGTTCCGGAAAGCCTTACACTTGTGGAGGTCGATGTAGAACAGCAAGATGATGATGATGACGACGAGCCAGTCATCACGAACATCACTCCCGGCCCCGAGGAGATGGAGACCAACATTCTTACCCTATCCAAAATCGCTGCGAGGGATGTAGCACGCATACCTCCACAGGTAACACCAACATGACCTACAGCTTCCATATTTGCATTAGCAAAGGCCCGGCAGCGACCTACATCCAGCACAACCACCACCTCTGTAGGAGTAGGTAGTGGTACAGCAGCACAGAGTCAAATTCAACACACACCCTACAGATCATCCGGCATTGGAAGTGGCACCTCCAGCAGGAGGCCAAAGTTAAGCTCCCCAGTTTGGGACTTCTTTACGGTTAGCGAAAAGGAGGAGAACATTGCTATATGCTCCATTTGTAATACCTCTGTTAGTCGTGGTAAGCTTGGTACAAACTATGGTACCGGAGGCCAAATGACCCATCTGAAAAAACACCACTTGATCAGCTGGGAGGACCACCTTCGCGCCAGAAAAAAACTGCAACCATTGGTGTTGGTGGGGATAAAGGAGTAGAAGAAGAAGATCCGATCACGGTGGAAGAGGAAGGACAGGGAGACATTCTCTCTGGTAGTGGTACACAAGGTGTCCCTGACCCCAGCAGTGCAGTCTTAATGTTGCACACATCTTCAGCAACATCTCAGTGACACAAGAGTAAGAGTCAGCCGGAGACACCAAGAAGTACCAGGTCCGCACTACCAAAAAGTGCGTTGAGCCTAAGAGAAAGGAAAACCATGCAGCCTACCATTATCAGCATGTTTGGGGGTGAGGGGCAGTACGAACGCAACCACCCAATAGCACGTTTGTACAATGCGAAGCTGGCTAAAATGTTAGCACTGGACCTTCTCCCTTTTACTTTTGTTGAAGGGGTGGGTTTTGTGGAATTTGTGTCAACCATCTGCCCAAAATGGCATGTTCCCAGCCGCTACTATTTTGCCAGAGTTGCAGTTCCAGCACTACATCACGACGTGCTGGAATTGCTAGGAAAGGCCTTGAAGCAGAGTGCTGTTCACAGTATCCACCTGACTACAGACATGTGGACCAGTTGCCAAGCCACAGATTACATGTGCATCACTGCACACTGGATCTGTTTTGCGGGGGTTAGAGAACAGATATCTGCTGGTGTTGATACTGCAGAGATTTTTCATGCACTCGCAAACATGCAACTGTAGCCATGTTTGCCATGGAGAAATCTCATACTGCTGCAAACATTTTGGAAGAGTTTAACACCAAGGTCTTTGAGTGGCTGCGCCCAAGAGGGCTTACGATTGGTTTTGTTGCCACGGACAACGGCAGTAATGTAGTTTTGGCCATGCGCAATGGTGGCTATTTCAGGGTCCGTGTTTGGCACACTGCATTAACATTGTTGTTCAAGACTTTTTGAAAAATGAATCCAAAGTCAGCAACTTACTGGTCACCTGCAGAAGAATATGCACACATTTCAACCATTCTTTTAAAGCCCGGAAGCAGCTGAGGGTCATTCAATGTGAGCATAAAATGCCAGTCAAAGCGCTCATATAGGAGGTGCCAACACGTTGGAACTCAACTTATTACATGCTTGATCGTCTGTTTGAACTGTACATACCACTCAATGCTTATGTCATGCAAAGATTAGGGGAACCTACTGTGAAAGGCATGACCGTTGAGATGGCTCAATGGGACCTCATTAAATGCCTGACTGAGATGCTACTTCCTTTTGAGATCTTCACACGTGAAGTCAGCAGGGAGGACTGTACTATGGGCCAAGCTATCCCATTGTTGCACATGCTAGAGCAACAGCTGAAGGATGTGTCTGAAACGTACACAGGTGTGGATGACAAACAAGACGCATATCATTTGGCGGAGACCTTAGCCGCTCGCTTATCGGAAAATACAAGGATTAAAAATAACATTTTGTCACAACCACATTACATTAGTGCCACAATTTTGGATCCACGGTACAAAGTATTTCTGAACAGCAAGGCAGTAATTCCTTTTTCGGAAGTGGATGTTGCCAACTACAAAACTTTGATAGCTAAGGAAGCCACTATTTTCGAAAGAGAACGACTGTTAATTACAGGCCCCCCACCCCAGGCCATAACCAGTACTACAGGGCATCCAGAGTCAAGTTCTACTTCGGAGCCTGAGGGCAGTGCATTTGCCTCCCAGCAGTCACCTACACCAACAATAACATCAAGAACAGGATCATCCACAGCACAATGTGCAACTGATTGGTTTCTACAGCAGGGGTATGGTAAGTCCAGTGCTGATGCAAAGGCAAAACAGGCCGAGCACATCGGAGCACCCCTGAACATTGAGCGGATGGTCCAGGCCTATCTGGATGACCCAACAGAGGTCTTCATGGATCGAAACCCATTGGTGTATTGGTATGGGAAAAGAAGCCAATGGACAGTGCTCAGCAGGCTGGCGATAAAGTATCTGGCTTCCCCTGTCGCAAGTGTCTCTTCTGAGCGTGTTTTCAGTGCTGCTGGTGCCATTGTAACTCGAAAAGGACCAGTCTCTCGGCCCAAAGCGTCGAGAGGTTAACCATGATCAAAATGAATCAGCACTTTATACCACCGGATTACAAAATACGTGAATCACAGCAGGAAGAGGAGAGCGACTTGGATGACGTAAATAGTGCGTTACAGGACCTACTTCTGTCCGAACCACCAGAGTTTGAGGACGAGCTCCTCTTCCCTGACAACTAGGCTTTCAAATTGTTACTTTCTTCCTTCCTTTATGTGTCTGCGTATCTGTCTTTCTGGTTCAAATCACAACAAATCCATCACCACCGTCTTCTCTTTTTATTTCCCTATTGGAGTTGGATGTCTGTGCATTTAACTGTCCACTCTTCAGAGTCCAGACATTAGTACAAGAAATGTTGCCTTTACCAGTCCCGCCTCCATAAGAAGTGAAACGTGACTATAGCTATCCTCCGTTTTGTTTTCGAGCCGAAACTCATCAGTGTCCGAAGGCTACAGCCTCAGCAGGCATCCAAAGGTCCTCACTGTCAGGACAGAAGGTACTTGGCAGAGAAAGACAAGAGACTCTTCGAAGAAACTTGCTGACATTTGTGCAAACTCAAATGACCATCAATGAGCGCTACCCAGGCCACGGCCCATCATCACAGTGCTGACCATGGGAAGCAACTTAAACTGTGACAAAGTGCCACAGAAGAATAAGACGAAAACCGAAACAGCGACTAACACTCAAAATGAATGTGGACTGGAGTAATGATGAGGCCACTGCCCCGTAAAAAAAAATAACAACTGTCAGAACTAGGCATCTGATGATCTGACAGCCAAAGAGAAGAGCAAGACAGGTAATGATGGAATGCATTGGATGCTTGCAGACTCTGAGCGATTGCTGTTATTTGTTGTTGATGTTGTGCATGAAGTCGAACTCTACTCTACTAGTTAATCTACAAAGTGACTCAAGTCAGTGACAGTCAATGTTTCCCTTCTTGTTGTTTAATAACCAAATTGTACTCCTACTACTGCAGGTGCAGGCCAATATCTGTTGCAATTTTTTAATATGGAATATGGACTTAATCGGAGTCACTACAGACTGAGTTGTAGTTGGACAACACGTACCACACCATGATGATGACCATACTATCTTTACACGCAGTCATTCAGTTGGATCGGAGATGATTCAAGGAATAACTGCATTTCATGAAGTGGCATAAGGTAAACATAAACACAACAATTCAACAAGAAAGTAAACACAGCAGACCTACATGTCCATGTAGTGGTGTGTAGTCGAGTGTAGTGATGACTCACAGCGGCGCATTGATTTTGTCACTTAATTAGGAAAATGCTAAGTTGCTGTGTATGCCTTTTGTCTGGCTATGTCAAAAATTAAGGTAAATGGAGGTTGGGTCACGGGCTGGTGCTGTGGTGGGCCTGTTCTGTCCTGTTGTTGTTGTTGCTTAATGCTGTAAACAGAATCTACACGATATATCCAAGCCGCCTCACTCTGAAAGTGTTCTCTCTTCTCTTCTTGGACTCCACCGTAATTGATGTTTTTTTATTCATTGATTTTTCAATACCCCTTTTGTTTTTCCATCTAGACGTTACAGGCCGGCCTTTACCCTGTGCTTGCTATACTGGGAGACACAACTCACATTTACCTTACCAATCGGCATCAGGAAGGCCACCAAGATTGATGTGCGGAGCGTCCATGGAAGATAGGACCAAGAGCAAGGGCGAGATTCCACTCCACAATTTGAGCATGATAATACAGTAACTTTAGTATCATTCATCATTCATCTTTTAATTAATTTGAATCCTTTTTTCTCTTCAATCATTAGGACTGTGTGTTGTGTGTTTGTTTGCTAATTGATCCCTACAACTGTGTTTTCTTTTAATTGTCTTTGCTATCTTTACAAGTAAGCCCAGTACAACATGGAATTTGGGTCTCTGAGGGCATATTACAGGCAAGGCAAATTGCATAGAATATACTGCTGCCCTGTACTGTCTAATTGTCTAGTAGGAGTTATTAAGTACTACTCATTAACCATCAAGTTATCTTCATCATCATGCATGCATTTCCCTTTTCTCCCTTTATAGATTTTTTGTATAAGATCATGGTCGTCTGCCAAGATTGCGCTTTGCTTTTGTTGTCCATGCGTACTGTTTTCATTCTCAAACCTTTCCCCAAACCCCCCTTCCCATCCATTCATCAAACCCTAACCCTCTTCCCCGGGCTGTGATTTATATTGAGGTGTGATGTGACTACATAAAATGTACACCAATTGATCACACGCTTGCTGGGGCAGATGTGGTGAAAGCAACACTAATTCAATTGCAAGGCAGGGCGAGGAGCTTCTTCTGCTTGCCCACGCATGCTCAGTCTATGTGCAAGCCATCACCGGCTAATAGTAGTACATCATAATTAATTGCCGTCATTGATTGGATTAATCATCAAACTCCTACCACACAGCAGTAAAGGTTACGAATTACGATTGTGTTAAGTTAAGTGACTCAATCGACACAACTACAGTTTGTAACTTCTTGTACTAGGCTGTCCCCGCCACCATTATGTTTAATTTGACTTTAGCAGTTGCAACTGCAATATTGTTTGTTTGGCAGTCTTCTTCTGTACTGTATTTTACTTCGTTCTACTACTCCTCCCACAGTCGCTCTCAGGAAAGTGACTGTCTCTTTTTAATTTTTAGCAAATGCTACTGCCAGTGTCTACTCTACTACTACCACCACAACCATGGCATCTTCTACATTCTCTCTGGAAACCATGCAGCCATCGCTGTGCCGAACGTAATCATCAATCACAGGTAAGATAAGTTTGGTGGGAGGTATAAATGGACTAGGAGGAGAGACTGACAGTACTAGTAGGACAAATAACTCAGTGAGGGGTACCGCATCTATCTGTTTGTGTTACATCATCGTCGGCAGATTATTTAAATCAAACACTGGCTGCGGCCCTGCAGCAGCAAGGAAACCAATGTGACGTTAATTCATAAAACAGTAACCCCCCACAAAACATTAACATTGTATGTTTAAGTATAAATATAATTTATTACCCTAACAAAAATAAACTATCCCACACCTGACCCACCCTTCTCCCTAACCCCAACAAATGTCCAAAACGAAAAAGTCCAAAGAATGTCCCGAAACCCCAACGCCCAATTCCCACCCACCAAAACAAGGAATAAAAAGGGGCAAATCAACAGGGTCCTCGATGTTACATTCGGCGGGCTTTGAGGTGTTTGTCCACCATGATTTTGACCCGCTCCTCCATTTGCTCCTCTAGACGTGCCATCCGGAGGAAGAATCTTCTTGCGAAATGCCCTGCAGTGGCATCCAGGGTGGGGGACAGCAGTGCTGGCTGCTAGTGAATTGCGGCGGCGGCGGGCGGCTACCAGACCGCGGCGCCGTACCGCTGGAGTTGTGGCCTGGCTGGGGCCCGGGGCATCGGACGAGGCTGCAGCTGCTGCTGCCGCCTCCTCCTCCTCCGCCTGAGCCACCAGCCGCCGGTACTCCTGGCATATGGC
This sequence comes from Calotriton arnoldi, assembly GCA_963921515.1. NCBI lineage: Eukaryota > Metazoa > Chordata > Amphibia > Caudata > Salamandridae > Calotriton > Calotriton arnoldi. The sequence continues at coordinate 697,914 of CAWUFW010007304.1, read as the reverse complement.
ATCCAGTTTCCGGCGCCGGGTCCTGGCTGCCAACTCCTTCCGCGATGGTTTGTCTTGGGAAGGAGTACCATCTATATCAAGAAAGAAAAAAATATTGTTGTAACCAGTACTCTTAGCTAAACAGTAACACAAAATTAATTCAACACATAATGGCACAGTAGCACTAGCAAGAAGCACAGTACATAACATTTGTGGTAATAATCTATCTATCCTCCCACTTCCTCGGCCTCTAACATTTGTGGGAGTTTCAGGCATTATTCTAGCACTATGGACTCCAACCAGTACACAGTACACCAGTGTTCTTCTTTTCTCTAGTTTAGCGAAATGACATAACCTGGTTGTAGCCGGCATTGCCAGCTCGGTCATCTATGCTTGCACCCAAGACAAACATACGAGTCATGACGCAGACTCACGTTAGTTGGATTTACTACTGTTTGCAGGTGGGGAAGCTCGTATTTTTCTATTACGGGTGGCACTGGCCATACTCTCTCTGTTACATGGAGGGCAATTGCTCAATTATTTCACAGTGCCTTGGCTACTACAAAAAGGCAGATTATATATCTGATCCAATGATCGTTGCTTTTATATGGGACAACGACATAAGGTCAGTAGCGGTCGGTGGTGGGACTCGGGAGTTCGGCCAGGTGGTGACGTGGGTAGGGGCAGGATGGGGGTAGTAAACTATGGATTACGGCCAATTACAGGTAAGTAAACATATAAATAAATGAAACTAATTTTGTTGCGCACACTGCATCGCATTTGGCGGTGCAGTGCGCATAATGAAATTCGCTTTATTTATTTGTATGTTTACAGTAAAGTTACATGTATTTGCCCGCGTAATACATTGTTTACTACTACCCCCCACCCTGCCCCTCCCCACATCGGCTTTGCTACTCTGGCGCGGTTTCTTTTACATTCCCTAAAACTGTGCATCCCGTGACAGTCTCCACCTATGCTGTCTATGATGAATACATACAGGCATCCATCCATTCTAAGTAAATGTCAATCATTCTTCTTAATCTCTCCACCAACCTTACTTTGTTTCACCAACAACAACGCATGCGTCCACTCACTCAGTTGCTTGCCTTGGCTTTGAGTTTCACCCAAACACCGCTGATGATTCTTGCTATCCACAGTATCCACCCATACTGTGTCGCCCACCCAGGCAGGCATCCATTCTTCTTTCACCTTCTTCCACCCATCCTTCAACAACACATGCATCTGATTCCTATCAGCCACCTATCCATGCTTCCAACGTATCCTTCTCTGCCAGTCATCATATTAAATCTCGCCCGCCCTTCCTCCTTCAACCCTTCTTTCCCTTTTTGTTCAACACATCCATCAAGGTCATCTGATCTGACTTTTAGTCTCCTCCATAAAACTTTCACAGCTGAGTTGGAGTCAGATATAAGAGGCCATTGGTTAATCAAGTCACGCTGGTAATGCTATTGCTACTGCATTGCTCATGCTAAGTAAAGGGTGTCTTCTTTAACCTTTGTATAATGTTCACTACAACTTCATACCTAATAATAAGTCTCAACAACAGTACTGTGAGTGAAGTCCACACACCCTTCCAGCTAGTGCAATGTCAATAAGTCATGAATATAACTTACCACCGCCCGCCACCGCTGCTGGCTCCCCCTGTAGCTCCTGCAGGTGCCGCATCTTCTCCTGCCCCCTCCGGAAGGCTCGAATCGCCGGTGGCCCCGCCGCCACTGGTGGTTGCTAGTCCGCTTAGATAAAAACATGACACATTTTTAGATGCCTGTACACCTCCCCTATTTATTCTTTTTCATTAGCAAGATTGAAAAAAAGTTAATACATACATATTATTATAAATCACATTCAATAGTCCAAATCGGGTACTAGAGTACAGTCAGTAGACACTAGTAGTGTTATGGTCCCTAGGGTCATTATTATACTATACTCTACTCTTTGCAAAGTTAGCCTGAGCCATGCAACCATTTTCCGCTTCATGTCTTTTGCGCATGTTACCTCGCAGCTTGTTGCGCAGTAACAGTAAGACGCCTTTGAGCCCACATGAGCACATACAGCTACTGTCTGAGCGTTGCGTACAAGAGGTTGAAAAACAAGCCACTTTGTTATGGAGTTCGGTTAGTCCGTATTGCTTAGCCATAGGTAACATGTTACACTTTTTGGGCAGGACTGAGAAATGCTTGCATTATACTATAATAACACGCACCATTTTTCTCAGGCAGAGGATTCCCTTCTATGAACCAGAGATTTGCAGAGCTTATGAATGATGCATGTAACCAGTAATTCTACGTTCTACGGTGAGGAGTCGCCCAGAATTCGCACAGATCTTTTGTCTTATATATCATCAATGATCATGCACTTGTTGCAAGTGCAACACTGTTTATTGTTTTAATCTTATGCATTTTGCTGTTGGAGCTGGCTGGAGTACACTGAATTTTATAGAACATACATACAGAGCTTGTTAGTTGAAAAATAAACCTTTTGAACTTACACATAGACTCTGTGGTATTTTGTGTGGTGGTGGTGGTGGACTTACACAGTGAGTGAGCGAAAGGGTGTTATGTTCTGGGTTGTGTAATCATAATCATTGGGTATCTTCGGGTGGGGGTTCGGGGACCTAATGAGACACTATAGCTAGTCGTTCAGGGGATTGTGGGTTCACTTCTGACTGAGGTGTGAGGAACGTCCAAGTTCCAAACTCGCATCACCAACATCCTATTTCATTGTGCATAGTTCTGCATGGGGCTGTGCATAATCCAAGTAGTATGTACTATATCCTATCAAAAATAGTCAAATATCTGGTTGGGCATTTTGTTTGTGGTAATTGTCAAAGCCTCAAGATTAAGAAGCCTAGAAGAGGACAACCGAAAGGACTGGACTCAGTGGCTAGAGCTATTAGTATTGGTCAATCTGAGTTTTATTCAAAACCGTACAATAAAGAGTGGCAATGCAAACTGGGCAAGCTTAGCGACAGACTAATATTAGTAGTACAGAGTACAGACATTCATAGCAGAGGCAGTTAGAACTTAGAGGCAGGGATAACCAGAATTTAGAAACAGATAGTCAAGTCAAGATCAAAGAATCTTTTGTAAAAAATAGAATTAGGGAGTGGAGCCAGAATTAATAGTTCTGAAAAAATAAGGTGCAGTAAAAGTTAGGGCAATATAATTGTTAATATTAACCACTGGAGGACTTACTGGGACCAGCAGCAGGGCCCTCGGTAGAGGAGCGGTCCTCTGGTGGTTGTCCCGCCGAATCTGACCCCGTCTTCTTGCCCCTTGGTGCTGCACATCAGTGATCATGTAAGATATAATAAAGAAAAAGAAAGACACAAACATTAATGATTGCTGTGAAACAAATAAATTATCTAAAAAACGCTCAAAAAACGTTTTAGGAAACAAAAATTGCAATAAAATTGACCTATCTAATCCGATCGACTACTGCCTTGCGGGATTCACGGACAGTCTACTTATTTGGGAACACTAATTCAGTGTTCCATTCTGATTGATTCAAATAAAATCCAGAACACTAACTAAGCCTAAGTACCACCTGACCTAGCCCACCTATTCCAGGCGGGCCAATTGTTCATTAAGCCTGCATTTCCATTTTTATTGACATCAAAAATGCATAGATGAGAAGGAGGACACATGCATAAAGTGCATAATGCATACACCAAATTGTTGGTTGGTTGCGTCTGATGTTCTGCAGCTGACTGACACTGCTAAGCTAAGCTTACCAGTACCACTCACTAAACAAACTACAAAAGGTTCTAAGGACTGGGGTAAGCAGCACTCAGTGACAGAGGATGCGTCCACGCAGACCGCTCAAAGATTATCAACTAATAGTAACTAAACCTAGTATCAAATGCATCCACCACTATTTGACAGGAGGACAAAGGAAGGACTACAGTCTCTCTAGCAATAGCATTACCTAACTGAAGTTCTCTAAAGTAAACTCTTACATGATGACAAGCGGCGCAAAGTTGCAAAAAGTAAGAGTACCGCCCAGCACCTGTGTCCTACAATCACAGAAGATTTTGAAACGTAATTTACCTGCAATGTAAGCAGCAGTATTCTTGTTATTTGTAAAAAATGTATACACAAATCACAATACTTATACTACTATATATATATTGGCTACTCACCAAGCCCCACGACCTCGACACCTAGCAGGTCCAACAGGTCCTGCTCCCGGTCAGAGATGTCTGACCACCGGTGGGCCAGCTGGTTATGGGTGCGCCGGACCTCGGAGCAGCGAAACACTGCCCGACGCACCTTCGCCCACCGGCGGTGACGCTCCTGGGTCGGGTACCCGGAGCCTGGCCTGCCGCCTTCTGCCAAGGTCAAGGGGAGGTGGCGCAGAATAAAAACAAGCATTGGCATAGCCAATAGGTCTCGCCTTTGGGGCCTTATAAGTGTTTAGCCAGAGCTATTGACTTTGTCTTCAAGCTGTGCTGTAGAGAAGTGTGGCTGCTGTGCAGCATGCTGAAAAGTTATAATAAAAAAGTGTCAGAAGCATTTTTGTTACTTTATATATGACCAAGAAGGCATTATGTAAAACTGAACGACCATATTAAAAAAGTATTTACAATAAAAATTTCCTCAGTTTTCTTTTGTTCTTGCAATGCTGGCAACTTGTTTCTGCTTATTGCAATGGTTGTTTGTTAAAGCTTTTTTTTTTGAGGGGCATAAACAATCGGAGGGTGAAGGTTGGGAACTAGTACCTGTATTATAACACTAGCAGCGGCCAGACGCTAGGGGAGAATCAACAGATGCCAGATTCCGAGAGCAGGCTGTGGTGGTGCTGAGTGATGCTGAGGTGGTAGTGGTGGTGACTGTTGCGGAGACGATGCTGAGGTGATGCTGAATGATACTCAGGTCTTGCTGAGTGATACTGCTGTGGTGCTGAGTGATGCTGTGGTGGTGCTGAGTGAAATTGTCTTGGCGCTGAGTGATGATGTGGTGGCCCTGAGTGATGATGTGGTGGCCCTGAGTGATGATGTGGTGGCCCTGAGTGATGCTGTGGTGGCCCTGAGTGATGCTGTGGCGGCCCTGAGCGATGCTGTGGCGGCCCTGAGCGATGCTGTGGCGGCCCTGAGTGATGCTGTGGCGGCCCTGAGCGATGCTGTGGCGGCCCTGAGCGATGCTGTGGCGACCCTGAGCGATGCTGTGGCAGCCCTGAGCGATGCTGTTGCAGCGCTGAGCGATGCTGTGGCGGTGCTGAGCGATGCTGTGGCGGCGCTGAGCGAATCTGTGGTGACGCTGAGCGATGCTGTGGTGGCGCTGAGCGATGCTGTGGTGGCGCCGAGCGATCCTGTGGTGGTGCTGAGCGATGCAGTGTTGGCCCTGAGTGATGATGTGGTGTCGCTGAGTGAAGCTATGGTGGTGCTGAGTGATGCTGTTGTGGCGCTGAGTGATGTTGTGGTGGCGCTGAGTGATGTTGTGGTGGCGCTGAGTGATGCTGTTGTGGCGCTAAGTCATGCTGTGGTTGCGCTGAGTGATGCTGTGGTTGCACTGAGTGATGCTGTGGTTGCACTGAGTGATGCTGTGGTTGCACTGAGTGATGCTGTGGTTGCACTGAGTGATGCTGTGGTTGCACTGAGTGATGATGTGGTTGCACTGAGTGATGCTGTGGTTGCACTGAGTGATGCTGTGGTTGCACTGAGTGATGCTGTGGTTGCACTGAGTGATGCTGTGATGGCGTTGAGAGATGTTGTGTTGGTGCTGAGTGATGCTGTGCTGGCTCTGATTGATGCTGTGGTTGCGCTGAGTGATGCTGTGGTGATGCTGAGTGATGCTGTCGTATTGCCGAGTGAGAGATAGAGTGAAGATATAATGCCCAATTAGAGAGGGTGGTGAGAGAGAAAGAGAGAGAAAGGGTGTACATAGAATAAAGAGTGGAGCGGGATAGAGAGAGAGAAAGCAGGGGAGAGAGAGTGAATGAAGGAGTTTGAAAGAGAAACAGATAAAGGGGTGAGAGAATGAAAGGCTAAAAAAGATAGAGAGGGGAGAGTTAATTAAGTAGAGAGAGAATTAGAGAGGGGAGAGAGAGAAAGGAGAGAGACAATAAGAGTGGGGGTGTGGAGCTTAAATAGAGTGAAGAAGTGACGCGGAAAAAGTAACCTTAAATATAGCTTTGTGCTTTGCGCAAATAAATATTTAAAAAAAAAAAACTGTGAGACAAAAATACTGGTAATTAGACTGTGACTCTCAATATAAAACAAATAGCGATATAAGGTGAAATCAACCCACCGAAGCAATATTTCTAACTAGACAAAAAAAGCTTGCATTTCAATGCTAATCCCTGTTGTTTTTCATGTGACTGTAGTCCAGGGCCGTCAGTTGGTAACGTGAGCTGCTGCTGCGATTGAAACATCAGAGTCCAGAGAGTTAATGAGCCATGACGAGGAAATGAGGAAGAGATAGGAAGCCCAGATGGCAGCTGCGCGCGTGCACGCCTTCGTGAACGCAAGCTGGTCGCCAGCCGAAAGCCAGTGGGTTTGCACTTCCAAAACCCGCTTACTAAAACTCTCGGCCAGACCAGCGCAAGCGCTGGTGCAGGCCGAGACCTCAAAATCGGAGGCGGTCTTCACACCAATGTGATACTCAAATTCAAAGACAGCAAAATCATCTGGCTGGGTTCATCCATGGTATGAACTGCACATCCTAAATCTCATCCGCACCGAGCGTCACTTTACAGACTTCCCATGAAACAAAGGGCGCTATTCAAACACTTAGGTGGCAATAATAAGGCCTGGAACAATCAAGCACCCTAAAACCTAGTGGTACTGTACCAACTGACATGACACCAAAGTAGACCGCAATAAAAATCTTCGAAAACCAGACAATGTTCAAACCTTTTGGGTCAGGACCCCATATATTCAAGGTTCTCAACACCCCAGGGAAGTATGTCCTCCAATCACTCATCTCAAAGAAGACTTCCTTACATTTTGCAAAACCCTGAAAATACCTCTTTTCCGACTTTTCAAATACATCAAACTGCCATTTTCAAAACATCAATGAACATACGTGCTTCCTTCTTGAAGGTTCTTGCTGCACCTCGACTGAGATGCATATTAATTGGCTACATTTTACAGTTACTATTTTGCACATATATTTATGTTTCTGTGACGGTATTACTATTAATACATCTTACAATCTTACACTACAAAGAATTCCTCTGTGAACTTGTGTGTCCTTTCACAAAGTTATGGTGCTATAAACTTACTTTTATTTCCTTATTAAAATTAATAGAATACAAAAATAGACAGGGATAATAAAGAACCGCCGGTATAAATGAGGTATCTGATAATAACATGTTATTGCTGTTGTGGTAGAAACTTATCTTCTGTACATAGACATAAAAAAACCAGGGAAGCATGCCAGTTTTGGAAAGTTGGGTAAAGTGACCATAAAAACATTGTCGAAACCATCACAGAAGACTTGCAAGAAGCAGTATTCAGATGTTCCAAAAGGGAACGAGAAAAGATGTGGTACCAGAAGAAAGGACAGGACACAAAACAAACCAATAAAGATAAGCGCCTGCAAGGGCTATTGCAGAGCAACGGCCATGGTCGCTACTGTGGTACCAAGTTCAGGAAAATGCAATATTTTTCAAAGAGGAAGGAAAACTGTCTGATGCAATTAGAACACTGTGCTACCGTAATCAGTTTTCGAAGTACAGAAACTAAAACTGTCGAAATGCTGCAACACACTATTTAACATAACCTGCATTTAAAAAAACAACAAAAAAAAAAAAACGTTCTTTGGTAGCGAAAATGAATATTAATTAAATACAAGAAACCTCTGCTGAGGTACAATAATGAACAGCATATCCTGGGCGACAAGAAAAGCCTTACAGCAAGGATGAGGCATCCTCATCAGTTGGTGTGAGGAGGGTGGTATACCTGTGGGAAGTCTCCATGCTCCGAGGAAAGTTTTGTCATGTGCATAAAGCCCAGTTACCCTATGTCTCATACCAGTCCGACTATTGACTAATGCTAAGGAACTTTTCGGTTGGAGCTGAAATTACTCCCCCTGAACAATGGAACAAGATGAGTCAGTGGACATTAAAGGCCCCTTAAAGCGAAACTAATTCGGCTGCCTGTTCACATGTTAAAGCCTCCAGTAGTCGATTCTGACACCAGCAAATGCTACCGCCAGAACACTGAGCAGCGAACACATTTTACAGGGCCCCTTGGAGGAAGTGAGGGGGTTGGCCTTAAAAAAAATCACACACCGACCTTGAAATACCCATCAGAAGAGAGCAAGTGGGCGTAAGACTTTCAGTGATCCTTTTTAACTAACTCTTAACCACGGGTGCCCGGGACAAACACAGATCTGTGAGAATATTGAGAGGGGTGGGGGTCCTGATAACGGAAAGGGCGAGGGAAAGGGAAGAGGATTTAGCAAGATAATATCTTGCGCTCTGTATGGCAAGCCCAGGTGACAAAGGGAAGTGGGCGTTTTCTCAAGAGTAAGAAAAGGAGCAAATTAAAGAAAAGCGGATGTCAGGGGTTAGAAACTTGGGACTCAACAGACAGCAGCCTAAACCATCACGAGCTAAACAAGGAAGGGATTGTGACAAACCTGGCTTCAAAGGTTAGGACATAAACTTAAGAGTCCAGAAACGGGTGTGTGGGGAAACCAGCTTTGAGAGATAGGGTGAGTTGATGATGCAGCAGAATTCCACATTTTGCGAGGGTGGGGGGCTGAAGCAGGAGAGGCTGTCCGAGCGGCCATTACAAGCGTATGGACGGCGCTGCAAATGAAAACAAGCGCGCGCGCCTCGCACGGCAGCAGGGGGGGGCCTGCGCGATTCCCTTGCGGGAGCGAGCGGCGCCAGAGCGATAATTACTACCATATGGCGCCGCTCGCTCCCACAAGTGAATCACCAAACGTGCACGCGTTGCCATTGAAGGCAATGGAACGCGTGCACGTTTTAGGCTGAAAAGCCGAATCGATGGCAAAAGGTCTTTTTGCCTATGCAGCGCATGCGCGCTGCGTAGGCGAGACCTAAAAACAAGTGCGGCCACCTCCGCCTCATTAAACAGCTGGCGGGCTTGCACCCCTGCAGGGCGCAGTCTGCCGCAAGGCAGGCGGCGATTGGGCGCACGCGCCTTGCCCTTTGAGCCGCTGCTGCTACCCTTCGCCATGGTTCTGGGGTGGGAGGAGGTGAAAAAGAAAAGTTAGAAGGGAAAAATAAAGTTAGGGGAAGAAGTAGGAGCTTAAAGAAGAAAGTTATATAAAACAGTCGAAAAGTTAAAAAAACACAGTAAAAAGTAGAAAAAAATGCAAAATATAGACTTAAGCAGAGAGTGAGATAGATAAGAAATAAAGAAAAATTGAAAAACAGTGTAAAAAACTAAGGATTGCAAAGATTGAGGGAGGATAGAAAAGCAGGCCCAGAACCATAGCATAGAGTGGTAAAACAAGATGGCCGCGCCCATCGCGACCGCGTGGGTAAGATCGCGCAATATTTGTCCCCGAGCACGCAAAAATGTCGCGAACACGTACAACGCGTTCCCCGAACAAGGAATGCGCATCGCGAGCAAGCTATACGCGACCCGGAACAGGAAATAAGGGATCGCGAACGGGCGGGACAAGTGAAAAACAAAATGGCCGCGCCCATAGGCGACCGTATGGGTAAGTTTGCACCCCCGAGCACGCAAACAGCGTCCCGAGCAACCACAACGCGTTCCCGAGCAAGAAAAACGCATCGCGAACGGGCGCGGCAAGCAGCTACGCGCGCTCGCGAAGCTACGCGTAGCTCGCGTAGCGTTCCGACGTCTTCGCGTAGCGCGACTACGCGAACTACGCCCAGGCTTAGAGCAGACCCTGCATCACAATCTATGAATGATTTATTTAAGAATGAGTGAATGATTTTTATGGTTTAAGTCTGAAATTTGGATTTTATCATCACAATAGCTTCCTCATCCGTCCTGCTTCCACAATTCATGAAATTGACATTTAAATCATATATATCTATATCTATAAATACTTTTTACTCACTGAAAAAAACAAAGGTTACAGGGGCGTTATATTTACAAAATAGAATTAAAAAAACCCTGAGAAATTCACTGAAGAAATCAAAGGTTACAGGGATGTTATAGTTAGGCTCAGATTTCACTCGCACAAAACCAGTGAAATTCAGCAGTTATAGTTTAGCTAACTATAACCTACGCCCCCGCAATACACTGCTTATGACCTCACATATCACATCACTCATGAAATGGTCAGTGACATCACTGATGACATCTCAAATAACATCACTGGCGGCGGCGGCACCCGGGACACTCGTTCGCGTCTGCCGGGGCGGCCGCCGCTCCTTGTGATCAGCGGTGTGGTTCCCATCTACGGTGCAAGAAAAATCGGCGGAAAGATGCGGGAGGCGGCGCGTGCTCTGCACGAGCGAGCGGCGGTGCAAATGTGAGGCTGACAGCGCCCCCCTGATTCCTTGTATTTGCGGCCAGCTAATATTACAGTCTGCCAGTGCGGAGACCCCCCCCTGTAAGAAAGAGGTTAGCCTGTGGAACAAAGTCGTTTAATTGAATTATGGGAGCCTGGGGGGCCAAGATGACAGCGGAGATACCCAGATGAGCCCTGCCTGACCCCAACATGGCGCCCAGACGTGACATGCTTGACCCTGTCATGGCACCCGCCATATAGTAAAGAAACAGCAAGCTAGGGTGAAGCTACTACCCCCACTGGATTGCCCACCTACAGGAGTGCCCAGGAATGCTCAGGGCCATTGACTAACGGCAAGTGAGCGCTTGAGACTTTCGACGCCAGTGGAAATGAAGGAGGCCCACCATTGACCCCGCAGGTTGCAAGGTGCCAAGATGGCGCCAGCAGCGGACGCTTCGTAACGACTGGCATACAGCGGGGAAAAGTGGAGGTACCCTGGGGCCATCTGATGCAATATTGAGTCACTGTAGAAGTGAGACCACTCGCGGAGGGCCAACGCGACGCAACTACACCAAGGGAGACCATCGCAAATACAGCACCCGTGCGAATCTCCTGGGAGCTGTAGTAATCCCAAATTACAAGCTGGGGTGCTGCACGCAAATGCTATTAATCAATAATGGCGGCCACCCATGATGCTTCTGCAGACCTTGAAACTGTCACTTCCACCTCTCCTCTAACTACTCTTGACCTGGGGGCGAGCTGGAGGACGAGGCGGACGGCGCTTCACAGTAGCACCGGGACCGGTGCTTTTGATGGAACTATGACGATGCCCCCTGGGCGGAAACCATAACTGTCTGTACTTACCGAGGAGCCTGAGCAACCTTGGCCGATGCCCAGTGGAGCTGTCCTATGCAGCTATAGAGGAGTCTGGCTCTGGTTCACCCCCGTGGCAGTCACCTACCCAGCCGGACATCGGGCATTGTTTTCCTCATCTCCCTGTTGTGTTTCTATCCCTCCCCCACCTCCTCCCTCCGTGATGCTGTGGCTGCCTCCCCTTTTTCAGCCCTGCGTGGAAGTCAGCTACCTTTATTGTTTTTTTGTTTGATTTTGTATATCCCGCCATCTTGGATTAATGCTATCTGTCTTTCACTTTGACCGCTTTGACTGCTTTGTTCCCCCCGAAGTCCTTTTCCCCCTTGCCGGTCTGCCTGACCCTATCTGCATTCCTTACCCCTGTTTACCATTCCCCCTCTACCTTTCATTCTCCATAAGACGTGTGTCTTGGCTATGCTTAGTGCCAATAACTCATATTTTGTGTAATCTCATGTTTTCCTCCTATGTCTATACTTGGCTCCTGTAATTGATGTAACTATGTAACCTGTAACTCGCTGATCCTCATGTAAAGCGCTCTGATACCTCCGGATCTAGCCAGCGCTATATAAAACTTTGCAAATAAATAAAATAAAATCATCCCATGACTGTGTTTCATAAATGTTTCTGAGACTTTAAGATATATACTAAGTTACAGCATAGGTTAAATTACTATTCTTTCTTTACTAGTAATTAGTCATACTATTTCTAACATATCTAATTTGAGTGGCTGTGTGACTATATGTATTAATGTGTGAATGGATGCCTGAGTGGCTGTATGGGCGTGTGAGTGGGTGTGTGAGTTGATGTATGGATGTGTTAGTGGTTATGTGAGTAGCTGTATGGGTGAGTGAGTGGTTGTGTGAGTGGTTGCATGGGTGTGTGAGTGGCTGTATCGGTGACTGAGTGGCTGTGTGAGTGGCTGTATGGGTGAGTAAGTGGCTGTGTCAGTGGTTGTATCGGTGAGTGAGTAGCTGTTTTAGTGTGTGTATAGGTAAGTGAGTGTGTGCGAGTGGCTGTATTAGAGACTGAATGTCTGTGTGAGTGGTTGTAAGGGTGAGTGAGTGTGTGTGAGTGGTTGCATGGATGTGTAAATGGGTATGTAAGTGGTTCTTTGGGTGTGTGAGTGGTTGTATGGCTGAGCGTGAGGCTGTATGGGTAAGTGAGTGGGTGTGTGACTAGCTGTATTGGTGATTAAGTGGCAGTGTGAGCGGCTGTATGGGTGAGTTTGTGGGTGTGTGAGTACCTGTATTGGTGAGTGAGTGGCTGTGTGAGTTTCAGTATAGGTGATTGAGTGGGTGTGAGAGTGGCTGTAAGGGTGTATGAGTGAGTGTGTAAATGGCTGTATGTCTGTATGACTGGAAGTGTGAGTAGCTGTATTGGTGAGTGAATGGCAGTGTGAGTGACTGTATGGGTGAGTGTCTGCATGAGTGAATACCTGCATTGGTGCATGAGTGGCAGTGTGAGTTTCTTTATGGGGGTTGAGTGGGTGTGTGAGTGTAGCAGTATTAGTGAATGGATGTGTGAGCAGCTCTATGTATGAGTGATTGGTTGTGTGAGTACTGGTATGGGTCTGTTAATGGGTAAGTGAGGGTTTGTGTGGGAGTGGGCATGGGCATATGAGAGGTTCTATGGGGTGTGAGTGGGTGTGTTAGTGATTCTGTGGATGATGCCATTAGTGATGTTATTTGAGATGTCATCAGTGATATATATGTATATATATATATATATATATATATATATATTATCATGCTCTGTCTTATGCCACAGCCTCCGCACTCGCAAGCGGGTGCTCAGTCATGCGAGGGCACAATTGCGTATTAATCATGACTCGTACATTTAGAGCAGCACTCGCGGGAAAGGTTTAATCCTTTATTCAGGACTTTTCTGTACCAGGAAGTACTGAATAAAGGATTAAACCTCTCCCGTGAGTGCTGTTCTAAATGCACGAGCTACAGTATATATATATATACTTGAAGAGTGATGCTGAAACCCTTTCAAGTCCGCCAATAAAGGGGAAGAAGTACGCTGTGAGTGGCGCCTCAATTTTGGAGCACCTTTCTTGTGGATTTGTTTACGGCCTGCTCAGGTCGGAGGCGCCCCGCTGCAGATCGAGCGGGTCCCGCAGCGCTAGGGAAATGAAGTGCTGAAGGAACGGCGTCTCTGTTGGTGGAACAAATAAAAAGGAAAGGGGGACAGCATCGGCTGTTTAAGCAACCCACTGTGGTTTTCTGAATTATGCATTATTATAGGATTGACTGCACCCACTGGGGATAAGATTAATTGTCGAACTCCAACTACCATGATGCAAAGTTGTACATACGCCCACAAGGCGTGAGATATAAAGTGGTGTAGGTGTGCCAGAAATGTTTGTTGCAGTCTCCTATTTCCAATGCCAGTGAGCAAGGGCTACTGAGAGCCCGAAACGCGTTTGGTGAAATCGGAGGATTTTAATGGACTAATGCTGTTTTAATGCTTGAAGAGTGATGCTGAAACCCTTTCAAGTCCGCCAATAAAGGGGAAGAAGTACGCTGTGAGTGGCGCCTCAATTTTGGAGCACCTTTCTTGTGGTTATATATATATATATATATATATATATATATATATTCACTGAAAAAACCATAGGTTTTAGGGACAGTTATAGTTAGTTGGACATTTCACTCGTACAAAACCCGTGAAATTCCCTGTTATAGTTAGTTCAGCTAACTATAACTTGCGCCCAGCAATGCACTGCTGATGACGTCACATATTACATCAGTCATGACATGGTCAGTGACATCACTGATGACATCACTGATGACATCTCAAATGACATCACTGATGACATCATCCAGTGACTGTGTGTTTCTATAAAGTTTAAATATGTTTAATATATATGCCAAGGTGTATTGAAGAATGAGTGGGTGTATAAGTGTCTGGATGGATGATTTAGTAGGTGCGTGACTGACTCTATAAGTGAGTGATTAAACGTATCTTACTGAATGCATGGGTTAGTGACTAAACTGTGTGAATGTCTGTATCCGTCTGTCTGTTGGTGTGTAAGTGGCTGCATGGGTTTGCGAATAGCTACATGAGTGTCTACATGGGTTATTGATTGGTTGTCTGAGTAGCTGTATGGGTGCCTGAGTGTTTGTGTGGGTGGGGTGTGTGTGACTGCGCATAGATGTGTGAGTGGGTGATTCACTGGGTGCATGGTTTCAAGAGTGCATCTGTGATGGACTGTATGGGTGGGTGAGTGTGTGTATGGGTGTGTTAGTGAGTGAATGTATATCTTAGTGGTACATGTGTGAGTAACTAATATGTCAAAGGCAGTATATATGTGTGTTGGAGTATATAAATGGCTATAAGTGAGAGTGTGTGATTATGAGAGTGGCTGTATGGATGAGTGTGTACTTGTATCAGTGATTGTATAAGAGCGTAAGAATGTGCTAGTATTTGTATGAGTAAGTGAGCTGGTGTGTGTACCCTCAGGATTGAAGGGGACTTAATCTCCCAACTTAAAACACGCCACGGGGCCTGTTTGCACACATGTCACCTCAAGCCCCGCCCCCTCCCTTCACCACTGTGCAAACGCACCCCGTGGTGCGTTTTAAGTTGGGGGATTAAGTCCCCTTGAATCATGAGGGTCCCTGGTGTCCAACTAGCCCACCCTGTACCTCCAGTATGCGCCAGGGAGCTGCGTTGCAGAGAGGTGTTCAGAGGCCACGCCCCTTTTTACACCTCTCTGCAACGCAGCTCTGTGGCGCTTTCTGAATGTACCTGGTGGGCTAGTTGGCCCCCGGGGACCCTCAGGATTGAAGGGGATTTAATTCCCCATCTTAAAACGCGCCACGGGGCCTGTTTGCACCCATGTCACCTGAAGCACCGCCCCCTCCCTTCACCACTGTGCAAACGCGCCCCGTGGCGCGTTTTATGTTGGGGGATTAAGTCCCCTTGAATCCTGAGGGTCCCTGGAGTCCAACTAGCCCACCATGTACCTCCAAAAAGCGCCACAGAGCTGCGTTGCAGAGAGGTGTAAAAAGGGGCGTGGCCTCTGTACACCTCTCTGCAACGCAGCTCCCTGGCGCATACTGGAGGTTCCTGGTGGGCTAGTTAGCCCCCAGGGACCCCCAGTATTCAAGAGGAATTACTTCCCCTTCTTACAACGCGCCAGGGCGCATTTGCAGACTGCTGCAGGGAGGGGGCGGGGCCTCCGGCATGATGCCGGTCTTTTTTTTTTTTTTGTATGGGAGGGGGCTGCGTGGCCCCCCTTCCCTCGGCCACTTTTGGCCCCGGGGACCCCATCCCCCGGGGGCTGAGGATTTTTTTTTTTTTTTTAAACGGGAAGGGGGCCGTGTGGCCCCCTTCCCTGGGCCTCTATTGGCCCCGGGGACCCCATCCCCGGGGCATGCCCTCTTTTAAAAAATATATATATATATATTTGGAGGGGGCTGCGTGGCCCCCTCCTCCAGGCTATTTAAGGCCCCAGGGACCCCATCCCCCGGGGCCGGCCTTTACGTTTTTGTATTTAAAAAAATATATATATATTTTTGGGAGGGGGCTGCGTGGCCCCCTCCCAGGCCACTAATAGCCCCGGGGACCCCATCCCCGGGGCCTGGCCACTCGTTGGGGACCGTGGGGGGTCCCCAATCCCTGCACGGTCCCGCCGGCTCCCCGCGTCCTGCGGGAGCCGGCATTGCTTTCCATAGGGGAGCTGCTGACATGCAGCTCCCCTTATGGAAAGCAATCTGCTTGCTTCATTGAAGCGAGAGCAGGTTTCCTGCTCTCGCTTCAATGAAGCTAAGCAAGTTTGCAATGACAGGACGGGAGCCGCGCTGCTCCCGTCCTGCCACGTACAAACAGCAGTGTCCCGGGGGTAGGCACCCGGGACACTGCAGGAGCTGGCCCTGGGGGCTGGCAGTCCCCAGGGCCATGGAGGGCCCCCCTCCCTTCATTAGTAAAGCCCCGGGTGGTGGTGGTCCCCGGGGCTCCGAAACGAACCCCCACATTTCTTTTGTTAGTGCCCCGGGGAGGTGGCGGTCCCCGGGGTGTGTGGGGGGGCTGGAGCCCCCCCACACAGGTCATTATAATTAAAAAAAGAAGCCCCGGGGGGTGGCGGTACCCGGGGCTGCAGGAGGGCGGAAATCCCTCCCGCACCATTTTTTTTAAAGCCCTGGGGGGTGGCAGTCCCCGGGGCTTGAGGGGCCTTCGAGGCCCCCCCTAACATATAAACCCACCCCCCACATGCCCCCGGGACTTGGCCCACCCGGGGGCAAAATAGCCTCGAAGCGCGGGAGACCGCGCTTTGATTTGTTTTTAATCACGGCGGGATCCGCGCACCCTAAGCGCATCCCACCGATTTAAAAAAAAATGCTTTTCTGCCCAGGGGTCCTTGTGGGACCCCTGAGCAGACCTAGGGGTCAGGGTGTTTCTACCCTGCCCCCTTTTTGCGTTTTGCGACTTGTTTCTGTGCCTCGGTTCTACCGAGAGCACAAAAATGGCTGCCAACACTTCCTGATTTGGAGTGTTGACAGCCACTTGACAGCCAATTAGCATGCAGCTCGTGATCGGGAGGGTGCGCGGACCCTACGCTGTCATAGATTTATATGTGATTTTACTTTTGATTTTCTCAGGAACTACTGAACGGATTTACACCATTTAAGCAAAAGACATGACTCTGAACCAAGGGCTACCTTTTTGCCAAATTTGGTGTAATTCCGTTCAGCAGTTCGAGCTGTAGCTGCGACTAAAGGTTCCTATGGAAAATTGCATGGGGAACACATGTTTTGGGACCCCCTTTTTCTCGGCCCTCACTTGACGAATCACCCCGAAACTTTCAAGATAGGAGCGACCAGAGCGGGCCATAAGTTTTGAAAATTTTGCGAAGATTCGTCAACCGGCGCCACAGTTATTGGGAATAGAATGTTGCGGATTTCCTATGGAAAAATAGGTCCTAACTATAACTATCCACTGGCGACCGCCAGTAGATAATATATATAATATATATATATATATATATATATATATATATATATATATATATATATATCGTAAAGATAATCCCAGTGCAGATAAGGCACGATATTTATATATATATTTTTTTTTTCACTTAAAAAAGACAAAAGTTAAAGCGATGCCATAGTTAGGTGTAGTTAGGTGTAATAAAAATATATTTTTTCATTTAAAAAACAAAGCCTTAGAAATTCTTTGAAAAAACCAAAGGTTGAAGTAATGTTATAGTTAGGTGAATTTCCCAGTGACAGCGTTAACGTTTTAAACTAAGGAAAACTCAGAGATTCAGCAGTTATAATTAGTAGCACTAACTATAACTTGCAACCCCGCCGTGCATTGACATCACTCATGGCACATATGACAGCCGTAGCGCTCAGAGAGAGGGAAGAGGCGGCGGCCCAAATGTTTGATGACAATAGAGCACCCATCTTGAACTCTAATTCCCGCAATGCACCAGTAGCTCAACGAAATCCTTCTTTAAGGGATAAAATAAGACAACTGGAGAAACTGATGAGGACTGAACAAAACAAATGGTGGGAAGCCAGGTCCCTTCAGCGTTACCTAGATGTTGGCAGAGTGCCACGAGGGTTAAGAATTCTAATCGCTCCAAGTTATGAAACTCCCAACAAAGACATGATGAAAGAATGGGCTGAAACTAACTTGGAATCATCGAGAAGATTGTTAGTTATTTTGGTTAAGTATGCTGAAAAAGATCGTGTGGAGTTATCAGAACAAATAGATTCAATCAACAAAGAACTAGAGGCTATGGGACAAACTGATGAAATAACAAAGCTAAAAGAGGAAATGACCAAAAGATTAAAGAAGGAGGAGGACAAAATCCGTGAACGCAAAGCTTTTAAATTCCACAGGGACAGAATGGATTATGAGTCAGGAAGAATTTTTACATTTGCTAAGAAATACGACTCTCTCAAAGTCTCTAAATATGGAGGAGCACAAGCTGCCAAACATAATATGGAGACAAGAGCTACAGCGGGTACATCATCCAATTCCGAATTAAGTTCAGCCCTTGAAAGCGAAACAGAAATGGAATCTCGCAGACAATATCAATCGCAAAATACCGGCAAAAATAAGTTTGGCAGAGGAGGTCGATTTTTTAGTCCTCGAGCGCAGGCAAACCCTGCGCCCCATAGGTCAGCGAACCCAACCAACAAAAGCAGCACAACAAAATGCCGGGAAAGGAGAAGGGCAAAGCGGAGAGCAACTGGGCAACAAAAAACAACAAATACGCCAACCAAAACGGAATTGGAAACGATAATTCAAAACGACCAAACTGTCAACCCTACAGTAATCAATCTCACGGACATTGTGCTCAATAAAGCAGAAGAACAACTACTCTCATTAGGTCTTTCCTATTGCCCGGTCAGCTCCTTCAACTATGCTGTAACAAGAATGGACGTATACAAAGGTATCAGAAAACATAAACTTAAAAAATATTTTCTGCAACAAAATAATATACGCCCAGAAGTTACCACAATTGAACATCAATTGGAAGTGGATATGTCCTCCCAATTTCAACTAACTCCCTCAGATATGCCACTGCTACAAGACATGTGTGATCTAGCAAATGAAAATGGAGTTACACGAAGTGAATCAAATGAAGAATCTCAATGTAGCCCCACGATTGACAAACTAAGAGATACAACTCCATTCAAACCACGCTCAACTTTCAACCCGATGATGCCAAAAGATAACATTGATATGTTCCATGAACAAGTTACCAACAGTCTCAAGCAACTCAACCTCAAAATAAAAAGCAGTACTGGTCAGAAAATCAACAGGCGGGAACTACAATATCATGTTTTGATTTCCAAACTGAAGGCGGATGAAGAAATCATAATAAGATATGCTGATAAAGGGGGAAACTTGGTACTGTGGAAGAAAAAGGATTACATCAGTGAAGCAATGAAACAACTAAAAGACACAGAGGGGCCGATTCCGATCTCGGCCAATAGCGCACCGAATCGGATTCGGCTTAACCGGATCCGATTCGGAGCCCTCTTTTCCGACCGATTCGAACGCGCGTCCGGCCGAGCGAGTACGATGCGAGCGCACGCGAAATCGCCGACCGACTCGTTCACGGGTCCGAACCGCACCGACCGACTCACTCGGACTCGACTCGCACCGCGCGATGGAGACGTTCCCCGGCCGGGCAAGTACGATGCGCACCTTGAGCAGTCCGACCGACCCGCACCGTCTGGCTCGAAACAGCTATCGGAGCCAGACTTTGGGGGTCCGTGTCGGACCCCCCTGTACGCGTAGCCACGCGAGTCGCACACAGGGGGGGCCCATGGGTCCCCCCTACCTGTGCGTGTGCGGCACGAACCGCATCAACGCGAACCCGCTGTAGGGGGCGCCGTCGTTCGCCTCGCACCCATTGAGTCAATGGGAGCCCGCGTACGCGTTGTACGACCGGCTCCCATTGACTTCAATGGGAGTCCGACCGAATCGAGTCCGATAGCATGCGTGCGCATCGTACTAGTTCGGTCGGACTGCTAGAGTCCGATTCGGTCGGAAATCTCTCCGGGTCCGGCTCGGTCGGGGAGATTTCCGGCCTGAATCGGAATCGGCCCCAGAATGTTATAGACGTTGTGATCAAGTCACATTAAAAACAGTAAATGATGATTTTAAAGGCAAACTTCTAGCGTGGAAACTAGCGGGTTTGATAACACTTGATGAATTCAAATTCTTGAAAAATGAAAACCCTGTTACACCCATTTTATATTTCATCCCTAAGGTTCACAAAAATCTGCAACAACCTGGAAGACCTATTATCTCTGCTCAAAAGAGCCTTCTTGAAAATACATCCAAATACGTAGACTACTACCTACAAGAGCATGTACAACGGCTCACGTCATATATTAAAGACGCAGGGGACTTTCTCTTTAAATTGTTGAACTTTACTTGGCAGATGGATTTTTTTCTCATTACACTAGATGTAACATCATTATATACATCAATCAACCATCGTGACGGACTGAGAGCTATGAAATACTACTTAGCACGAAGGGGTATTGAGTTTGCACAACACAATGTAATGCTGATAGAGATGGTGGAATTCTGCCTTTGTAACAATATATTTTTGTTTCAGAACAACTTGTACCAGCAGTTATGTGGGGTAGCAATGGGGGCCAGCTTCTCCCCCAGTTATGCCTGTCTTCATATGGGATGGTGGGAGGAGCTGGTCCTTCTAAAAGAGCACACATCAACTATAACTTGCAACCCCGCCATGCAATGACATCACTCATGGCACATTCTATGACATCATTTATGATATCACTAATAACATCTCAAATGATATAATTGAGGACATCACTGATGACAGCATCCAATGAGTGTGCAAGTTTGTTTTACAATTTACATAGTGGCGAGTAACTACCATATTACTTTCTACGTAATTTTGTACAGCTAGGGTGCAGCTAATGGGTGTAAGTGTTTACAAAACATGTGCCCGTAATGCAAAACAGCTGTGTTGAGGTAGTCAACATGTTATAAATGTTTGCATTCAGGAGTAACTGTGTATTCAAGCAACAGTTGACTTGTGTTCATTATGCTTCGCACAGCTTTTTGGTTCTGCATGAAAAGTTTCCAACAGGACAAAGATTCTACATAGTAAATGCTAACTTTTGTAAGCAGACTTTAGTTATTAGAGAGAATTGTGTCACCATGATAATTTATGTTTAACATGGAAGAGTGCATGCTTGTTTTGCTTTAGAAGAAGGGCTATCTGTAAGCTTTTCACCACAGTATGAAGGGGGCATGTAGTATGACCTTTAGCACCTTCAGATCTTGGATATTTTTTAGCAAATAGTGTCTTTTTTAACAACTTTTAAAAACAGTTGTTACATTTTTTGTAGTTATTACATTTAATTCTATTAATTTTTGTGATTTTTAGTACCGTAGTGGGTTGTGGGTTTATAGGGGTACAGGGTGGGAAGTAATTTAATTAAAAAAAAATACTGATTATTTTTAAATTATTTTAATTTATTTAATTGATAATTAATTATGTTAATTTGTGCAATTGATTTTTAAATTACATTTTTATGTGCAGGTTGTTGGGTTTATAGGGGTACAGGATGGGAAGTCATTAAATTTAAATTAATTAATAATTAGTTGTTAATTAATATTAGTTTTTTTAATTGATAATTAATTAGGCTAATCGTGTATTTCTTTTTTTTTAGGTGTGGGTTGTGGGCTTTATAGGGGTACAGGGTGGGGAGTAAATTAATTCAAATTAATTAATAATTATTTGTCAATTAATATAAATTATTTAATTGATAATTATGTTTATTGTGCAATTTTTATTTTTATTTAGGTGTGGCCGAGGGGTTTATAGGGGTATAGGGTGGGAAGTAAATGAATTCTGAGTAATTAATATTTATATTTGTAATTAATAATTATTTAATTGATAATTAATTTTGTTAATTATGCAATTCATTTTTTTAAGTTACATTTTAGGTGTGGGTTGTGGGTTTTGTAGGGCTGAATGGTGGGAGAAAAATTAATTTTAATTAGGTCATATTTTTTTATTTATATTGATTATTAAGTTGATAATTTTCTTAATTTTGTAATTATATACACAGGTATATTGTGGGAAGTGAATTATTTATATTTAATTAATAATTTGTTTATTAATGATAATTAGCTTGTTGATAAATATTTATGTTGATAGGGAAATAAGTTGCTTTTTAAAGTTAAGTTTTAGGTGTGGGTTGTGAGTTTCGTAGGAGTATTTGGTGGGAAGTAACTTAATTAAAATTATTTAGAAATATTTTTTGTTACTAAATAATTTAGAAATAAAAATATGTATTGACATGAAAAATATTTTTGTATTTTATTTATAATAATATTTGTAGTTATTTATGATATGTATTTCACATTATAATATGAAATCATTTTATTTATTTTTTAATATAATATATATTTGTATTTTTTTCAACATATTTATATTTCTATTTGTTTACTATGTCTTTGAAATTATTTTATTATGTTGAAGAGAATTTGTTTGTTTCTAATGTTGCATTGACTGCAGTGGGAATAGTACATTTTACCCCTCTAGAATCCAACACTTTCCCTACTTTTGCACTTATTGAAATGGGAATAGTAAATTTTACTACTCTGCAATTCACCACTTTCCCTACTGTTGCACTCATTGGAGTGGGAATAGTACATTTTACCCCTCAGCTATCCAACACTTTCCCTACTATTGAACTGACTGTAATAGGAATAGTAAATGTCACCCCTCCGCAATCCAACACTTTCCCTACTGTTGAACTGACTGGAGATGGAATAGTAAATTTTACCCCTCTGCAATCCAACACTTTCCCTACTGTTGCACTGATTGGAGTCGGAATAGTAAATTTTACAACACACTAACCCTGGGAAGTCCCAGGGGAGGGAACTAGAGGCACGGGGTATTCAGGGTGAGCTGGCCTCCAACCTTAACATGTATACACAAAAGAAGCTACCCTGAATAGAATAGACCGGGGGTTTTACAAGGTACTCGGTAGAGTACCGGGCATCTCACAAAAAGAGAAGGACTGTTCTCACACACCACCAGGTGTCATGCTTCATCATTGGCAGTCCTCACTCTCTAGAAACTCCGTTTGGTAGAGAGCGGGCCTACACCCGGAGACAGGAAGAAACTTCTAAATCTAAGTGGGGGTCCGTGAAAGTGAGTGATTATTTAAAAACCAATGCTAATGGCAAAATACATTTATTAAACAGGCAATTACTTGTTATTAAAATGAAAAGTGGGGAATGGGGGGATTAGTACCCCATCACCACAGTGATTGCAGTCGTCGACATGTTTCTGCCTAAATGGCCCAAGGGGTCCGCGGCATTTATGAGGACGGGGAAAAGTTTGTGGGCTCCTATCTTACCAAAGTAGGTTCGAAATTACCACTGGGTAGGGTGACCTGTGTCTGCCTCTACCTGAAAGAGTTTAATTAAACCTGAAATGTAAAAAATGAGATTGCCATCAGAAATAAATCTGGTCAGAGCATCTACCATCCCTCCAAGTGATCTCCAAGGGTTTTGCTGGCTTGCCTCCTGTTTTCTGAAGTCTCAGGGACGCAAATGACTTCCGGCAATTCTGCTGGTGCCGCTGGACTCTGCCTTCTGTGATTCCTACCCATGCCTGAGGTGCCCTCTCCAAGTTCTGGACCTCAAAAGTGGGTTCAGTAGCTGTTTTGCCTCAACACCGAAACATCGTCACCTTTGCGCCGATTGGAACCGAATGATCGCCCTATGACACCAATGCAGAGGCTATTCAATGACAGCGGTACTACAGCCTGTGTGGCTCGATGACAATGCATTGCCTTCACCTCAGTGAAGGTCATTAACAACGCAGCTACCCGACTGTGTAGAAAAGATCAATGCATCGTGTCCTCAGCTTTGGCACTTTGCTCCATCTAAGGTACTTTCTCAGCTGGCCCCGCGTGTGTCCTGTAGCCGGCATGCCCTCCATCGTGGTCAGCCTGAACTTTAAATTTGCACCGTTCCCTCGCGACCTCAAAAAACCTTTTGACCGCAAGTGACTTTAAAGCACTGTTTTTGCATTTAATCTTTACAAATTCATATCTTGACTTCTACTGATTGGATTTTTCTCGTATGGTCTTTTTTTACTCAGATAAATATTCTCTATTTTTCTAAACCTGTGTGGAGTCTTTTTTTGGTGTATTCATTGTGTTACTGTGTGTGTGCGTGTTGCACAAATACTTTACACATTGCCTCTTTAGATGAGCATGACTGCTCTGTGCCAAGCTACCAGAGGATGAGCACAGGTTATCTTTTAGTGTGTATCTAGCTTAACCTGATTAGAGTGGTGGCTCCTGCCTGGCCTCGGTGCATACCTCAGCCAACCAGGAACCCCATTTCTAACACAGTGGGGCCGATTCTGATTTGGGACGGAAATCTCTATCAGACCGAGCCGGACCCGGAGAGATTTCCGACCGAATCGGACCCGTGCAGCCCGACCGAACGAGTACGATGCGCACGTATGCCATCGGACTCTAGTCGGTCGGACTCCCATTGAAGTCAATGGGAGCCGGTCGTACAACGCGTACGCGGGCTCCCATTGACTCAATGGGTGCGAGGCGAACGACGGCGCCCCCTACAGCGGGTTTGCGTCGATGCGGTTCGCGCCGCACACGCACAGGTAGGGGGGACCCATGGGTCCCCCCTGTGTGCGACTCGCGTGGCTACGCATACAGGGGGGTCCGACACGGACCCCCAAAGTCCGGCTCCAACAGCTGTTTCGAGCCAGACGGTGCGGGTCGGTCGGACTGCTCGCGGCGCGCATCGTACTTACCCGGCCTGGGAACGTCTCCATTGCGCGGTGCGAGTCGAGTCCGAGCGAGTAGGTCGGTGCGGTTAGACCCGGGAACGAGTCGGTCGGAGCGGTCGGGACGCCCGGACGAGTCGGTCGGCGATTTCGCATCGTACTCGCTCGCCCGGACGCGCGTACGAATCGGTCGGGAAATAGGGCTCCGAATCGGATCCGGTTAAGCCGAATCCGATTCGGAGCCCTACCGGCCGAGATCGGAATCGGCCCCAGTGTGTTTAGTTTAATGAAATGCAATCCATTATATAATTGTGGAGAAAAATAAATCACTAAGATTTATGAAAAAACTTGTTTTTTCTGTGTGAGACAAACATTGGTACATAGCACACATTGATACTCAATTACTTTAGTATTTTAGTCCATTATTATTATTAGAAACAGTTCAATCACTACTTTTTTTATGATCCCGTGAGAGTCTTGTGAGATTGTAAACTCTTTTAAGTGGAAGAATTTACATTTCCCCTTATTATTGTACTTAGGCCCTATTGTCCCCATTAGTAGGGTGTTGGGAGAAAGTAGAATCTCGATCGAGACCTTTCACAGTATAACAACGGTGCACAGGAGGGTGTAAGGAGACACTGGGATCTCACTGACACCTCTCCACAGCCTAACAACTGTGTATTGTAGACTATGGGCAGAGACTGGCCTCTCCAGTGATAGTATATGGGAAGCACTAGCCTTTACACTGAGAACCATCCTCTGTTGGATAATGGGTGTGCATACCTGAGTATGAGGGGAGGCTACCCTCTGCTTCCACACCTCTCTCTCAAATGATAACTATGCATAATAGGTTATGTGCAGGGACTGGCCTCTCCACTGACACCCTTCTCTTGCATAACAGGTGTACATAGTTGGGTGTGTGGTGGGACTGGCCTCTCCTTTGAGACCTCTCTCTCAAATGACAGATGTGCATAGTAGTGAGTGGGGAGGGATTGGTCTCTCCTTTCACACCTCTCTCTCAGATGATGGGTGAGCATAGTAAGGTGTGTGGATGGACTAAATTCTCCTTTGAGACCTCTCTCTGAGATGACGGGTGTGCATAGTAGTGAGTGGAGAGGGACTTCCCTTTCCTCTCAGACTTCTCTGTGAGATGACAGGTGTGCATATTAGGGGAGAACTGGTGGCATTTTGGATGGGGGACTAGGAGTCCCAATTGATAGTAGGCCCCAGGAGGTGGCCCTTTAATCATCACAACTGCATCATTACAGCGAGCGCTATATAGCGCGTTTGGTCTCCCCATGCTGAGGGATGCCCAACGGCTGTACCCGGGCCATGCCTGGGTCAAGGGTGGACCCTTCCTGCGCCCGTCAGCACCAGGAAGAGGCAGGGCAGGGCCAACCCCCTTGGCACCTCCACCATAAAGTGCTTCCTTTTTTGGCAAGAACTGTAAGTACCTGACCTTTTTGTTTTAATATTAATATCGAAATGGGCAGGAGGAAAATGCCGGACAATGCAGCTGGGCATGGCCAAGGAGGGAAGGATGCCAAAAGACATGCTGCAGATAACTGCATATTAGATGCTATTGATGTGCTAATTGAGGAGGTGGAGGGTATTTTGGGTGAAGAGTCAGCTCGGATTGAGTGAGCTGATGTCAGGCCTAAAATTACCCACTACTTTAAAGGAAAAAGTAAGAAGGCTATTACTAGAAAGTAAAAGACCATGCAGGGTCATTGCTACTGGCCCTGATTCTCCCCCTCATCCTACAGAACCCCGCCTCCTCACAACTACTCCCATAGCATTACCTTCTTCTCAAGTCCCGCTGAGTCAAACACCAGCAGAAAGGGAGCCCTTACTTAACATCGCCTGCTCCAATCGGTATATCCCTCTCACGAACTTGGAAGAGGACTCTAACAGCCAGAAAGCTTCCAAGGCAGTTGAGATAAAAAGAACGGACCAGAAGGTTGGCCCAAGAGGGGTTGAAAGTCTCAGGGAAGGATATGAAATCTTGAAGGAGACTGTGCAATCCCTGTTCGCTATGCTAAAAGAGCACCAGAAATATAATGTGGAAATCTCAGAGAAAGTAAAGGCTCTCTCAAGCGTGTAGAGTGGGAATCAATCAAGCCAAACAAGCTGTAGCAATGTGTGTCCCCCCCCATGGGTAAAGGAATGGGAGAGTGAACTTTCGGGGCCCTCCATCAACCAAAAAATATCAAATTTCATCAAATCTCCTTCAGACTCAAACTTGTGAGACCAACATTTATGGAGTTCTTCCATAGGACGGGTTGACTGCTATTGGTCAACTGGTGGAGTCAATATGCCCACTCCAATGGCCATGACCCATCCAGCGTGCTCCAATCTACAGAGCCTACAACATAGCAGGAAATTCCAGAATCCGCCTCCTTTACTGCCAAGTTTTCAATCCAGCATAAGTCAGATAGCTATTGGCAGCATCAACCTCAAAAATTGAACTCTGACCATAATGCTCAGCCGTTACTCACAATGAGACACCCTTCAGCTCCAACCAAATCTATGCAGGGAGGAGCTATCTACTAAGTTCCCTATACTGGTGCTTGGCCGATGGGAATCAACTGAATCTTTAGTCAACAAGGTGATGCACTGGATTGCCATAAACGTAAATGTCTCTCTCATTCATTCAGACATAATTCAAATAAAAGTATTTGCATAATGTTAGCCTCCGATTGTCTTTAATGAAATCAAGATTCTCTCTGCATAATAATTGGAGAATCGTCATTCTTGCCCAATGCATGCCAATTAATTTATGACAGTATTAAGTTGGACTTTAGAGACCAGGATACAGTTGATGGTCTCCTAGCCCTGGAAGCTCGGTTGCTCCCCCTCACAGGACACCCTTGTGCAAGTTAAATTGGCCCCAGAGTTAGTCAATGGTGATGAAAATTCAGGTGCTGTTAAAGGATGTTCCTATACCCAAGGACGCAAAGAATCAGGCCTTTCTGTAAATCCATGGAGAGGCACTCTGAGCATCACCCGTAGTAGTGTAACAGTTCCACACCAAGACTTTAGTAACTGTGTACAGTGCCCATCTGCAGGTCTTATTGGGGAAGGAAGCCATGTCCCCTTTATTCCATCTAATATTACCTGTGCAGAGGGTTCCCTCCCATCCCCGCTGAAGGAAATTGACCGACTGCCCGACAACTACCAGAACGTTGGGGCCCCTGATAGTGTAAACAAATGTGGGTATGTTCGATCGGTGCAAGGAAAAGACCCTTGAAAATGTAATTTTAAGGCCACCTATCAAAGTCTCATGGAGTGTTCTTTCATTGAATGTGGCAGATTTTAAGTCTACACTCATTGACCCACAGTGGGGATCTTTTATTGATACCCTCGAAGTTTGTGTTTTCCAGGAAACATGGTGCACTGAACCTTGTTTTAGATGTGGGTATTCAATATTTTTTTGCCCAGCTGTGCAAGAGGTCAGCCTGCTGTGGGCCTAATTATCTGTGTCAAAAATGTGTTAAATTTTAAAATCAAGAGGCTGCCCGGATCTTCCTGCGACCTTCTGGGCATCTCATGGTATAAAGATAATAGATGTATCTACCTCTATATTGTTTATAACAGGCCTTTGAGTGCAAATAGGGAATTGCCTATACTTGCGCTCTTTGATGATCTGCTGAGTGCTCTACCTTCTGAAGCCCTAACGATAGTCGCAGGTGATTTTAATGTGGCACTTGAACCATTGGTTAATAGTGATTCAACTCTAACTGATGAGGAAGATGCACAATGGCTCATTCCAAAAATTGGGATTTCTCAGGCAATTAGAAGTTCAACCTTAGCACTTTATTTATTGGGTATAACATTAAGGGCAGGGTTAACAGCTTGCAATGGTAGATCTATGCCTGATCAAGACGGTGCCCCTACCTTCAAACGTTGTAACTGCATAAACAGAATTGATTTCATATTTCTATCATTGCATATTTTGTCATCTATGAAAGATATGTGTGTAATAGAAAGGAAGGGCAGTGATCATAATGCCTTGAAATTATCCCTAGTTTGGAGGTAATAAAACCAAGCCTTTTTAGGCAATGCAGTTTTATCAAATAACAAAAAGGCTTTAAAGTGGGAGTATGTGAAGGCAGTTTTATCAAATAACAAAAAGGCTTTAACGTGGAAGTATGTGAAGGCACACCCTGACCTTTTAATTAAAGTATTGAATGAAGATGCAGCTCCTAATTTAATAATTAAAACCCATGAGGACTTATTTGGGACATTCGCTCTAAAGAACCTAGGAGAGTAATAAAGAGTAGATTTAGTCCACATACTTTTTACAATGCACAATGAAGGCTAACAAAATCCTTTACTTTTGGAATGCGTTAAAAACAAAGATCAAAGTGGTATCTCTGCAGCCCATAGAAAGGGCTAATGCAAGCTAGCTGGGAGAAGAAGGTTTAGGTAGACTTGACGCAAGCAGCTAAAGCAAGCGACTGTAAGGCATTCTGAAGCATTATAGCACGTGGTAGCCGCTCCTCAGTATATTCAGTTGCTTTTCATGTACAGCCGCATAGGTAGGTAGATCATTTTGAGAAGCTGTACTCCTTGGCTAATGTTGAGGAAGGAAATTGAGGGCATGGCAGTCCCGGCTCTATTAATGCTCTAAACCAAGTAGATTGCCTGGAAATCACTAGCTCAGATTCCTTTAGAGCGCTTAAATCAATTGCGGCTAATAAGGCTCCAGGTCCAGACTACATCTCAGCTGATCTCTATGCTTCAGAGCCTGAAATTGGGCAGTTTACCTAAATACTTTATCAAGGGCAATTTTAAAGGGAGGGCCCATTCCTGAGTCTTGGCGTAAGCTGACATCGTCCCAATCTACAAGAAAGGGATCAGGACGAACCGGGAAATTATAGACTGATAAGCCTAATTGATGGGCTCCAGAATATCTTTTGTAGGCAAGTCCTAAGTAAGCTGACTGACTGGATACAAGCTAATAATACACTGCAAGGTGGATTTAGATCGAAAACCAGCACTTTGGATAAAATCTTGAGGTTTAGCATTATATATTGGAAGACAGTAATACTTTGGAAAGGCCATCTCTACGTCACTTTCGTAGATTTAAAATCTGCTTTCGATATGGTTCCTTGAAGCAAGCTGTAGGAAGTTTTAGGAAGCATGGAAGTCCCAGTAAATATTCTAGACATTCTCTTAAGACTCCATGAAAACAATCATGCAAGTGTCAGGTATGGGAAAAATGGGGAGCAGTCTGATTCATATAAGATAGAGAGGGTAGTGCGGCAAGCCTGCGTTTTAGCCCCAACCTTCTTTTCTCTGTTCATTAATGACCTGGCTGAAGTTCTAAATTTCTGTAACAATGATGCCCCTAAAATTGGCTCTATGAAAGTACCTACGCTGCTCTTTACAGATGATACCCTCTTGATCTCTAAAACACCGGGGCCCTTCAAGCAATTTTAGACCATTTTTGGGAGTTCCGTGTAGACCATGGGCTAGAGCTGAGTGTCAGTAAAACAAAATACATGGTGCTCGACCCCTACAGGTCTACCCAAGCAAAATTACAGGCAATTTAATGTTTTCACAAATCAGGGAATGACCCACAGTAGAATCGCATGACTCTCCTGTGAGAAAAACTTCTTTTCCGTCCCTAAGGCATCTATACATGAAAGGCAGGGACCAAAGTTCATGCAAGAAGGCACTGCCTAAAGGCTGAAAACGGCCAACAGGATAATGTTTCATGCAGGAACTGAACTCAAATAAAGAAAAAGGCATAGCGATAACCCCATGAACTAGCCACACTGCAGAGTCCAACTCCGCCACAGAGAATGGTAATGGCTCTATCTTTTCGATATGTAAGAGAGTGTATGATTTAAAAAAAAAATTTGGGCATGGATTAGGCAAGCACGGTGTAAGGCTTCCTTGCCGCGTACCTGCCATGATTTGGTGCCCCAAATAGATTTCAAGTCAATGGTGTCCTGCCTGTGCTCATAACCACCCACGGCTAATGCATTCAAAAAGGAACCCAAATATAGCAATTTGGTGTGGGTCAACATGATCTTCTGAGTGGACGAAGCGTTCAATTTAAAATAATAGGACCCAGGGTTTGATCTATCAAAGTCTGTAAAGTAAGTAAATTTACTTTTAAGTGTGTGGGAGCTACCCGGCAAAGGGGTCGGACAATGTTCCCATTGTGTATAATTAAAAGTACCCCTAAGTGTACTTGGTTTATGGAGAAAATGGTTGCCCCAATGCTGGTAACAATATAAATCAGCATAACTTGCAGAATTTAAATACAGATCTTCAGCATTAAAAGCAGCATAATATTTCAAGTCAGAGAATAACGTTTCAACGGCATGCACATCCCAATCGTCAGAATGAACATTACTCTTCACCACATCACCCATGGAAACACGGAGGACATTCAGTACAATTATCTCGGTTGGTCCATGAATTTGGAAATTGACCGCATCCCATACGATGCCATCAGCGACTGGGAAAGCTGAAATGTTCACAAATGTGTGGTCGCGCTTCATGATGTGAGAGGAAGAATGCGGAGCCAAAGTTCCAGCCCCACATTGGGCGCCATGTTGTAGGGATTCTGCACATATACAGAGCTATGCACAGGATAATAGGACCTCGGAGTATAGTGGTGAACCAACCATGCACCTTAGTACCCACAATCCCAATCCGACTAGCTTTAGCGTCTCATTCGCAGTGAAGCTACCAATGATTAGACAGCCCAGAACACGGTCTCTCTCAGGACTCGCGGGAGCAAGAATACTGTTTCATAACTCACTCATACTTGTCCACAACGTGCGTAATAAGAGACACAGTATATTTTAAAATGTTTATTTCAACTATCGTGCTCTAAGATACAGTACACGTGCCAGTACTATCAGCATAATGCATAATGATAAAATAAGAAGCATAGTTACAATTCCATAGAATACAAACGGGACAGCATTTTATAAAGACAGTGGATATAGGGCTAAATATCCTTTCCACCCTCCCCGTGCTACTAACTAGTTTATTATAAAAATAGAAGACCTCTGGGCTTTGTCAGGCGGACCCTCATACCTCAATATCTAGATGCTAGGTTTACATCATCAGACAAGCACAGCTCTTCTCCCTGGAAAGTTTTCCTCCGAGTGCCACAAACAGCGAGATCACAATATTAAAAGCACACGAATTTCTCCAGTGCAGCTGTACTTAGTGTTATGTCTAAGTGTGAGGGAATGGCCAGATCAGCAAGAACAAGGGACGTTGTTTTTCGACCTTGTACATGTTGTGCAGACGAAACCCACAGGGAACAGGAGAAAAGGTGAAAGGCAAAAAGGCAGACAGTTCTAATATAGCCGGGCACAAGCAGAGGCTGGAAAAACAAAGTCACAAAGCAACGTGTGCAAAAAGGCATCATGGCAGCCAGACCTAAGCCAACTTAGCAATGTAGACAATGAGGCCACAAACCACAGGACAGTACAGAATACACCACTCGAGTTAGTACAATATTTTGGTTATTTGGGGGTGACATTGTCTCATAATTTCAGCTGGAAAGTTGAGCTTAACAAGAGTGCACTCAAGCTGTAGCAAGAGACTGGGGCAATCCTTAAGATGGCTAAAAAGCTGAAATCTAACCACTTCACTCAAGCCTTTGACACTACAAAGTAAAGGCAAAAAGCGCTAGCCTTTATGGTGCAGAACTCTGGGGCTACTCTAGCATTAATAAGCTGACTAAGGTAGAGAAAAGATTCCTCAGGCACCAAACTAATCTCCCGCAGAACACTCCCACTCTTCCCTTGCTTCAAGGTATGGGTTTGAAACTGATTTCTCTCACAATCCAGCTGAGAGCTCTAGTATTTTGGCCCCTGAACTAGAATCCTATAGAAAACACTTAGAGAGCTTTTAAAATCAATGGGCCACACAAGAATTCCTTGGCTGTCCTACTTAAAGAAAATGTTTCATGATTTGGCTCTTGAAATCCAGAATTGGGACAATCCAGAAGAAGCCTCCCGGTTCCCACGACAACTGATTAAGGACAAGTGTAGAGATTATCACTGGGGAGAAGAGATTAAAATTTGCAAGTCAGGCAGCCTGTCAGACCAATTTCTAGATCATAAGATTATGCCATTTAATGAATCTTTGCTTGATGCCATGCAATGCTCCCTCCCAAGGCAGTTTTATCTGAAGTTCAGGTATGGCACCATTATTACAGTTTACCTCCTGATATGAAAACCTTAAAGAGCTTTCTGAACTATTACCAGCATGTAATAATGCTCTTGAGACTACCTCACATTTTTTATTTTTCTGTGCTGCCTATCAATCGCTACGTAAGAAATGGATTATCACACTGTAACTTCTAGGGCTTGGAACTCCAGAGATAGCCCTTAGGATCCTGAACTCTGACACATGAGAAGTGATCGTGGTCGGTATGGTTAAATTTCTCCAGGCCATTTGGCTGATTCGCAAGCGGCTAGGAAAATCATCTATGTGGCTGCCTGTGCTGTAGGAAGTAGGACTATGCCGTATTGGGTTGTGTCCTTTTTTTTTCAGCCGTAAGATATCACTTATACTAAGATTCAATATTTTCGATACCAAATTTTAATAAGATATCTGATGAACAGTTAATCTTGCAAGGAGCGGATGTTTTTTTAATAATTTATGTCATCTGATTGTTTTAAATGAAGGAATATATATTTTGTACTATTACTTTGAGCTAGTAGTTATATTTTACTGTATGTTTTATGGATTTGTAATTCAAAATAAACACTATAACGCATATTAGAGTGTCTATATGGACTGGCCTCTCCTGTCAGACCTGTTTTTCAGATGACGGGTTTGCGTAGTAGGGTGTGTGGAGGGACTGGCCTCTCCTTTCACACCTGTCTCTCAGATGACAGGAATGAGTAGTAGTGCGTGGGGAGGGACTGTTCTTTCCTGTCAGTCCTCTCTCTCAGTTGATGGATGTGCATAGTAGTGTGCAGCGAGGGACTATCCTCTCCTGTTAGACCTCTCTCTCAGATGACAGGTGTACGTAGCAGTGCGTAAGGAGCTAGTCTCTCCTTTAACATCTCTCTCTAAGATGATGGGTGTGTGTAGTAGGTTGTGTGGATGGACTGGCCTTTCCTTTCAGACCCCTCTCTTAGATGATGCGTGTGCATAGTAGGGTGTGAAGAGGGACTGGCCTCTCCTTTCAGACCTCTCTCTCAGATGGTGGGTGTGCCTAGTAGGGTATGGGGAGAGACTGGCTCTCTGCTAAGACTTCTCTCTGTATTGACAGGTGTGCATAGTAAGGTGTGAAGAGGAACTGGGCTCTCCTTTCAGACCTCCCTCTCTCTCGGATGACCGGTGTGTGTAGTAGGGAATGGGCAGGGACTGGCCTCTCCTTTCAGACCCCTGTCTTACATGACAGACATTCATAGTAGAGTGTGTGGAGGGACTGGGCTCTTCTATCAGACCCCTCTCAGATGATGGGTGTGCGTATTAGTGTGTGGAGAATTATAGGCCTGTCCCTTCAGACCTCTCTCTCTAATGACGGGTGTGCATAGTAGGGTGGGTTAAGAGAGACTGGCCTCTCCGCTGACACCTCTCTCTCAGATGATGGGTGTGTGTAGTAGTGAGTGGGGAGGGACTGTTCTCCCTACTGACACCCCTCTCTCTGATAATAGGTATGCATTATAGGGTTTGGGAAGAGACTGTACTCTACCCACAACTCTTGCCAAGCTGATGGGCGTAAATAGTAGACTCTGATAAGCACCATCTCCAGTAATACTCCTTGCTACAGTAGCAAGTGTGCATACTACAGTGTATTCAAAGATCACCAACTCCTTTCTACTTTTCAGGATCCCGCAAGAGTCTCGCAAGATCGTAACATTAAAAAAACCATTCAAATTATCACAGTACTTATTTCTTACACACTTCCTCTCAAAAACAAGGACCACAATATTCATTCCTACTAATAGAGTGTATTGAGAACTCATCTACTCCTATTTACTATTCAAGATCCCGCAAGAGTACCACAAGATCATAAAAATTTAAAAACAATATACATTTATTTTCTTCCCAGTAGTTGTCCCTTAGAAACCTCCTCTCTAAATCTAGGGGGACAGCATACCTTTCTGCTGCCCCCTTATCTAGCTTTTTCCTTCATTTCCACAATACCTCCAATTTTTCACAGCAAACAGTAATGGCGGGCGTCAATTTCTAACATTCCAACAGCCAGCCAATCAGAGTGCTTGCGGGAGCCTCTTGCTCCCGCAAGAGTATGAAGGCTCACGGCAAAAACAGGACTCCTGACCATTGACAGGACTCCACTTTTAATTTTCAATCTCGTTGAATGCTCGCTGGGGTCTCCCGAGCCCAACTGCCAACATATAAAATTATATTTTACCCTTTATATCTCAAAAACTACTGAATGGATTTACACCAAATCACAAAAGGTACAATCTGCAGACCAAGATCTAGCTACCTGCCAAATTTGGTGTATGTCCGTTCAGCAGTTATTGCTGTAGCCTTGTCTAAAGAAGTCTAAGGAAAATGCATGGGGATTTTGCATTTTCCAGCTCCTCTTTTTTCTCACCCCACTGCTTGATGTTTCACCCCAAAACTTTCCAGGAAGGATCTGAGGTGGATGAACCTGTTTATTGGAAAGTTTTGTGAAGATTCGTCAAATGGGGCCAAAGTTATTAGCAAACCAAAATATGCGCTGTCAATGGAAAAGCAGACCTAACTATAACTACCTATTATATTAGGTTAGGTTATCTATATCTATATCTATCAATATCTATATCTATATCTATTTTTTAATATATAATTATAATCAATTTTTAGATTTATATATCACAGCTTATCACCTGCAAGGGTATCCAGGCGCTGTCCATGGGCATGGGGAGATTAAGTGATTGCCCAGAATCACTGGATGTTGAGCCGACGCTGAGACATGAATCTGGATCCCCAGCTCCTGAGTTGGCAGCTCTGGCCGCTGCTCCACACCCTCTCCTCTCTATATATATTGTATAGTGCCAATTCCAAAAACAAATAGGTGCTACCGGTGACAAGGAAGTGTAAGTGAAAATGTGAGTTAACAAAACAAGGACAATACATTGCCCACAACATATAAATGTATTAACCTCTAGGACATCAAATTCTAATTGGAATCCAACAAAATAAAATGGTTAGGCTTTTCCAGAGTCCAGCATCATATGCAACAATGGTTAGGACAAACAAATTGACGTTTTGACCCCTTATATTAATTAAGATTGGGTCCTCTTCAGGACAAAATGGCAACAACCTATGGAGAATACAAGAGCTGTCATAATCTATAAGTAACATGACAGGAACGAGTAACATGAATGCTCAGCTCAACTGACCAAAAAGATCACGACATACACAAAGTCTCAAGTGATCCAGGGCAAAAAAGATCCTAAGTATAACAATCAATGCAGTGAAACCTATGAAGAATAGTACTGAATTGAGAATTAGCTAGAGAAGGAACCCCAATCTGTATGCAACATGAGGGTGAGAAAACATCCCCTGCAAAACAACTATAAGTAAATGGGTGCCAGAAGATCAGAGAATAGAAGGGACATGCAATGTGTTTCTAAAGAACAACATTTGTAACTTCTTCTGTCATATATGCAGAAGGGGTGTGAGAAAACGGTAGGCAAACGCTTGCACGGAGTCACATGCTGAGAATGACTGACATAAACAAGTCACTGGATACAGAAATACAATATGAATAAAACAGATGTGCATAATCCCGCAGGCCCTTATTTATAACATCCCAGAAAGATGCTTCAATGCCAGTCCAAGCAACAACAATGTCTTAAATGGAGAGTAACAAACAAATCAAAATAAGTCCATGCAATGTAAATGCAAAAAGGCCTTGAGAACGCCACAGAAATGGTAAGCTCGTAAAACAGAACAAAAACAAATGCAAACTGTAAAATGAAACAAGCATTGGCATAGCCAATAGGTCTCGCTTTTGGGACCTTATTGGTGCTTAGCCATGCAACAGTTGATGTTGTTGTACCAAGGATATTGTGCTGCATAACTAAACACTTATAAGGTCCCAAAGGCGAGACCTATTGACTATGCCAATGCTTTTTTTTTTCTTAAAGGACAAGCAGTGCTATCAGGCTCCGGCTGTCACTTAGTCCACCGCAGGGTAGAAGAGGGATAGAAGAGGGGTAGAGGGGTAGAGGGGTAGAAGAGGGGTAGAAGAGGGGTAGAAGAGGGATAGAGGGGTAGAAGAGGGGTAGAGGGGTAGAAGAGGAGTAGAAGGGTAGAAGAGGAGTAGAAGAAGGGTAGAAGAGGGGTAGAGGGGTAGAAGATGGGTAGAAGAGGGTTAGAAGAGGGGTAGAAGAGGGGTAGAGTGGTAGAAGAGGGGTAGAGGGGTAGAAGAGGGGTAGAGGGGTAGAAGAGGGGTTGAGGGGTAGTAGAGGGGTAGAGGGATAGTAGTGGGGTAGAGGGGTAGTAGAGGGGTAGAAGAGGGGTAGAGGGGTAGTAGAGGGGTAGAGGGGTAGTAGAGGGGTAGAGGGGTAGTAGAGGGGTAGTAGAGGGGTAGAGGGGTAGAAGAGCGGTAGAGGGGTAGAAGAGGGGTAGAGGGGTAGAAGAGGGGTAGAGAGAAGGGTAGAGGGGTAGAAGAGGGGTAGAAGAGGGGTAGAGTGGTAGAAGAGGGGTAGAGGGGTGGAGGGGTAGAGGGGTGGAGGGGTAGAGGGGGTAGAAAGAGGGGTAGAGGGGTAGAAGAGGGGTAGAGGGGTAGTAGAGGGGTAGTAGAGGTAGAGGGGTAGTAGAGGGGTAGTAGAGCGGTAGGAGAGGGGTAGAGGGTTAGTAGAGGGGTAGAGGGGTAGTAGAGGGGTAGTGGGGTAGAAGAGGGGTAGAAGAGGGGTAGAGGAGTAGAAGAGGGGTAGAAGAGGGTTAGAAGAGGGGTAGAAGAGGGGTAGAGTGGTAGAAGAGGGGTAGAGGGGTGGAGGGGTAGAGGGGTAGAAGAGGTGTAGAGGGGTAGAAGAGGGGTTGAGGGGTAGTAGAGGGGTAGTAGAGGGGTAGAGGGGTAGAAGAGGGGCAGAGGGGTAGAAGAGGGGTAGAGGGGTAGAAGGGTAGAAATAGGGGTAGAAGAGGGGCAGAGGGGTAGAAGAGGGGTAGAGGGGAAGAAGAGGGGTAGAGGGGTAGAAGTGGAGTAGAGGGGTAGAAGAGGGGTAGAGGGGTAGAAGAGGGGTAGAAGAGGGGTAGTAGAGGGGTAGAGGGGTAGTAGAGGGGTAGTAGAGGGGTAGTAGAGGGGTGGTAGAGGGGTAGGAGAGGGGTAGTAGAGGGGTAGAGGGGACGTAGAGGGTAGAGGGAAGAGAGGGGTAGAAGAAGGGAAGAGGGGTAGAGGGGGTAGAAGAGGGGTAAAGGGGTAGAGGGGTAGAAGAGAGGTAGAGGGATAGAGGGGTAGAAGAGGGGTAGAGGTGTAGAAGAGGGGTAGAGGTGTAGAAGAGGGGTAGAGGGGTAGAAGAGAGGTAGAGGGGTAGTAGAGGGGTAGAGGGTTAGAAGAGGGGTAGGGGGTAGAAGAGGGGTAGAGGGGTAGTAGAGGGGTAGAGGGGTAGTAGAGGGGTAGAAGGGTAGAGGTGTGGTAGAGGGGTAGAGGGGTGGTAGAGGGGTAGAAGAAGGGTAGAAGAGGGTAGAGGGGTAGTAGGGGGTCGAGGGGTAGTAGAGGGGTAGTAGAGGGGTAGAGGGGTAGAAGGGTAGAAGAGGGGTAGAGGGGTAGAAGAGGGGTAGAGGGGTCGAGGGGTAGAAGAGGAGTAGAAGAGGGGTAGTAGAGGGGTAGAAGAGGGGTAGTAGAGGGGTAGAGGGGTAGAAGGGTAGAGGGGTGGAGGGGTAGAAGGGTAGAAGAGGGGTAGAGGGTTAGAAGAGGGGTAGTGCAGTGGTGCTATATATTTATCACAGCGGCAGTACACTGTGAATGTCCTGCGAGGGTTTTATTTTATATAAAAATACATCACTTTAGTAATATCTCAGAATATATAAATATATGCAAAGTAAGAATGAAAGTCAAAAAGTAACCAACCTTGCCAATAGGTCTGGTCTTGATACATTTGTACAGGTTCTATGTTGAATGCATTGACAAACACCGCACGTGCAGGTGCTCATTTGCCTACAGACACG
The DNA here is from genome assembly GCA_963921515.1 of Calotriton arnoldi. Classification (NCBI taxonomy): domain Eukaryota; kingdom Metazoa; phylum Chordata; class Amphibia; order Caudata; family Salamandridae; genus Calotriton; species Calotriton arnoldi. The sequence continues at coordinate 659,223 of CAWUFW010007304.1, read as the reverse complement.
GCCCAGATATCACTTGAACGCACATGTACACACAATCGGACCGCACACGTAGCAGCACATGCAGACGCAGGTGGATGTTGGTTGGAAAAATGCTTAAAATCATGGCTGTGAAGTGCTATAGAGGGATGGACAGCTGGCTGGGGGTGTATGCGATGGTGGGTGGAAGGATGTGTAGATAGAAGGGTGTTGATGCATTGATGGGTGGATAAAAGAGTGAGTGAATAGAGGAATGCTTGGGTCTCCGTGGATAAATGAGTGTTTGCTTGTTAGTGGATGGATATATGCTTACCTGGTTTACGTGGGTTGATGGAAATATGTGGGTGAGTGGATGAATGTACGAGTATTTAGAAGTAAGAATAGAAGAGCAAATGTTTTTAAGAGTAAGTATACATATGTAAGAGTAGCAGTAAGTAGGAGTAAGATGAAGAGTCAGTAAAAGTAAGTATAAGAGTGAGAGTAGGAGTACCTGGAAGCAACAGTAGGAATAAGTCAAGAAATAAGTGTGAAAGGAGGAGTAAGATCCAATGTACAGAGGTGTAGAAGTAGGAGTACGATTAGGAATATGTGTAGAGTAAGAGTGGGAGTAATTAAAAGAAAGTATATGTTTAAGTATGAGTACTAGTAGGCATAAGTAGGAATAATTGTGGGAGTAAATAAGAGTAGGTGTACATAGGATTAAAAGTATGTCTGGGAGTATGATTCGGAGTAAATAGTAAGAGTAGAAGAATACAGGAGTGGGAGCATCTGTCTAGATGGAGTAAAACGTAGAGAGTAAGACTAAATCCGAGTAAGCCAAAACATTTGGAACCGACCATGAAAGAAGCTTACTGTCATGTGGCGCTTGCAAAGTTCCGGCACTTTCTAAAACTTTGTTTAATTGATATTGGTTAAGCAGATCAGCCCAAAGATAGATTAATGAAGTGTTTAAAAATGTATACAACATTGGAATCTTGCGCAAAGCTCTATTAGACAAAGTCAGTGGTGTGTTACTGATGAAAAGGAATTTGTTGAATTTAACTACATCCAAACTTCCCTCGATGGAATCTACTCGATAACCACATTGTAAGCCAAGAGGCCACACACTGTCATTAAATAAACATAAGACCACGTACTGCCAGCAACGCAAAATGCAGTTGGCAAGAGAAATGTAGAAGCATTGCTGGAATTCCTTCATCCAAACCAGAGAATATAGAACAAGTGGTCTTCAAAAAGGAGACGGAGAGGGTGGAGCGAATGGGCGCGCGGGGGCAAAAGTGAAAGCAGCTGCAGCGTCCACACGCTTTCTGTGTGCCCGCGAGCGATGCGCTGAGCGCATGACGAGAGAGGTAAGCCAGATGTGCGCGTAACCGCACGCACGAGGCCACACAGAAAGCGTGTGGTCGGATTTTTGAATGCCCACTCACTAAAAGTCTCGCCAGAGCAGCGCATGCGCTGGCTCAGGCGAGACCTAAAAAATGTGCATACTTCAGTGTGTCGGTACTCAGACCCAGAACAATGCGTGGACATTTCAGGAAAAGAATCAGTAAATGGGTCCTGTGTGCATGCAGAGATATAAGGCATGAAGGGGGTCTAAACACTCAACCACCAACCCAAACGTAGAGTCTGTGTAAATGCGGACAGTCACCATGTTGGGAGCATATGCTTACAGATCTGCATACATTTAGATATGGGGAGCAAAAAATGTAATCTGCGAAGGCCACAAGTGAGACCATCTTAACAGATAGAATATGGTAAGTACCTTCCCTATTCAGATTGCCTGCTAGTATTTCTCCATCCTTAATTAAAGGAGGAGGATCAATAACTGTGCCCCATGCATGCTCATGATTGAAAACAACCGGTGGACTATCCACCCAACTGAAAGGTTCGGAGTGAGCCAGTATGGTCACCATCTTAAAATAGACACTTTCAATAAAGACTTTCAATATAGAAAGGGATATTTACCCACACTACTCCAAATAGGGCCACACATTAGGAATGAAACACGATGTTGCAAGTAAAGAACCAATCATATAAAATTACAGCCTAATACATCTGCCATCAAAAATGACTCCTTGCCACAGGAGTTTGGAATGGCTAAGGATAAGGAAGGGCTGGGGTTGTTGTGGTTTGTGGGGGAGGAGAGAGGAGAGGAGGAAGAAAGGAAAAGGAGAAAGAAGGAAGGACGGGAGAGAGTGGGAAGGGAGAAAGGAAAAGGAATGGGGCAGAGTATTTCTGACAACCAATATATACCAATGTCCTACAGTACATATCATATTGGAGTAACATTTACAATATCAATATTTCAACTCACTACATACTACATCAAGACATCAAATAACAAGCATTTGCAATGCAATTGGTCTTGCATTTACGAGAGTTTGAGCTATTGGCATTGTATATGACAATGCCTTTTATTTATGTGTTGTTTTTAAAACAGATAAATAAAAGGCATTGTCAGTTACAATGCCAATAGCTTAAACTCTTGCAAATGCGTTCGGCGCCCATGCTATAAATTTTTTTTAAAAGGCGAAAGGAGAGAGTGTGTCCTGCCTGCAACAGCAGGCAGGACAAAGCTATTTGAGAAAATAGTGCTTGGAGGCAGCCTGGTGCTGTCCCATCTCCAGCGGGGCGTCTGGATGGAGCCGCAGTTCACCCACTCTAGGACAGATCATCCAGGAGCTCTGGGGAAGTGAGAAGGGAAAGGACAGGGTCACTGCAGGGGACACCGTGGCCTGCGTTTGGGTAGTGAGCGACATGTGTGCTGAGGGCTGCACGCGTGCCTGTGGCTGTGAGGGGTGTTTATGTGTGTGTGTTGAAAGTAAGTGTGTGGCTGGGGCGCTTTTGAACGTGCTGTGGAAAGTGTGTGCGTGTGTGAGGGTAAAACTGTGGCATTTGTGTGCTGAAAACTAATAAAAACATTTGGCATTAAGAAAATAGACACTTCTTATCCAGCAACACCTGCGCAAGAAAATAAAGAAAAATAAATGCAACCCTAATGCATGCAATTAAAATGCACTGTCAACATTTTGCTAATTTAAATGTATGCAGAACAAACAGTGCAAATAAAACAACATAATTGTATTAATCATCCACGCCATCTACACACAGATGCAACACGTAGCCAGCATACACATCAGATGAATAAAACAAAAAATACAATTGCAAGCAACACAAATACACTCACACACAAAACCTACAACAGTGGGTATAAAAATATAAAACAAAAAACGTGGCAGACAGACCACACATTCAATAAACTGCCTAAACTACTAGGTATAAATGTTGCACCTTCAGACCCTTTCATCAAAACACTCCTAGACCTGTATAAGATTCAGAAGAAGCAGAAGAAGGAAGACTAGACCTGCTTTCCTTGAACCCAGTATTCACAGAAGTGACTCCGAGGGTCAGTTAGCTGACCTCCTGTTTGGACTTCAGTGACACAACAAACTTCCAGATGTATTCCCTGCAACTGTTCAGCTGACCAGCACCAATGGGACTTGCCTTTACATGTCTGAGCCCTGCTGATGGCCTCTGATGGAGTCCTGATCCCCAATATGTGTCCCCCAAGTCTTGGCCCTTGACTGGCATTAAAGTGTACTCCTCTTGCCCCTAAACAAAGTTAAAGGTGAAAATCCAGATGTTTGGGGCTCTTCACAACAGTGAGCGGGCTCCTAGCATCAGCAACGGTCATTGCATTTTCCGCCAACATGAAGTTCCAACAGCGACCTGCTCTTCACGCCAAACATAGACTGCCTGCATCTTCCACCAATACAAACCTCCAGCGTTGACTGCTCTTCAATTGGAGTGCCTTTGAAAGGAGCTCTTGCACTGCACAGCGCTGTTGGGAACTTACCGTGAGAGAACGGTTTCGCTCACTCCACGCCATTGCCATCGCCGTGAGGGGAACGGCTCCTGCCTACTCCACGCTGCCGTGAGGGAACGGCCTACATCTCCCAGCTGCCCCAGCTTCTCCCCGCCAGGATAAAGGCGCGGCTGCCCTCCGCAGCGCGGGACGCCTTGCACTGCACAGCGCTGTTGGGAACTTACCGTGAGGGGAACGGTTTTCGCTCACTCCACGCCATTGCCATCGCCGTGAGGGAACGGCTCCTGCCTACTCCACGCTGCCGTGAGGGGAACGGCCTACATCTCCCAGCTGCCCCAGCTTCTCCCCGCCAGGATAAAGGCGCGGCTGCCCTCCCGCAGCGCGGGACGCGTGCGGGCGAAGCCCGGGCCAAGGGCGGGCCCGTCTGCGCCAGTCAGAGGCTGAAGGAGGCCGGGCAGGGCCACATTATTGATCTAAGTTGTTGGAAGTCCATTGCTCCCAAATTTTCCGCATGTAATCTGACTGCGAAAGATAAGATAGAGGCGATTTGGGGTTTCCATATCAGTGTCTTTTCGCAGTATCAGACTGGGAGCCGCGAGGGAAACGGATTGCTCTGAGTGTCTCTAATTTCCTGTAGTCCCCGGGGACCCAGGAGCACCTGTGACGTTTTAGTACGCGCTTAGAGGTACTATTAACTGATTGAGCGTCCACCGCAGCGCTAAGGTGAGTCCTTTATAGTCAGGTTGGGCTTCCCTTCGAACAACCGGGACTTTAACTGGAACAGAGAACAGAGAATTTAACGGATAGGCACTGTGCCCAATCGTGCCTAATAGCCACGCCTTATATTGAATTGTGAGCAACCAAGATGCAGATTATCGTTCTAGATATTTTTTAACTTTGGTGCTCTTCACCGTCACCATAAAACTGATTCCCTGTGTTTTAACATTTTTTTATTGTCGTCGTTTTTGGTTTTTACTCCCTTTTTACTCTTTCTTGGTTTTAATTTCCCCTTTTAACATTGTACTGTATGTGTGTCACAGTGGGATTTTTATGTGATATATCAATTTTTGCTTAGCACATGTCACTTTAAGGATTATTCTCTCTTTTTGCACTTTATAACCAATGGACCATTAGAATATTAAGTACTAGTATAGTGAGTATATTTGTGTGGTTGATAGATTTACATCTGCCCTCTTAGTCCTATTTTAGTCACTGTATTATATCCAGGGAAGAAACCTCTACGCTCTTGTAGGCTTTTTCTATAGGGACACATTTTTATCTATCGCCCGTATAGCCTCCTTTGTAGCACCCTCATGGCAAGGAGGAAGTTAGCGAAGTCCTTTTCTGCTAAATCATGTCCAACGATTGATTCATTTTTGGTTAAAGCGGTCAATGTTCTCACCGAGGAAATTGACCGTACTGAGAGGCGTCTTTCTATGGGCTCAAGCTTTATCGGGGTAGAACAGGGAAATGGGGCCGGGGCCCCCTCTGGCCCCTTAAATGCGAGCGGATCCAGTAAATCGACCAATAACTCCTTGGCAGCCGAGGAGCTTGAGCCGGTCGTTATTGATTCAGGAGGGATTTGTGGGGACCTTACTCAAATATCTATGACTCCTAATTTGACGGTCCTTGAAAAGCCCGCCGCTACCGCTACCGATACCGATAAAGACCAGGGAAGTAGAAAGAATACCCTAGAACAGGGAATTTTAATTCTAAGGCCAAAGCTAAAACAAATGTTAAGAGTATTCGAAATAGGAAACCTGCAGATCCCTTGTCCTGTGCAGACCCCATACTTCAACAATTAACATTAGCGACTATCTCTGACAAAATTCTAGAGCTCCTAAGGCCGCTCTATGATAAATTGGACATTTTAGCTAGAGAAATCCACAAAATTAGTGGAGTACTGGATATAGTTAACTGTAAATTTCAAAAGGAGCCACTTAGGGATCAACAAAAGGATGTTATTATAGACCCTATTATTATAGACCCTATTGACCCGACTGTAGGTAATGATCGCAGAGATCGTAGTAAATATTGCAAGGAGCGGGCCCCTATTACACAAGCTGAAAATAGGGAAAAAGATAGAAATATAGTAATAGGAAATTCAACTACTAATAGTGGTTCTGCACTACCCCTAAAGGAGCTAGTAATGAATAAGCCAGACGGACTTAAATCATCTGATCCTATAAAGTTAGCTGGCCTAAGTTCCTTAGCCCATGGGGATAGGATAATGGCCCGGTTGCAAATTTGCCTCCCGAATGTAGTCCCTATGTTGTAATTTTGGCCAACGTCCCCAAACTCCAAATTGGGCAGGCAGAAGAACATGGTTCACTAATGAATAAAGTAGTGTTTTGGCTGACTAATAGCTGTGGTTATCCTATGGAAGGAATAAACCAGATTTTAACAACCCGTAGAGTGAGCTGGATCGGGCCTTTGAAAAAATGCTTTGAAGGGGACTGTATCATCATTAATTTTAGATCTCCAAGATGGGCATCCAATACCCTTAAAAAGCACCACCTCCCATACGGGGGTAATTTAATACCACTCTTCTCCCCCTGGGGTATTTTTATAGACATCTGAGGGTGATGGATGGAAATGTAAGCTGGCCTCCAAATGGATCCTTGCTAGCTCCTCCCCAGGTTTCAGCCCTGCCTCATTTTGCAATCCCAGTAACTAATAGGTTTCAGGCTCTGAGTAGTTTGGATACCAATGATTGACGTGAGGGACCGATACGGGCTAATGAGGTTGCACTTGAGAGTTATTTACCTAAAAGCCCTATGATGGAAATTTTAAATGCTAAGATCATTACTAGTAAAGCTGGTTTATGCATGATAGAGCGATGTGAGTTGTTATCCACTAACATAATAGTGAGAGCCAGTATCCCTAGTAATTCAGAAAGCACTCCAGTAGAATCTATTATTATTAGTAAAGAAGTGGGACACGAAGCACCCCCAGGAATTCTATGAATCTAATATGGGTAAAGGGTACCAAGTCACAACATGGAATATTGCTGGGCTTAAAAGTAAAATAGGTACACCATCATGGTTAGATTTTATTTTGGCCCAACACGATATTATATGTTTACAGGAGACGTGGTGTATCGACCCAATATATGTAGAGGGTTTTACCTCTTATTGGTTACCAGCCCAGGCCTCCCTTCGGGTAGAGCTAAGGGCGGCCTCCTGATTTTGATTTCCACTAATTTGGATAAATGTAAAATCAAAAGTTGTACTACTGTGGGAACTTATGCCCAGATTATGTGGATGTCTTCTACTGTGGGTAATGATGTTATTTTGATTAATTTTTATAACAATCTGTTTAATTCTCAACGTAGCTCTATTGTCCATATCTTGGAAGGGGAACTTGAGAAATTGACTAGTACCATTAGGAAACCGATTACTATTCTTTGGGTTGGCGATTTTAATGTCCAAATATGCCCTTTATCCCTGACTAAAGTTTGTGGGCCTAGGAGGGGAATTTGAAGATGATTGTTATATGCATTTCCCCCATTGTGAATATGGTAGTGCCTTAAATGGTGTCATTGTCAAATTGGATTTAGAATTACTGTATTGTGCTACCGACAAAAATAACACGATATGTCCCACATTCACAGGTAGGAATGCATCGTCTAATATTGATCACATTATTATTTCTAGTAATAGTGTACATTTATTTTCAACACCCTGGATAACGAACCAACCAACTAGTGACCATAATAGTATTTCTTTGTATTTATTATGTTGGGGTTTTAAAAATACCATCAGTGTTCCACACAGCCTATGTATTGCCCCCACCAGACCGAATGGTGTCCGGATTAAATGGGCTGGTCTGGACCCATCAAAATTCAGCATGATGTGATTTCACAGTGTCAGAATGAAATCCAAGCCTGTTTAGGGGATGAGGTTGACCCAGTACTGTTGCTTATAAATTTTACTAAGATCAATAATACCGTGGAGAACCTTCTGCTGAAACCAGTGTGTAGGAATAAAAAACCTAAGGTGGGATGGTTTGATGATAACTGTGTGGGGGCTTTGGGCCGCCTCAAACTAGCTCTGGGGTGTAAACCAAGAAACCCGGATATAATTAAGGCCTTACGTGCAGAATACGCTTTAGCCCTAAAAATCAGGAAATTGGAACTCCAAGAAAGAGCCTGGGAAGACTTAAGCCTGGCAGCTGATACTAAAAATAACAAACTTTTTTGGGATACTGTTAATAGTTCCTTTTTGAAGGACGACCATATTCCTGAATTTAATTCTTATGTTAACTGTAACTCATGGGTAGCCCATTTTTCTACCATTTTTAATCCTTTCGATAAAGATGTCCCATTCACCCTGTCTAATCATACCCCTGTTGTATGGCCAAAATTGCCCTTGTTAATTAGTATAGAGGAGGTTTTTGAAGGCATAATTAGTAGTAAGGGGGTAAGGCACCGGGTCCCGACGGGGTCCCGATAGACTTATATAAAAATGAAATGGTTTTATGGTCGCCGTTTTTAACCAGAGTTTTTAATGTCGCCGCTGAGACTCATTTCCCTTTATCTTGGGGCCAGTCGATTATAATACCAATTTACAAGAAGGGTGTTAAGACTGATGCTTGTAATTATCGCCCGATTTCTTTATTGGACTCGTCTATAAAGATTATGAGTAGGGTCATGTTATCAAGACTCGAGACCTGGGTCCAAGAAAAGTCAGTCCTTACCCAAGTGCAATATGGGTTTAGAAAGGGTGTTGGCACACTGGAGCAGTGTGTCAACCTGGACCTTCTGATCGGCAAGTACACATTAGCTAAGGAGGGAAACTTATATTTGTGTTTTGCTGACCTAAGCAGCGCTTTTGATTTGGTAGACCACTCCATTTTATGGCCCTTATTGTTGGATATGGGCGCCCCCAAAGAGATTATATTTTTCTTGGCAAGATTATATGGGGAGTTATCAAGTAGGGTGCGGTACGGTCATTTAGGCGAACTTACTCCGCCTTTTAAAGTTAAAAGAGGCATCCGACAGGGCTGCGTCTTAGCTCCATTACTTTTTTCATTGTTTATCAATGAAGTTGACGCAGCACTGAAATTGTTTGAGTCGGATGCCCCTAGGGTGGATGGGAAGTCTGTTCCAATTCTTTTATACGCCGATGATGCGGTTTTACTCTCTCGCACCCCAATGGGGCTACAGCGTCTTATCGATAATTTTACTGTTTTTATTACTAAAAGAAAACTTTTAATTAACAAATCAAAAACTTTTGTTATGGCTTGTGGTAGGAACCCTATAACATCTAGCTCTTATTTCATTGAAGGCTCCAAAGTCCAGATAGTTAAGACATTTTGTTACCTGGGTATTACTTTTGCAGGGAATAGGTCATGGGCCCAGGAACAGGATAATGCCTGTTCTAAGATGCTTAGAAACGTAAATGGTATTTTTAGATTTGCGGCTAAATTGGGAAACCGACGCATTAAAGACATGATGACAATTTATGAGATACGATGCGTTACCGCAGCTCTTTATGGGGCAGGTGTTTGGGGTCATTTTCAAGGTAATTTATTACAACAAGCTGAAAATTCGTTTTTAAAACGCTTACTTTGTGCCCCCTCTTCTGCTTCTACGGAATTGCTCCACCGTGAGGTGGGCATTAGATATATTTCAGATCTGGCTTCAACACGACCCCTTTTATTATGGAAATCGATATGGTCAAAAGAGGAAACATTATTTACTCAATCTATCATACGGGATTGCCTCAAATTGGAGAATTGTTTAAAAATACCCTGGCTCAATTATATTATTTATTGGTTTAAATCTTTATTCAATTGTGATATTAGAACGGATCCTGAGTGTACTCTTTCTGTTGCTAGAGCTGAGATAAAATTAACCATGTTAGCAAATAAAATAGAGGCTCGTTCTTGTGTTCTCAAGAATCAATCAACTTTCCTCTTTTATTCGCAATTGGATCTTAAACTGGGTTTTCAAAGTTATTTATCAGCAGTGACTAGAGTTTCACATCGATTTGTGTTGACACGCCTAAGATTGGGTATCGTACATCATCTTGTTAATTTCCCAATTATGAAACAGTGTTCTGTTCATGTATGCCCATGTGATGGAGTCTCAAGACAAAGCTGCTGCCATATGTTATTATTCTGTCTATTTTATTCTCATCTTAGGAGATTTTATTTAAAACCTTTTTTCTATACTACAATATAAGATCCACTACAGATGCCTTGAACCTGCTTTTTAGATTGGATGATCCACGATTATGCTTTTATTTAGCTACTTTTCTCTTGAAATCCATTAGTGTTAGGAAATCTATGATTATTGATATTTGATTGTGTGTTTTAAAGGTATTATAAATGAATTTATTATATGTAATTATATGCATTTGCACTTTTGAATTGGGATAATATATGATTTAGTAAATGTTTGGACCTTCATGTGATTTATGCACTTGCACTTTGTATCTGTATTAACATGTTTACGCACTTTGATGTATCCGCTTTTTATCCCACTGTCTCATAATTTTTTGATTTTTCTATAGATTGAGCTTTTTATGTCTGTATTGCTTATATGGTTGATTTATTTAACCGAATAAAAGCTCTAAAATCGAATCGAATCGACTGCTCTTCATGCCAACAATGAACTCTTTGAGGACCCAGTCTCCTCATATGTAATTGGACTTTGAGAAGGTCAAACCTCCACTAGGATAAACCTGGTACCTGTACCTGACCCACACTCCAGCTCAGTCAGCCAGAACTTTTGATTTTGACCTGGCCCAACCTGACCAGGTACCACGAGTAGAGCTTTGTGCATTTTGGCTCTATTTTGACCTAAAAGTTTAGAAATTTATAACTCCAGTTGTATTTATTGGATTTTTGTCATTTTTATGTCATTTTATGTATTACATTTCACTCTAGTTTTCGAAATTGGTTTGATATTTTATTGTGCTGTGTTTTCACTTTATTGCTGTATGAGTACTGCATACTGCATAAATACTTTACACAGTCCCTCTAAATTAAGCCTGACTGCTTTTGAACCAAGCTCCCAGAGGGTTAAGCACAAGTTTATTTAGAGACTTTTGTGGTTCACCTTGACAATTACTCAATTTCTTAAAATCACCGCTCTCCTCTACTTTTATACATAGAGGATAGTAGAAATTGTATAAGAAGAATACATAATATGAGTTTGGAAGATGGATTTAATTTTATTACCCCAGAAGTAAATAAATGATATATAAGTATCAGTCATAAAGCTGGCATTGGAGCTAGTCCTCACTTTTTGAGAATTCTTCCTATTATATATTTACAACATCCTTAGATGTTCATACATATACTATATGTTCTGATTAACTGTATAGAAAATAGAGAAGAACAGCAATGGCCACCTGCTTCACCCCCAGCTATGCAATGTATTCATGGGCTGATGGAAGAAGTAGATAGTTTGGTTCACTAACTTGGATGAAAATACTGACTATATTATTTTATGGTTGAGGTATATAGAGTACATCTTTATTGTGCGAAGGTGTTGTGAAATGTCAGCTATTAAATTAGCAAAACACCTTAAAAACTGTTAGACCTGCCAGCATTAGGGTGGTCTTCCCCTAAACTTTTTGCCTTCAAACTCCCATTTTTCTGGATTTGTTTTTGTTGGCCTTAAGGCTCTGTGCACTTTACCACTGCCAACCAGTGCTAAAGTGGTTGTGCTCACTCCCTAAAACCTGCTAAAAGTGGCTTACACCGAATTGCTGTATTTAATTTACTTAAATCACATATGCTCAGGTCTGTAACGTAAATGCTACTAGGGGGACTGCAGTACTTATTGTGTCACTCATTTAAATAGGCCTTAAAACATACCACAGGTCTGCCATTGCAGCCTGTATGCAGTTTTAAATTGCCAATTCGACTTCCCAAAAAATCCCCCTTGCCAAGCCTAAAACTCCCGTTTTATTATATGTAATTCACCCCTACCCTAGAATGCCCACAGGGCAAGGTGCATACGAATTGAACGGTTTTACATGTACTTTTACCACCACTTGCCAGGACCTAACTGTCCCTTTTTTCTGACATATAAGTCACCCCTAAGGTAGGCTCATGATACCCCCATGGGCAGGGTGCAGGGTACGTTAAAGGTAGCACATGTACTGGTGTGTTTTACATGTCCCTATAGTGAAATACTGTACCTTCTGTTTTTCACTATTGGAAGGACAAGCCCTCCCATACACTATCATTGGAGCTGCCTTGTAATTTTTCACAAGTGTAACCTTTAATTGGGAAAAGCTAGAGATTTGTAGTTTAGGCTCTCCAAACTCAGAATTTAATAGCACACCTTTTAGTATAGGTGTTTTTTAAATTATGTGTTTGAAAATGCCACTTTTAGAAAGTGGGCATTTTCTTGTTTAACAATCCTGTGTGCCTCTGCCTGTTTTTGTATTCACCGTGTGGTTTTGGAGGGAACGTGTATTCACTCTAGAGAGTCAGAAGGGAGGGTTGAGGTGTGTCCTGCCTCTCCTGGGTGACTAATAGCCAGGCTGAATAGACCTTTCTGCATTTAGAGTGGTGGGTGGAGTTTTCACTAGCACCTTAATAGGCTGTATCTGCTCTGTACAATGCTGTCTCCACCTCCTGTAGTGAAGCTGGACCAGGGAGGACAGAACTGGTTTTTACTCAGCTCAGAAACTCCTGAAATAAAGATTTCAAAGAGAAAATGGGGTATAAATATTAGACCAAAAAACCCTAGAACTTTAGACAACTTCTGGACTAAGAGGACCCTGCCAAGAAGAAGAGATGAAGAGCTGTCAGAAGGAGTATTGCCCCTTTGCAGTGTGTTGCTTTGCTGGGTTGCTGCTTCTGTCTGTGGGCAGTGGAAAGGAAAGGACTTTTGCCTTTGCTGTGGTATCCTGCTTAAGAAGATTCTCCAAAGTGTTGAAGTAGAGCTTGGCTCCTGTTCTTAAGACTTCACCTGCAAACTTCACCTGCAACTTGCTAAACAGCACCTGGACTCCTCTGCTGGAATCCTGATTGCCAAAGTGTGCTAATTTCAGCTCCTGGGCCCTTGGAATCAAGTGGTTGGTGCTGCAACCCAAGAAAAACAACACTGACGCCATCAGCGATGCCGCCAGTGACACTGCCAGTGATGCCGCAACCTGCCGTGTGCACAGCTCGTGAAGTGCACGATGCACCGCCCTCCCTGCATCGCAGCTCCAACGCCCGCCGACACCTGATGACGCCTGTAAGTTATCGATCTCCCCGACGCCAGCGATCGCACCGATGCCTGTTGCAGCCAGCGCCTGCATTTTGTCATCGCAGAGCTGATAACTGACGTGGGTGACTTCCCAAACTCATCGACACTAAAGTGCTGAACAGAACTGACGCCTCGATGGCGATGCCACCTCACCTCCCCTGTCAGCCTGGACTAGATGCCTCACCTCCTCACAGACTCGATGCCTCACCTCCCCTGTGGCAGTAAGGAGCCGGACTCACCTTGTCCCATCGACGCCTCACCTCCATGACGGCGTGCACCATCTGTTGACTTCGTTTTCCAAGGTACTGTTTCTTGATGGTCCATGTGACTCCGCGGCCGGCCCGCACACTTCGCGGTCGACACTGTACTTGGGATTTGTGCCTGTCACGACGTCATAATAGCCCCAGTGGAGATATATGTTGCTACAAGCATTATTTTTTGCATCTTGACATATGTGTGCTGAGTTTTTGTCATTTTGGTCTTGTTTGGTTTAGATAAAGATACTTTATTTTTCTAAACTGGTGTTGTGTCTATATGTAGTGTTTTCACTGTGTTACTGTGTGTGTACAAATGCTTTACACATTTCCTCTGAGATGAGTCTATTAGCTCGTGCCAAGCTACCAAGGGGGTGAGCAGAGGTTAGTTTAGAAGTGTAAGCCCCCTTACCCTGACTAGAAGGAAGGGTCCCTACTTGGACAGGGTACAGACCTGCCAACCAGAGATCCCCATTTCTAACATGCATTAATGAGTTTATCGCTAGAAAATTTTAGGGATTATCTGGATGTATGGCCTCATTGGAGTCCCACAATAATAACGCTGTACCAAAAAATAGTCCGTTCTGAGTAGCTGAGGAAGCTTTTGCTCCTGTGTGTCATTTCAATAGTGTGGTACCTGCACAGATAACGCTGTACCAAAATGATCTGATTGGCTACCCAAAACACTGAAGAAAATGTTGGGGGCAGAACTCAGGACTCAGTTCCCAAGTCTTAAAAATATTTTGAAAATGGCACATAGGAGGACCAGGTGGGCATACCTTGAATCCCAGGGCCATGTGGGAGGATCACAAAGGGACTCTTCCTTAAGTTGAAAACATTTAGGGGCCAATTACGATGCGGTAGGATAAGGCTCCGACTGTCGGTCGGAGGCATTCCTACCTCATTGTAATCTGCTGGTCCGGTCTTTCCGACTGCCATCTTACGGGCTCAAAGAGTCCGTCCGACAGTCGGAATGACTTCAATAATCCCAAGTGCGGCACTTTCCGCCTGAGGGATTACAATGTTGGATTCCGACAGCCTTTCTGTGCCGTCCTTTCCGACACACAAAGTCTGTCGGAAGTTGACTCTGGGGGCCCCAGCAGGGCCCCATGGGTGCACGGCCTCATTTTGGTGGCCGAGAGGGCCCCCCTGTTAATTCCTGCACCTGTGGCAGGCTCCTTGAGGTGCCTGTCAAGGGGTACAGGGATGAACTGCACCTCTGTTTTTTACAATGAGAGCATGCATTCCGGTCGGAAGGCATGCTCCCATTGTATAGAATAGGAGTGCGACTGAACACTGTTAGGTAGCATCCTAACTGGTCGGTCGGGACTGCCCAGCAGGAGGTCGGGCGGTCCCAAGACCGAAACGATGTCGGGTGGACTTAAGTCCACCAGACAGCGTAATTAGGCCCTTAATGTTGCAGGTACCGTGGTACCAGCACTTGGTTCCGTGGTACTCAACAATGCTATCCCTCTGGTAGAGCAGTATGGAATGGCATAAATAAATACTGCATGTCTTTTAAAGAACATTTAATGGAAGCGCATACCAGAAGGTAAAGGTGTCATTTAAAGGGGAGAGGATGTGGAGCTAGGGCCATAGCTGCCGACTTTGTAACTGGGGGACCAGGTTCAAGTCTCCGGGTCCGCTTAACATCCGTGATTCTGAGCAAATCATCTAATCTTGCTGTGCCTGAAAAATTAACGTGACCTTGTGTAATGTAACTGGTGCTCATGTAAAGCGCTTTAATGCCTTCGGGTCGAGTTCGCACTGTATAGAACTGCAAAAAAATAAATCCACTATACATTGTTTACAGGTGAACAACAACAACACGAAATGCGGAACATGTTTGTTCCTACTAGCAGCGTGCGCACAAGAAAATCTATTTGTGGTGAAACCAGGTTCATTGAACGAAACAAAATTGCAACTCTAGATTTGGTTAATACAGCATGCTCCAGCAGGAAGAAGGGAATTGTTAAGAATTTCAGTGAGCTGACAGCAGAGTCCCTGCTGGATACAGAGGCCTGTTACAGCAGTGTGTACATATAACGTTAAAGTAACGATCTCTGATTCCAAAGTGCTCTTGCTGTGACAGTGATTTATGGCGCAGCAGAGAAGCAGCCCTTTCAGAAAGTCTTTGTATTCAGATTCCTGGAAGGATAGGCTATCACTTTTGGTATTTATCGAGAATGACGTGCAGAGGACACATTCTAAAGGACGCCAAAGTCGGAGTGTTTTTTTTCATGTAGGAAGCTCTGAACGAGAAAATGGAAACGAAGAAATCAGACCGCCATTCCCAAACAAGGGCCGACAAAGCCCTTGCACACATCCTTCAGTTTGACATTCCTTCCACACAATTTGTTAACTATTCTCTACAGGTGAATAGAGAAACCTGATATTCTTACTCGCATCTCAGAAATACCCAGCCACAATGCAGCCAAGGAAAGCATTAATTAGCAATGCTTAAAGTGTCAAGACCTCTTAATCCCTCCATGCATTCACGCTAGATCTTTCCTAAATCCCCTCTTTGTTCTGGCAGCTTAGCAGAAACAGATTCTCCTACCTCTGAATGGAGAGATGAATAAGAGACAGGTATTAAAGTATGCCAGAGGGGGCATGCTGCTTTGTTTGCCATCTTTGTAACAGCAGTCACGCGCAAGGGACTAAGCATCAATCCTATATAATTACTAAAAACCTGACTTTTTCATTCTGAGCCAGATGATATCAACCACCTAATGTTTGTGTTGACAGTAGAAAAAGAGAATCCTTTACCAAGATCACTCCCCCTTCCACATTTCAAACTAACATATACTGAGAGCCTGCAAAGCAGGAAGACCGATACCTATCCCCTGCCCCAACAATAAACAGAAACATGCACAAATAGCTGAATGTGCCATAAGTGACATATAAAGGGTCACCAGTGCCATGGGATTTCCATACCAGCTGTCCTATTCCTAAATGCTGTGACAGGAGAGAATGTCGGTGTCACAGGCATGCCCTGGCTTTCAAACAGCTACATGGCAGTGCAGGAGCTCAAAAGGTGAGCGGTGAACTTGTTCTGTCAATGCACAAGTGAGTAGAAGAAATGTGGAATGTAGTGCCACAACTGCCTGTGACAAGTAGCAGTGAGCCTGTGGCAACACAAATAGGCGAAGTCATTGAATGTGAACTCTGGACTTGCATGCAAACTGATTGTCAATGTATCACCTTGCTTAGTAGGTCTTGCGAGTGTGCATTTTATACTTATTTTTTGCAAGAACATGCAAATAGCAAAAATGTAAAAATTAAAATAAGTAACAAGGAGGCCTGCAGCCCAACAACACCTGCTCTAGTACTGAAGTACAGTCGTTTTTCGGAAGTTGTGCACATGTAATCAAAATTCTATCACTAACAGGTCAAGACAGCAAATATATGAAGTGGGCTGATCCATTGTCACATGCTGTATATTCTGATAGGTGGAAGCAAAATGTGAATGCCACTTGAACACACCAGTGGATGAAGGGAGATGATTAAGTCCCTGTATGTATACATGTGTGTGCTTTTATTACTTTTTTGGAAAGCATGTGGCTGAAGCGACAATAAAGTTGTCTCCACGCCAGAACTAAAATTAAATTACAACAAAAACATCCACAGAGACACATACACACTATCAGGGCGTGTGAAATGTTATCTGTGTAGGAAAAATAAACTAGGTAGGGTCTGTGAACATACACAGAACTCTGAACACATACAGATACTCACATCATAGTCCCTCATTCAGACATTAAAACACACACACAAAGGATTTCTGTCTGCAAGTGCATCTGTTTTTATGGGTGATATTGGTGTATGCCTAACTGAAAAATTTGGGTGAACACACATACACACAAATCCCTTCATAATCTAGTTTCATAACAACCCCTACAATTGAAACAAAACACTAATTAATTTGGTGCAGATTAAATTTGTAGAAGGTTACATAGTAATTTGTTGTCAGCTTCGCACATACAGTAAATAATACAATTGCAAAATGACAAACATACGTTTGTGTGTGTGTCTGGGTATAGAAGGCTACAGAGTAATTTGTTGTCAGCTTCGCACATACAGTAAATAATACAATTGCACACAATGACAAACATACGTTTGTGTGTGTGTCTGGGTATAGAAGGCTACATAGTAATTTGTTGTCAGCTTCGCACATACAGTAAATAATACAATTGCACACAATGACAAACATACGGTTGTGTGTGTCTGGGAGGATGTAGGAAGAGAATGTACATCAGTGCTCATTTTTGATTGAGGCACATTCAGTGGTGGCTGGTGAACTTTCAAAGTGGTGGGGCGCAAGACTAAATCATGAATTTGCAGGTGTGAGCGTAGCGAGCAAGCACAACTGTCCCAAGGGGGCACAGAGGCTTCTACTACAGGGAATCTTGTTTAAAAAATGCCCGAAAGACGCATCTATATCACAACCTATCTCAGATGTGTGTTTAAAGTACTGCAGCAGATCTCTTAAGTCTTCCTAAAATACATTTCTGTGACTTTCCTGGAGCCTGCCACATGCTGTATCTGCCCTATTGACACCCAGCACTAAATTTAAAATTGAACAAATAAGCACCAAGCGCTACTTTAACACTGGTTAAATATGCAAAAAAACAATGAGTCACAGCAGATGCACCTCGATTTGCTTTTCAGCACTCTATTTTCACACAAGGAAGAACTAGTGTACAGCTGTGGCTTCCCATGGTGACAGAATGTTGCATCTGCTTGGCTGCAAATGTGGCCCTGTTTAAAATGTGCAGTGTTGTGCTTAAATTCCAGAAAATCCTATCTGACAGCAGAAACGTGATGCTTGGTGCTTATTGGACCAGTCATGTAGTGAAAATAACAAGGACCCCCTGTCAGATTGATACGACAATTCCTAGGGCAGGGCACTAATACAGTGTAATGTAAATCCTAGGCAATTATAAACTTACTACCGTTATAAATCTTTATATATATAGACGTCCATTAGGTACATATTATTTGTGAACTCAGTGTAACAGTCAACATGAAAGATTACAAAAATAATTACAAAAATAAATTATTTTTGTAATCTTTCATGTTGACTGTTACACTGAGTTCACAAATAATATGTACCTAATGGACGTCTATATATATAAAGATTTATAACGGTAGTAAGTTTATAATTGCCTAGGGATTTACATTACACTGGGATACCAGTCATGCATGACCTCAGTGTACCTGTTCTTAACAGCTAACGGTTCCAGAGTGAAGAGGAAAAGTAAGGGTGAGAGATGGCACCCTTGGCATGTTCCTGTGTAATAATGACCTGGTCAGTTAGAAAGCTGTTGCTGTTATTGACGGCTGTAGGGGATCTGTACAGCAGTTTAACCATTTGCAGGAACCGGTCCTGAACACCTGCCCTTTGAAGTGTTCTGAAAAGATAAGGCCATACTAAACAGTCGAATGCCTTTTCAGCGCGAAGTGAGATTGCCACTTCGCATTCCTGGTTTTTGTTCGGGAAGGTGCCAGGAGTGCGCTTGTAATACCACTTGTCAGGCTTGTAACATGGTCGACCTAGCCAGGTCTCGCTGTAGGGCTGGTAGTTGGACAGTGGTGGGGGGGCCAGACAGCATCAGCAAGCCAGCTGCTCCCAGAGACCCTTATGGGAGGATGACTCTGTGAAAGATGGAGTAAACACTGGTCTTTAACAGGATATGGACCAGGGTTAGTAGATCTAACGTAGAAAGCCACCATGCTGTCCAGGGCTTGGCTCTGCCGTAGGTAAGATCTTGTTGATGTTTCCTCCCTCAAGTCTTATCACATGCTCATAAATGTAAGCTCTTGGATTACCTTGCAGAGTTGCATGTTTGCTCTCTCTTGTCTCACAATGACATTTGGAGACAATGTAGTAGAAATTGCTAGTAGCAAGAGAGGTCTGAATTTCATAAGTGAGACAAAAAAATTCATAACCCGAGGATAATCTCCAGTGTTTCCACATAACAATGACTAATACTGAGATCAACAACGCAGATACAAAAGATCACAGGATTATGATCAATGGGAGGATATTTATCCTTAGTTTTTTAACTTATTTCTATTGGGAGAAACGCACTAGGTAGTCTGAAGTGAAGAACTGGCTAATACAGTAAAAATAATATTAAATCAATATAAGGTCCTGTCCGAAGTGTTAAAAAAACAAACAGGTTGCTAAAATTCATCAAATGTTTTGAAGAAAGCCGGTGAAAGAAAGCTAGTAGGGGGTTGAGTAAACGATTTTGCACTGCTTACAGCCAAGGGAATGTTAAGGTAATACCCTTTCACTATTGATAAAAGTATGAATTCGAAAAAAATATCTTGCCATGCTAATTTTAGATTCAGATTACGTAGAACGAAAGCAGCATTTATCTTGCACTCTATTTAAAATAGCACCATATTTTTCAGGAACTTCTACCCACATGCAGAAGGAACACTTTTCTATGTACCCTTATGGCCTCTGTCTAGAGTTTGGCGGATGCATGATATCCGCAAAGGATGTCTCGCTTGTTGTATCAAGCATGCATCAATGTCAATGGCATTCTAAATACGGCATCTGCAACTTTTTGGCGTATGTCTCCCACTACCAAACTCTAAATAAACCCTTCGTACTGTGAGCTCATCACGGAGCCCTCCACCAAGGGCTTTGAGGGTTATATACACTTTCCTGTCTTCCAGGAGACTTTGATTTCTGAATTGCCTTCTGCCCCTAAGTTAGGAAAGCCTGCAAAGACAGAAGCTAGAGGTTTCCCCTCATTCTCAGGTCCAGAACTTTGTGCTGCAGAGAAAAGGTTTCAATGAGCACTCAGATAACATGACTTCTCAGCCTACATGTACTATGACAATATCGAATGTGCGCTTTCGATGAAAATGTTGTCCCAATTTGCAAACAAAAAACATAGGACTATGGGGCATATTAGCAAGACCGGCGATAATGGGCTTGATAATATGCTTTATGGAATTCCAGTAGAAGCCCAGGTTAGATGTCCTGCACATTTAACCTGGGCTTCTATCGGAATTCTATAACGCATATTAGCAAGCCCATTATCGCCGTTTTAGCGGCAGTTTCCTGCCGCTAAAACGGCGATAATTTTAACGTGGGTCTTGCTAATATGCCCCTATGTGTCGGCTTTCACTTTTTCAAAAAGTCTTGTCTGTACAGGTGTGAAAGGTTTCTCGCCTTAATCAGAAACATGGGAGACGAGGCAAAATGCGAGACTCAGGGGCCTATTACCAACAGCGTGCGTTAATTAACGCAAACCACAGTTAGCGTCGTTTTTTTTATCGCTGGATTCGTTTGCGGAGATAACGCGTTATTAGCAACGTTTTATCTCCAATGCGAAACAAATCCAGCGATAGCGGCGATTCCCAGCATTAGCACGAGAATTCCTTGCGATAAATTCCTATCGCTAAGGAAAAACTCGCTAATAGGCAGGTGGGGACTTAACCGTAGAATCCACCTCCCATAGACTATAATGGCTAAGTCAGGTTTCTAGCAGGTGTTAAAATCCAGCGCTAATCGGGGTTAACGCACATTTTTATCGCTTCGCGGGCCTTGCTAATATTGTGAAGTTGTGTTTGCGACTGTCTGCGTGTATTTTTAGTGAGGAACGCCCACTTTGCATGTCATTAGCGATAAATATCGCTGACATGCAAAGCGGTAAAAAAACGGGCGCTAATGCCCGAAAACTGTCGCTAACTGCTGTTAGAGACAGTTTGCTGATAGGGCGATAAAAATATCGCCGCTTTAGCGGCAAAAAGTGCCGCTAAAGCGGCGATAGTGCCCTTGCTAATATGCCCCTCAGTCCTCAAAGTAAACAAAAACGTGTTTGGGGCAAACCGAAACTCTAGGCTTTTCCTGTAACTGTGTGGGATTGTTGCACATACAATTCGGAGATCTCAGTAAAGGATGTCTTTTAAAGCAATCGGTTGATGGCAAACTTGGACCCCAAAATATATTTGGAGCTGAATTAAGTGATAGGGCTAGAATGCCAAGTGTATTTTTGGACTGGTCAATAAAGGCTTATAGAACAAGCTTTGGCAAAGCCAATAGGTTTCTCCTATGCAATATCTATCGGCTTTGTCAATTCCAGATGGGTGGACAGTAAGAGACAGAGGTCAGGGGCAAGACACAGAGGGGATCAGAAAAGAAAGATTCATGGGAGCAATTGCAGAAGTTTTGGCGGACAGGAGAGAGGGGCCAGGGAGTGGGAGGCAGAGGGTAAGAGACAGAGGAGTAGAGTAGGGAGCAAGAGAGAGGCAGATGTAGGGAGCAAGAGACAGAAGGGCAGGGAACAGGAGAGATGGTAGATGCCAAGAGTCAGGGTAGTGGAATTCGACATCAACGGGATATTCAAAAGTGAACAAATAAAACCACTTACCTTGCGCTCGGTGCATCGCCAACTCAGCCATGTGGCGAGCGCAAAGTAAGTGGTTTTATTTATTTGTTTACTTCTCACTATCCCGTCATATGTCGAATTCCATTGCCCCCGCCCCCACCCCGCCTCTCCGCCCCACCGCGCTTACCTGTGTGAGCCGGGACTGGGTCTAGAGGAATAGAGAGGAAGACAGGCATGTCTTTGTAGCAAGAACTGTTGGCTGCGGAACATTAAATATGTACAGAGAGACAGCGTAAGGGTGTGGATCAAGGGACAGGTACGTACAGCACGAGACATGGAGGAAGAAGCAGAGCATTAGAGAGAGAGACGAACATTCAGTTCAATAAGTCCCTAAAATACTCTGGCTGAGGCTTCCTCACCCAATCCAGCTGGAGAGTGAAGAGGAAAAAAAAGAATGAGAGCAGCACTGTGAGCCAGAGACAGATACAGCTGACCTGTCAGAGAGACAGCAGCACTGTACAAGGATCATAAAGACAGACACGTGGACAAGAAAACAAGAGATAGGGGATAGACAGAGGGACAATAAGTATTCCAATAGCCAAACCCTATAAATCTACCCCTCTGCTGTTAGAGCCACCTTTATTGCAACCCAGTGCCTTGTCTTTAGAGCGCTGCATAAGTCCTCTTTAAAAGCGGTGCACTGAAGAACCAGAGAAACAGAGGGACACAGAAAAGACCAGCAGTGATAAGGGAATGACAGAGGGGGGACAGGGGCGATGGAAGCGGGGGATAGAGAAATGAAGAAATGGAAGAGCTGGGGAGAAAACATCACTTAATCTCTCCATGCCTTAAGAAAATCTAACCTTGTGTAATGTAAAGCGCACCAAAGCCCTTGGGCCGAGTTCATGCTATATAAAATGGCAACAAAAAATAAAGAAAGAAAGCAAGAAAGAAAGAAAGAAAGAAACAAAGAAACAAAGAAAAATAAAGAAAAAGTATGGTGACAGGGAAACTAGAAATAATAGTGAAGGAAAGAGTGCAGTAATGAGAAACAGGGCTAGACTTGACAGAGATGGGGATGAGACCCATGAGTGACAGAGAACTGTAAGACATGGAAGTGGAGCACCGGGGGACAGAAAGAAGTGGAGGAAGCACTATGGGTTAGAGTGGGGGAAGTGGAGGAATTGTTTTGGGAGTGAGTGCAGTACCAGGGACAGCACAAAGCACACAGCAGGCAGAGGAACTCCTCGAAAGAGCACACAGCACACACGGATGCCGCACAGATGTCCAAGGAGGGGGTGTACTCCTGGGGGGGGTGGGACATACATGCCTACCGGAGTACCCTGTGCAGAAAGGCTGCTTTACTAAAATCTGGTGTGTGCCTGAGTGATGGCGTGAGCGTGCGAAGAGAGCAAAAAAAGTACCTGCAGGAGCATACAGTGGAAGGACACTGGCCACTGGAAGCCGTACTTGGTCCAGTCTCCACTGCATCACAAAGACTTGAAGGCCAGGTGGAAGGCTGAGGTGGGTAGGAGGCGCTGCCATGGGAGCCACGTGGGAGCCAGAGAGTGGTAAGTGCAGTGACATTGAGCCACATGGGAGCCAGCCAATAGTAAGAAAAGGTGATGCTGAGCCAGGCAATGGTAAGTAAGGTAAGTAATGGGCAGGCTATAAACCCCTTTTAAGATTATTTTTTTTAAATGCAAAAGATTTTGCAACCACAACACAAGCTGTGTGCAGGTGAATCCTTAAAAAGCTGGTCACGAAGGAAGCATGAGGAAGTGTCACTAGGCTCTGCATCAAAAGAATAGTAAATCCTTTAGTATGCAGTGTGGTTGAGTTGATAAGATAAAGATTTTAGCCCTAAAGTAGAATCCCAATAAATAAGGTGGGAGAGAACACCTTACAACTGGAGCATTCACTTAGTGAGTTTATACTGTAGGACAAAAGAGTACAATTCAGCAGCTGTGGCCCATCCTAATGGGCTAAGGGGCCATGCCCCCTCACTTTTTGGCCACTATAAAGAATGACTGTTAGGCTGAGCAAAGGCCAGCCTGACAGACACTCTTTTTTTCAGGCCAGGGAGCCAGGAGCTAGACATTCGCTGGCTGCCTGAGCTGAACTGAGCCTGAGCTGAACTTTGCCGGGCTGAAGAAGTCACAGCTCCTGTGGGCGTGACATCTTTAGTCTGGCAAAGCACTTCAAGGCCCGCCCCCTCATGACGAGGGGGAGTGTCACTGATTGCCTGGGATCTGGGCCCTTCAGTTCTAAGCTCTGAAGTGCCCAGGGCTGAGTGTCAGTCACTGAGTGTCAGTCACTGACACCTCGTCACAGAGTGGGGAGTGGTCAGCAGTTTCACTGACCCTATCCCACTCTGTGATGAGTGAGGAACTGCTGCCTTCCCTCATTGGCTGATCTAAGGCCTGCCAGTGAGGGAAGGCAGCAGTCCCAACCCTCCTGGGACCTCTAAGGCTTGGGACTGCTACCTTCCCTCATTGGCTGACGAGGGAATGCAGCAATCCCTACCCTCATGGGATCTCTGAGTTAGAGCTCCGCAGGTATGTATGATTTTATTTTTAATGTTTGGTTTGTGCATGAATATATGGTAGTGAGTGTTGTGAATGGATGTGTGTGTGTGCGTTCTTGTGTGAATGCATGTGTGAGTGAGTGTGTTTGCGCCCCAACCGCCCCCTCCCTGCTAATACTACAGGCTGCCACTGCAAACCAGCACAAAAGCAGTATTCACACTGTGTGCACCAATACTGTAAAAACTCACCAGTGCCATGTTAGATGATAGTATTTTTCCAAAACATGTAACTGATGCCAAAATATCCTTACATAATCAAAAAGTAACTTAAAGCAGAGGCGGGATATTATCGGACACTTTCTCTGCTAGAACGCGATTGCACATTTAAGATTGTAATGAAATTAGTTTTAAATGGAATCTAAGATTGGACAGAGGAAAACGAGATTCTCTCTGCCCGCAGGCTGGGTTCGGGAGTTAAAACAGGCGCAGCAGAACACTACTTTAGGCTTTCAAAGACGGCTATAAAGTTTGTCAAGCTCAATAAAACGGCCTTATAGCTTTCATTTGCCGAACTGGAAACAGCTTTAGACTCGGTGAACATGAATACATTCTATAAAGCACAAATGAAAGAAGGGCTGGATTTAGCAAATGCAAATGCTTTATTAGGATTACGCTAAAATAAGCGTGACATGGACTAAAAAGATAAGAAAATATATGAAATTGAAATGAATAAAGAGTAAGGGGGATATAATGAAATGCACCTTTCTAATCTACCAATGAATAAGAAGAGACCGGTTTATCAAGGCGTGCTTTGTATGCCCCAAAGGGGGTAGAATGCAAACACTCACGTTATACCGTATTGCTATTAACTACAGAACTAGATACTCAAAAATGTGTAGTTTCATGAAATACTGCAGGAGAAACAACTTACCTCAACAAGAATTGGCAAAGCCAATAGGACTCGCATATGGTTGAGCTGTTAGTTTTGTCTGTCCAGTAGGGGTGGTGAATGTGAAGGCAGCTAAACCGGTGGAGAGCAGGACAGTAAAAAACTAAGGGGCATATTATCAAGGGCTTTATCGCCGCTTTAGCGGCACTTTTTGCCGCTAAAGCGGCGATAGTTTTATCGCCCTATTAGCAAGCTGCCGCTAACAGGCGTTAGCGACAGCTTTCAGGCGTTAGAGGCCGCGTTAACCATCGCCTTGCATGTCAGCGATAATTATCGCTAATGACATGCAAGGAAGGCGTTCCCTACTAAAAGCGACTGAAAACAGTCGCTAATCCCACTACCCCCTATTAGCAAGGCAGGCGAAGCGATAAAATAATTCGCGCTAAGCGCGTTTATCGCTATATTTTATCACCTGCTAGTGAGGATGACTTACCTGTTTAAAGTATAGGAGGTGGATTCTAATGCTGAATCCACCTTAGCGATAATGCGAGAATATCGCTGCTTTTCCAGCGATATTCTCACATTTTGCCGCTATCGCTGGAAATATTATCGCTGTGGAGATAAAACTTACTAATAGGGTGTTATCTCAGCGATAATTCCCAGCGATAGGCGGCGTTAACAAAAAACGCGCTAAGCGCGTTTTGCAATAAATATCGCAACTCCTTGCTAATATGCCCCAATAGTCCTATGAAGCAGTCAGCGGTGGCCGCACCATAGCGCTTTTTTGGGCTGTTGGGAAATGGGAGAAAAAATGGACCGGGCGGATGAGGGTTTGGTGAAACAGGGACTGGGTGGGTGGTGGTTAGGTGAAACAGGGACTGGGTGGGTGGTGGTTAGGTGAAACAGGGACTGGGTGGGTTGGGGCTGGAAGAAAGAGGTACAGGGCAGATGGCGGAGAAGAAACTGGAAAGGAGGCGGATGGGAGAAGAAACAAGCATTTGCAATGCAATCGGTCTCGCCTTTGAGACCTTATATGTATTTAGCTATGCAGCTCATTAGCCTGGGTGCTGAAACATCTACTGTTCTTTAACATGGAGGGAAAGTAAGCACCAAACTGCGTGGCACGCCAGGTATGAGAACACATGGAGAGAAATATTGCCTTTCAGCGGGAAATGGTATAGTCCAAGCTCTGTTTTTAATATAAAATCAGGGCCTTCGGTGGTCATATCACTGAAAATACAAGATTTGAAAAAAATATTATTGTCTACGGGTACTCGTGGAAGACAATCTCTATGGACTGGAATCTAGAGAATGCTAAAGTGATTCTGGTATTTTACTGACCTCTGCTGGTCGTTTTCTATCAAGAAAGTTAAATAGAGGCAGTTGCCAGAAAAAAAAAAAAAAAAAAATCCCTCAGCAGAAAGCAATTCTGGTATTTTACTGACCTCTGCTGGTCGTTTTCTATCAAGACAGTTAAATAGAGGCAGCTGAACAGAAAAAAAGACCCTAAGTGGAAGCAGACAAGTCCTAGGGCTGATCTCCAGAGCCCACAAAGTACATACACATATAAGTATATACTAAAGTATATAAGTATATACTAAAATACATACAAGAGGTCTCGAATGCTCGACCTAAAAACAGGGACTTCCTCGGTTATCTCCGCTTTGGGCATTTCAAAAGACCGCTCAGTTGAGAACTGTGAACTACTGAAAGCTACGCTGTAAGAAAGTGTCTGTCTTCTTAGAAAATCTCTGGCCATGGGACATACGCGGATTAAGTTGAAAGAAGGAGTTAATAGCGAATTAGACCATCGCTTCCTAGTTATCAGTGTAGTACACAAAGTGCAACTGTTGAACGCCTCCACCATGTGTGCCCTGTTGTGTACCCTGCCTGCACCATGTGTGGCCTGTCGTGTACACAGTCTGCTTCCTACAAACTTTGGAAGTGAAGAGATTAGAAGGGCAGCTTCGATAAACTCTTGTTACAGATTTATAGTAGAGAAAGTAGGCCCTGCTTCACAAAACCCGAAAAACTTGAACTTTCCCTCTCCTGGGAGAGATGTAATTTGCTACCTTTGTGCTTTAATTATTTTGCAATGTTTGATATCTCTAGTATCCGATTTTCATTGTGCACTTAAAAGAACGTTCTCTGCAGCGTGCAAACGATTGCCGAGGCATTACATAAAAAAAGAATTCTGTTGCAATGCTCCAGTCTCTTCTATGCCAAACAGCTGTCTGGCAAATGTTGCTTTCACCATGGCAAAGAGTAATAATCACAAGAAAACATGCACCCAGCCGTAATTCTGGAAAAGAAGACAATGCTTCTCAACACTGCAGAAAATTATTATTTTTGCATGTGCCATATTGGTGCAGCTCAGACGAATGAAAGCACACCAAGCTTATGCAAAAGGACACAGTAACGTTCCACAAAAAAACATAATAAATGGTTCTGTGTCAAGGTCACATTGTCTTTATTTAGTTAGAAATGCCAGTCTAGCCATGATTTATGCAAATTCAACACAAATTATTTGGTACAACATCATCTACATGTATGCCACCCTAATCGATACACATGCATAGTGACATAAATGGTATGCTGTTATCATGAAGTGTGTCTGATTTGGTCTGTTTTTTCTTCTAATGTCTAGTTTGCTTTAGAGTCCCTGATGGTGTGTGTGGAACGTAAATAATGGAAGTACTGCCAATTTGAACTTTCAGATGAAAAGGCTATGCAGAGTGAAACAATTAAAAAGGCTTTTGAACCAGAAATGCTGCAGCACCTGCACGTTCGCTGGGGACAAGGTGTCATTCAAACGTCTACATCTGGCCCTAGATGTGCTTCTCACAGCAAGCACCAACGCCAATAAGAAGGATGAGGCCAGTGCACAAGTCCTAAAAAAAGAAGTGAGGCGACTAACCAAGTTAGGCAGTAGGCAAGTGACATCATAACGTGTGACATCATGGCGCATGACCACACGTGGCTTCAGAGGAAGTGACCTCACAGGAAGTGACATCTCAAGAAGAGATATCAGATATTACGACCTCACACATTTTTAGCAGGTCTATCATGAATTTAAACGCATTACGAGATTTAACAAATTAGATTTTGCGATTAGGTTGTGCCAAACAAATGGTGCTACCCTGATGCAGAATCTGGGCCTCAACTAATACATTTTTTTTTTTAAAACTCTACCACAAAGAAATTGCCAACAAGGAGAAACATTGCAGTAGACCTGTTTTGCTTAATTGGTTGCAAAGTCTGCATTTTAAAATATCTTATGGGCTTAAAGCCCCTGTTGTAAAGATCTTTGTGTGCTCAGTAAATATCAGGGAATAATAATGATGGTTAGATAACTCTGGAGGGTAACACATTTGCTGGAGAGATCTGTGTTTTGTCTAGTTCCAGATTTTAATTAAAGTAGTATAGAAGGTTAATGCATCTCCTGCAAAGCACATAATGTAATATGCAGTGACATATTTTTAATTTATGTAGACAGGTAACTGGGTTATTGCTTTTCACACAGAGTTCCTTTTGTTAGTTGCAGTTCATAAATTCTAATCCTTTTAATATAGTACAGTGAGCTATGAAGGACATGTGACTCCTACACCTTGTAACCCTCACTGCCTTATGCAACGCATCTTGTACATTGATTTACACACTTATACGATTTATTATTAATGTATTATGTGTATGTTACGTACAGCAATCTGACACCTGCATTGGGATGAGTAGCGCTATAAAAGAAATAAAATAGTGGTATTTAAATTGTTATATGTGTAAATACTGGGACAGACAACACATCTAACATTCTTAAAGTGCATGCATATTTCAATTATACAGAAACTGAGCAAAGTAAAATCCATGCCTCTCTTAAGTACCTGTGAAGCAATAAGCTACGAGCCTTTGTTTCCCCTCCACTGCATTTGCATGTAAGTGTGAGGCTCCAGACCCCACCGAGGTAGGATCATATTGGAGTAAATTGAGGCCTGGTGGCCCCTTAACTTCGGCCGTTATCTTTGGTCCAGCTGAAAATGAAATGAAAAAGCCCCCTTGCCGCCTGCACGTTGCTGCTCGGAATTAAAGCAGACAACGTGCACGCACTGCTGAACATGTCCCAGTGCCTGAAAATTACACTGGGACCAGTTCAGCCTATTTCAGTAAGATCCAACTTCTTTTCAGGGTGGACGGCGTCTACCCTGTGAAAATAGTGGGGGGATGCTGCCTACTTGTGTGTACACCAACTTGTGCCCTGGATGTGACGCTGCAGGCAGTGTAAGTAGACAGGATGCCAGTTTCGGCACTGAGGAATCAGGTTCTAGTCTCAGCCTTGCCTCAACATCCTGTGATTTTGAGCAAATCACTTAGGGGCTCATTATGATGTCAGGTGGAATTACTTCCGCCCGACACCGACACGGTCCTGGGACCGACCGACACCCGGTCGGTGGTCCCGACCGCCTCATTAGCATGCGACCGAACACTGTTTGGTCACATTCCTATATTCCTATATCACTAATGGAGCATGCATTACGGCCGTAAACCGGCAGCAATGCATGCTCCCATATTGAAAGGGGAGGTGCGGTTCTTCCCTGCACCCCGTGGCAGGCACCTCAAGGAGCCTGCCACAAGGTGCATGGATCAACAGGGGGGCACAATAGGTGCCCCCTTGGCCTTCACCCGGAGGCTGTGCACCAAAGGGGGCCCTGCTGTGGGCCCCCAAACACACTTTCCAACATGGTTTCCATGTCGAACATACCGGCACGGAAACCATGTCGGAAACCGTGATCGTAATCTCAAGGGCGGAAAGACCCGCCCTTGAGATTACTTGCCAGCTTCAGACTGGCGCATGGGCTCTTCAAGTCCATTGGGAGCCAGCTGAAATGACCAGTCATTTTCCTTTCTAACCGCCTGTTAGATTTGGGGGTCTCTAGTTGGCAGAGGTAGGTACCTTTGACCAAATAGGGACCCTTGCGTCTAGTCAGGGTAAGGGGGATACACTCCTAAAATAACCCCTGCTCACCCCCTTGGTAGCTTGGCACAAGCAGACAGGCTTATCTCAGAGGCAGTGTGTAAAGCATTTGTGAACACATTCAGTAATCAAGTGACAACATTACAGATGAACACCACACCAGTTGTATATTAAAAATAAGTATCTTTTATATAGATTTAACACAAGACCTTCAAACGACAAAAATCCACAATACTGTACTTCAAAAATGGTAGAATTAGCTCAGTTCTCTTAAGATGGTAAATGCGACACTTTGAGTTCAATGTACCTTAGGATGCGTAACGCTATACAACGAAAGTGTTGCAGGGAAGGTGATGCGTCGGTTCCTTACAAGCAAGAACGGTGATGCGTCGGGTCCCTACTGATGCGTAGGGGATGCGTCGGTTCTTCTCGGCGTGGGGAGGTGATGCGTCGGTTTCTTACTGCGCTTTCGTGGCGATGCGACCAGCAACGCCGTGATGCGATGAAGATCCGGTGCAAGGAAACAAAGATGGCGTCTTCTTCTTGATGCAACACGATGCGTGCACGCCCAACGGCCGTGCGGCGACTCAACGATTCTTCCGAGCCGCGACAGGCCCTGCGACACGCTTCCCAGTGATGCGGCGGCGTCTGATGCAACGTCGATCCTCTTCTCCGGTGATGTGAGGCGCTTCGGCAACGATGCGACGGCTGCGCAGCGACTCAACGATTCTTCTGAGCCTCGACAGGCCCTGCGACGCGCTTCCCGGTGATGCGGCGGCATCTGATGTAACGTCGGTCCTCTTCTCCGGCGATGCGAGGCGCTTCGGCAACGATGCGACAGCGGCAGCAGTGGCGACACTCTTCTCCGTTGATGCGGCGGCGTCTGATGCGTCGTTGATCCTTTTCTTCGGCGATGCGAGGCGCTTCGGCTGCGGTGGCGACGCTTCTTCTTTGTGAGTCACGCTTCCAGCTCCTTGCGACACGCAGTCCCCCAGAAAGTCCAGCACAGCAGCAGGCACTTTCCAGAAAGACTCTTGGGGAGCTGGTTGGTGAAGTCTGTTGTCCCTGAGACTTCAGCAGGAGGCAAGCTCTTCTCTCAAGCCCTTGGAGATCTTTTACAAGTTGATGAAAGTACACACAAAGTTCCTTTCTCCTTTCTTTGGCAGTCAGGCAACCACTGCAGGCCAATCCCCCAAACAGCACTCAGCTTAGGGATAGTCTCTTCCTCAGTTTCTCTGGTTCCTCAACTCAGCAAAGGTTTCTTCTTGTTTCCCAAAGTGATCTGATCTTCTGGGGTTTGGGTCCCCTCTTTTATACTCATTTTACCTTTGTTCTCTGAAGGCAGAGAGGCCTTTGCCTAGTCCAAACCAGTTCTGGTCAGTCCTGGAGCACTTTTTTGACAAGACTCCTTCTTTCCTTTCACAGTGTAGGCCAGGGACATCAGACACACCACAGGAGGTGGAGCCAGCATTGTGGAGTGAAGGCACAGCCCTATTCAGGTCCCAGGTGCAACTCCTCCCACCCATCTACATGCAGATCTCTCTATTCAGCCCTGTGCTGACTCACCCTGTCTCCTGGAATCCCCCAGCCCCTGTCACTCAAATTCCAGACAAGGAATACACAACCTAGTAGAGGCAGGCTTGGATGGTTAGACAAGAAAATACCTAATTTCTAAAAGTGGTATTTTCAAACACAGAATGTTAAAACCAACTTCTCTAAAAGATGTATTTTATCATTCTGAGTTCAGGCATACTAAACTCGAATTTCTACCTAGTTCCCTGGGTCAGTGAGGATTATAAGATGAAATATACAAACTGCCCATTCTGGCCTATGAGGAACAGGTAGCCTTGCAATAGTGAAAACGAAAATGGCTGTAATTCACTATTAGGACATGCCACACACACCAGGGCATGTCCTACCTTATACTTACAATCCACCCTGCCCTTGGGCCTACCATAGGGGTGTTTGATATGAAGAAAAGGGAAGGCTTAGGGACTGGCAAGTGGGTGCACTTGCCCAGTCAACATGGCAGTACCAGACTACACACAGGCTCTGCAATGGCAGACCTGAGACACACTTTTACAGGCTGCTTCTGTGGGTGGCACAACCAGTGCTGCAAGCCCACCGGCAGCATTTGGTTTACAAGCCCTGGGCACACTCAGTGCACTGTACTAGGGTCTGACAAGTAAACCAAACCAACCAATCATGGAATCACTAATCCATACACCAATTTATAACAGAGAGCATATGCACTTTAGCACTGATCAGCAGTGGTAAAGTGCCCAGAGTCATAAAACAGCCAACAACAGGTCAGAAAAAATACAGGAGGTAGGCAAAAAGTTCAGGGATGACCCTGCAAAAAGGGCCAAGTCCAACACAACCCCCTTCCAGCCAAAACGCAGGGTAGACCAATCACTACCTTGATGGGCTTCCCTGCTTTGGGCGATAGAACCTGGACCTGGCCCGCAACAGCAGGGGCATATTCCAGTTCTATGCCAATCTGAACCTATTTGAATCCCTCTGCCCATACTCTCAGGGCCCACCAAGCTAATCCAGGGGGGACCCTTCTCCTCACCTGTGGACACCACCTGTGCAGCACCTAACCTTAACTTGCTCACAGGTGTGTCCCAACAGACAGTCAGCAAGCCACAGTGGCCACTGACAGTAGTCAGTGACGAGACCCAGGCCTTATGCCTCTCAGGCCTCTCAACCCTCTGTGGTGTCAGAGAGCGGGGGGCAGTAGCCCCAGGTGCTTTGCACCCTTTGTCCACTCTCCGTCCTGTCAGGTCAGGTATGACATCCTGACACTGACCTACCAGCCCCGGGCCTGTACCCGGCGGCTGGACTGGAGACTGGGGTGGGATTTCCCACACCCTGTCCTCCTCCTCCTTGTTGGGGCTCTGTACCCTCCCACCTGGAGTGGTACCCCCTTCCAGAATTGCCAGGGCACCTGTGGCAGGTGTCCTGCTCAATTCGCCCACCAGTTCAGGGGTTCTATCCTGCAACTGGGCGTTCAGGTCAGGGGGGACACCCTGAACCTGGTCCTTTAATCTAGAGTCTAAACCCTCCAGTTGAACTGGGGTCAGAGGCGAGGGCTCCCTCCCTCTGCACCCCCTTCCAGAGTACTGCCCCCTCCCATCAGGAGCGTTACCCCTAGAAGATAAGCCGGTCAGGACACTGTTTACAGTTGTCCCACCCTCCAGGTCAGATAACACCTGAACCTGGCTTCCCAACCCAGGGGCTAAACCCTGCAGCTGAGCACCCGCCTGGCGCACCAGGACTTCCTTGGGAGCACGCATGCCCCCCCTGAGGGTGACACATAACTCATGTGTCGTGTGACAGTCTGCCTGGCGCAGATCTCCCGACCCCTGTCCCTCTGACAGTGCGTGAAGATCCCCCAGGACAGAAGTGCTGTCACCATGGTCCTTCACCGGTGACTCAGCCCTTCTGGCTGGCCCCTGACCCACTGGTTCTTCCACTGGGGACTCTTTCCGCCTCTCACCCCTCAATCTGGACTTCTGCACCCTCCACTTAGGACTGGCACTGCCAGACACTAGAACTGATGGAGGCCTGCTTACAGACACTCCCAGTTCCCCAGACACTAGGGTATCCTCCTCAACGGGCGGCCCATCAGGGCAGCCTACGCTCCCTACCTGGTGTTCCCTTAAAGAACCATCCAGGCCCTGAGACTGGGTTTCGGGCACCTTGGGACACGCAGCCCCACACTCACTCCTTCTCCGCAGAGACAGGACGTGAGCCCCTACACCCCTCCCACTACACTGGGACCTAGCTGGGCTACACTGAACCTCTCCCACCACTCTGGGTTGGAAGACACCTGAGCCACTCCTCTTAGGGTCACTCCCCAATGCCTCTTCAGACTCTCTGGAATCCACCAAAAGGTCTGCCTCCATTGTGAGCTCCCTGGGGTCAGAGAACTCACACTACACCAGGTGTTGGCATAGCTCTGGAAAATAGGGGCTTACAATATGCTCTCCCTCAATTGGATCACACAGACCCACCAAACTATCCTTCACCTCACCATCCAGTGCCTTGCACACGTACCCCACACCACTCTCCTGAGACTGGCAAGACAGTATCTGACTGTCTCTGTCACTCAACCCACACTCTTCTGGGTGGTCTTCACACTCACACACCAGGACTTCAACCATGGGGGAACCCCTCTCCCTGCACCTCTCATCTAGAGTCAGTAGAGTGTCCCTCCCACCACTAGGACTATGAACCCCTGTGCCAGTTCCCCAATCCACCTCAGGGACACTGCGCACCACTGGAGCTACCTCACATCCTAGAACCTCCTGGTGTATATTAACCCCCTCCTTCAAGTCAGGCGCCACATCTCTGGGTGTGTGTACTACTCCCTCAGCACTAGATAACATAATTTTGTTGCCACCATCTGAGCTGGACTCCACCTCCAACTCAGCCAAGCTCACTTCTTGAGCTTCACACATTTCTTTTTCAGCTAAGGCTTGCTCTATCTCCTCGCACTCCCGGTCTAGCTGCCTCAGCCTCTGGTCGCGAGCACGAATCCGATTCCTCTCTTCACGAGCCAATCTTTCCCAAAATGTTTCCTCCCCAGGGCCACTGCCCTCTTGGTATTCTGGCTGGGGTTCCTCCCCCTCAGATTCCTCCTCAGAGTCATCTGCTAGTGTTGCTTCCCAGCGTAGCACCTCGTAGCTATGCAGGGCTGCCTCAAGATCCTGCCTTGTGGATCTCCTCTTCACAGGTAGCCCCCTCTCCTTGCAAAATACTTTTAGTTCCCTTATCTTGTAGATATTCAGGTGCCAAAAGTTGACTTCCATTTTGACAAGACCCAACAGGTGCAACAACTAACCAGAGTTCCAATAACCAAAGTCCAAAGGGAAACAGGGAAAAATAGTATGTGGTTGCGTTTGGTCTGCACTCACTAGTAGTGTACACCAATTACTGTACATGAGTCACAAATGCAAGTCCAGAATCCTCACCGCTGACCACCAATGTTAGATTTGGGGGTCTCTAGTTGGCAGAGGTAGGTACCTTTGACCAAATAGGGACCCTTGCGTCTAGTCAGGGTAAGGGGATACACTCCTAAAATAACCCCTTCTCACCCCCTTGGTAGCTTGGCACGAGCAGACAGGCTTATCTCAGAGGCAGTGTGTAAAGCATTTGTGAACACATACAGTAATCAAGTGACAACACTACAGATGGACACCACACCAGTTGTATATTAAAAATAAGTATCTTTTATATAGATTTAACACAAGACCACAAACGACAAAAATCCACAATACTGTACTTCAAAAATGGTAGAATTAGCTCAGTTCTCTTAAGATGGTAAATGCGACACTTTGAGTTCAATGTACCTTAGGATGCGTAACGCTATACAACGAAAGTGTTGCAGGGAAGGTGATGCGTCGGTTCCTTACAAGCAAGAACGGTGATGCGTTGGGTCCCTACTGATGCGTAGGGGATGCGTCGGTTCTTTTCGGCGTGGGGAGGTGATGCGTCGGTTTCTTACTGCGCTTTCGTGGCGATGCGACCAGCAACGCCGTGATGCGATGAAGATCCGGTGCAAGGAAACAAAGATGGCGTCTTCTTCTTGATGCGACATGATGCGTGCACGCCCAACGGCCGTGCGGCGACTCAACGATTCTTCCGAGCCGCGACAGGCCCTGCGACACGCTTCCCAGTGATGCGGCGGCGTCTGATGCAACGTCGATCCTCTTCTCCGGTGATGTGAGGCGCTTCGGCAACGATGCGACGGGTGCGCAGCGACTCAGCGATTCTTCTGAGCCGCGACAGGCCCTGCGACGCGCTTCCCGGTGATGCGGCGGCATCTGATGCGACGTCGGTCCTCTTCTCCGGCGATGCGAGGCGCTTTGGCAACGATGCGACAGCGGCGGCGACACTCTTCTCCATTGATGCGGCGGCGTCTGATGCGACGTTGATCCTTTCTTCGGCGATGCGGGCGCTCGGCTGCGGTGGCGACGCTTCTTCTTCGTGAGTCACGCTTCCAGCTCCTTGCGACACGCAGTCCCTCAGAAAGTCCAGCACAGCAGCAGGCACTTTCCAGAAAGACTCTTGGGGAGCTGGTTGGTGAAGTCTGTTGTCCCTGAGACTTCAGCAGGAGGCAAGCTCTTCTCTCAAGCCCTTGGAGATCTTTTACAAGTTGATGAAAGTACACACAAAGTTCCTTTCTCCTTTCTTTGGAAGTTAGGCAACCACTGCAGGCCAATCCCCCAAACAGCACTCAGCTTAGGGATAGTCTCTTCCTCAGTTTCTCTGGTTCCTCTCCTCAGCAAAGGTTTCTTCTTGTTTCCCAAAGTGATCTGATCTTCTGGGGTTTGGGTCCCCTCTTTTATACTCATTTTACCTTTGTTCTCTGAAGGCAGAGAGGCCTTTGCCTAGTCCAAACCAGTTCTGGTCAGTCCTGGAGCCCTTTTTTGACAAGACTCCTTCTTTCCTTTCACAGTGTAGGCCAGGGACATCAGACGCACCACAGGAGGTGGAGCCAGCATTGTGGAGTGAAGGCACAGCCCTATTCAGGTCCCAGGTGCAACTCCTCCCACCCATCTACATGCAGATCTCTCTATTCAGCCCTGTGCTGACTCACCCTGTCTCCTGGAATCCCCCAGCCCTGGCACTCAAATTCCAGACAAGGAATACACAACCTAGCAGAGGCAGGCTTGGATGGTTAGACAAGAAAATACCTACTTTCTAAAAGTGGTATTTTCAAACACAGAATGTTAAAACCAACTTCACTAAAAGATGTATTTTATCATTCTGAGTTCAGGCATACTAAACTCGAATTTCTACCTAGTTCCCTGGGTCAGTGAGGATTATAAGATGAAATATACAAACTGCCCATTCTGGCCTATGAGGAACAGGTAGCCTTGCAATAGTGAAAAACGAAAATGGCTGTAATTCACTATTATGATATGCCACACACACCAGGGCATGTCCTACCTTATACTTACAATCCACCCTGCCCTTGGGCCTACCATAGGGGTGTCTGATATGAAGAAAAGGGAAGGCTTAGGGACTGGCAAGTGGGTGCACTTGCCCAGTCAACATGGCAGTACCAGACTACACACAGGCTCTGCAATGGCAGACCTGAGACACACTTTTACAGGCTGCTTCTGTGGGTGGCACAACCAGTGCTGCAAGCCCACCAGCAGCATTTGGTTTACAAGCCCTGGGCACACTCAGTGCACTGTACTAGGGTCTGACAAGTAAACCAAACCAACCAATCATGGAATCACTAATCCATACACCAATTTATAACAGAGAGCATATGCACTTTAGCACTGATCAGCAGTGGTAAAGTGCCCAGAGATCATAAAACAGCCAACAACAGGTCAGAAAAAGATACAGGAGGTAGGCAAAAAGTTCAGGGATGACCCTGCAAAAAGGGCCAAGTCCAACACAACCCCCTTCCAGCCAAAACACAGGGTAGACCAATCACTACCTTGATGGGCTTCCTGCTTTGGGCGATAGAACCTGGACCTGGCCCGCAACAGCAGGGGCATATTCCAGTTCTATGCCAATCTGAACCTATTTGAATCCCTCTGCCCATATTCTCAGGGCCCACCAAGCTAATCCAGGGGGGACCCTTCTCCTCACCTGTGGACACCACCTGTGCAGCACCTAACCTTAACTTGCTCACAGGTGTGTCCCAACAGACAGTCAGCAAGCCACAGTGGCCACTGACAGTAGTCAGTGACGAGACCCAGGCCTTATGCCTCTTAGGCCTCTCAACCCTCTGTGGTGTCAGAGAGCGGGGGGCAGTAGCCCCAGGTGCTTTGCACCCTTTGTCCACTCTCCCTCCTGTCAGGTCAGGTATGACATCCTGACACTGACCTACCAGCCCCGGGCCTGTACCCGGCGGCTGGACTGGAGACTGGGGTGGGATTTCCCACACCCGGTCCTCCTCCTCCTTGTTGGGGCTCTGTAGCCTCCCACCTGGAGTGGTACCCCTTCCAGAATTGCCAGGGCACCTGTGGCAGGTGTCCTGCTCAATTCGCCCACCAGTTCAGGGGTTCTATCCTGCAACTGGGCGTTCAGGTCAGGGGGGACACCCTGAACCTGGTCCTTTAATCTAGAGTCTAAACCCTCCAGTTGAACTGGGGTCAGAGGCGAGGACTCCCTCCCTCTGCACCGCCTTCCAGAGTACTGCCCCCTCCCATCAGGAGCGTTACCCCTAGAAGATAAGCCGGTCAGGACACTGTTTACAGTTGTCCCACCCTCCAGGTCAGATAACACCTGAACCTGGCTTCCCAACCAGGGACTAAACCCTGCAGCTGAGCACCCGCCTGGCGCACCAGGACTTCCTTGGGAGCACGCATGCCCCCCCTGAGGGTGACACATAACTCATGTGTCGTGTGACAGTCTGCCTGGCGCAGATCTCCCGACCCCTGTCCCTCTGACAGTGCGTGAAGATCCCCCAGGACAGAAGTGCTGTCACCATGGTCCTTCACCGGTGACTCAGCCCTTCTGGCTGGCCCCTGACCCACTGGTTCTTCCACTGGGGACTCTTTCCCCCTCTCACCCCTCAATCTGGACTTCTGCACCCTCCACTTAGGAGTGGCACTGCCAGACACTAGAACTGATGGAGGCCTGCTTACAGACACTCCCAGTTCCCCAGACACTAGGGTATCCTCCTCAACGGGCGGCCCATCAGGGCAGCCTACGCTCCCTACCTGGTGTTCCCTTAAAGAACCATCCAGGCCCTGAGACTGGGTTTCGGGCACCTTGGGACACGCAGCCCCACACTCACTCCTTCTCCGCAGAGACAGGACGTGAGCCCCTACACCCCTCCCACTACACTGGGATCTAGCTGGGCTACACTGAACCTCTCCCACCACTCTGGGTTGGAAGACACCTGAGCCACTCCTCTTAGGGTCACTCCCCAATGCCTCTTCAGACTCTCTGGAATCCACCAAAAGGTCTGCCTCCATTGTGAGCTCCCTGGGGTCAGAGAACTCACACTCCACCAGGTGTTGGCATAGCTCTGGAAAATAGGGGCTTACAATATGCTCTCCCTCAATTGGATCACACAGACCCACCAAACTATCCTTCACCTCACCATCCAGTGCCTTGCACACGTACCCCACACCACTCTCCTGAGACTGGCAAGACAGTATCTGACTGTCTCTGTCACTCAACCCACACTCTTCTGGGTGGTCTTCACACTCACACACCAGGACTTCAACCATGGGGGAACACGTCTCCCTGCACCTCTCATCTAGAGTCAGTAGAGTGTCCCTCCCACCACTAGGACTATGAACCCCTGTGCCAGTTCCCCAATACACCTCAGGGACACTGCGCACCACTGGAGCTACCTCACATCCTAGAACCCCCTGGTGTATATTAACCCCCTCCTTCAAGTCAGGCGCCACATCTCTGGGTGTGTGTACTACTCCCTCAGCACTAGATAATATAATTTTGCTGCCACCATCTGAGCTCGACTCCACCTCCAACTCAGCCAAGCTCACTTCTTGAGCTTCACACATTTCTTTTTCAGCTAAGGCTCGCTCTATCTCCTCGCACTCCCGGTCTAGCTGCCTCAGTTTCCGGTCACGAGCACGAATCCGATTCCTCTCTTCACAAGCCAATCTTTCCCAAAATGTTTCCTCCTCAGGGCCACTGCCCTCTTGGTATTCTGGCTGGGGTTCCTCCCCCTCATATTCCTCCTCAGAGTCATCTGCTAGTGTTGCTTCCCAGCATAGCACCTCGTAGCTATGCAGGGCTGCCTCAAGATCCTGCCTTGTGGATCTCCTCTTCACAGGTAGCCCCCTCTCCTTGCAAAATTCTTTTAGTTCCCTTATCTTGTAGATATTCAGGTGCCAAAAGTTGACTTCCATTTTGACAAGACCCAACAGGTGCAACAACTAACCAGAGTTCCAATAACCAAAGTCCAAAGGGAAACAGGGAAAATAGTATGTGGTTGCGTTTGGTCTGCACTCACTAGTTGTGTACACCAATTACTGTACATGAGTCACAAATGCAAGTCCAGAATCCTCACCGCTGACCACCAATGTTAGATTTGGGGGTCTCTAGTTGGCAGAGGTAGGTACCTTTGACCAAATAGGGACCCTTGCGTCTAGTCAGGGTAAGGGGATACACTCCTAAAATAACCCCTGCTCAACCCCTTGGTAGCTTGGCACGAGCAGACAGGCTTATCTCAGAGGCAGTGTGTAAAGCATTTGTGAACACATACAGTAATCAAGTGACAACACTACAGATGGACACACACCAGTTGTATATTAAAAATAAGTATCTTTTATATAGATTTAACACAAGACCACAAACGACAAAAATCCACAATACTGTACTTCAAAAATGGTAGAATTAGCTCAGTTCTCTTAAGATGGTAAATGCAACACTTTGAGTTCAATGTACCTTAGGATGCGTAACGCTATACAACGAAAGTGTTGCAGGGAAGGTGATGCGTCGGTTCCTTACACGCAAGAACGGTGATGCGTCGGGTCCCTACTGATGCGTAGGGGATGCGTCGGTTCTTCTCGGCGTGGGGAGGTGATGCGTCGGTTTCTTACTGCGCTTTCTTGGCGATGCGACCAGCAATGCCATGATGCGATGAAGATCTGGTGCAAGGAAACAAAGATGGCGTCTTCTTCTTGATGCGACACGATGCGTGCACGCCCGACGGCCGTGCGGCGACTCAACGATTCTTCCGAGCCGCGACAGGCCCTGCGACACGCTTCCCGGTGATGCGGCGGCGGCGTCTGATGCGACGTCGATCCTCTTCTCCGGTGATGTGAGGCGCTTCAGCAACGATGCGACGGCCGTGCGGCGACTCAACGATTCTTCTGAGCCGTGACAGGCCCTGCGACGCGCTTCCCGGTGATGCGGCGGCGTCTGATGCGACGTCAATCCTTTTCTTCGGTGATGCGAGGCGCTTCGGCTGCGGTGGCGACGCTTCTTCTTTGTCAGTCGCGCTTCCAGCTCCTTGTGACACGCAGTCCCCCAGAAAGTCCAGCACAGCAGCAGGCACGTTCCAGAAAGACTCTTGGGGAGCTGGTTGGTGAAGTCTGTTGTCACTGAGACTTCAGCAGGAGGCAAGCTCTTCTCTCAAGCCCTTGGAGATCTTTTACAAGTTGATGAAAGTACACACAAAGTTCCTTTCTCCTTTCTTTGGCAGTCAGGCAACCACTGCAGGCCAATACCCCAAACAGCACTCAGCTTAGGGATAGTCTCTTCCTCAGTTTCCCTGGTTCCTCTCCTCAGCAAAGGTTTCTTCTTGTTTCCCAAAGTGATCTGATCTTCTGGGGTTTGGGTCCCCTCTTTTATACTAATTTTCCCTTTGTTCTCTGAAGGCAGAGAGGCCTTTGCCTAGTCCAAACCAGTTCTGGTCAGTCCTGGAGCAATTTGTTGACAAGACTCCTTCTTTCCTTTCACAGTGTAGGCCAGGGACATCAGACGCACCACATGAGGTGGAGCCAGCATTGTGGAGGGAAGGCACAGCCCTATTCAGGTCCCAGGTGCAACTCCTCCCACCCATCTACATGCAGATCTCTCTATTCAACCCTGTGCTGACTCACCCTGTCTCCTGGAATCCCCCAGCCCCTGTCACTCAAACTCCAGACAAGGAATACACAACCTAGCAGAGGCAGGCTTGGATGGTTTAGACAAGAAAATACCTACTTTCTAAAAGTGGTATTTTCAAACACAGAATGTTAAAACCAACTTCACTAAAATATGTATTTTATCATTCTGAGTTCAGGCATACTAAACTCGAATTTCTACCTAGTTCCCTGGGTCAGTGAGGATTATAAGATGTAATAATCAAACTGCCCATTCTGGCCTATGGGGAACAGGTAGCCTTGCAATAGTGAAAAACGAAAATGGCTGTAATTCGCTATTAGGACATGCCACACACACCAGGGCATGTCCTACCTTATACTTACAATGCACCCTGCCCTTGGGCCTACCATAGGGGTGTCTGATATGAAGAAAAGGGAAGGCTTAGGGACTGGCAAGTGGGTGCACTTGCCCAGTCAACATGGCAGTACCAGACTGCACACAGGCTCTGCAATGGCAGACCTGAG
Source organism: Calotriton arnoldi (assembly GCA_963921515.1). Classification (NCBI taxonomy): domain Eukaryota; kingdom Metazoa; phylum Chordata; class Amphibia; order Caudata; family Salamandridae; genus Calotriton; species Calotriton arnoldi. Next base: position 617,152 of record CAWUFW010007304.1, on the reverse strand, counting down.
ACACACTTTTACAGGCTGCTTCTGTGGGTGGCACAACCAGTGCTGCAAGCCCACCAGCAGCATTTGGTTTACAAGCCCTGGGCACACTCAGTGCATTGTACTAGGGTCTGACAATTAAACCAAACCAACCAATCATGGAATCACTAATCCATACACCAATTTATAACAGAGAGCATATGCACTTTAGCACTGATCAGCAGTGGTAAAGTGCCCAGAGTCATAAAACAGCCAACAACATGTCAGAAAAAATACAGGAGGAAGGCAAAAAGTTCAGGGATGACCCTGCAAAAAGGGCCAAGTCCAACACCGCCTCCAACATAATGAGGCGGTCGGAAAGGAAACCGAGCGGCTGATTATGATGTGGCCCTAAAGGCTCCGACCACAACCCATAATCTCCAATGCCTTAAAAATAAAAATTCATCTGAACTTGATTAGTGTAACTGGTGCTGATGCAAAGTGCCCCATAATTTCCAGTCAGGTCGAGTTCCCACTGTATAAAAAAAAAACACTAAGGACTAATACCTCAATCGCAGTGCATGGGGCAGAGGCAGACTAATTAAGGTATACTAATCTGTACTTGGGCCATGCTCCACATGGAGACAATGAAGTGACAGCATTGCATGGGCTGCTGAATTAGAAGGCAGCAAAAAAGAGTGATAATGGTGTCAACAAATGATAACTAATGAGCTGGCTAAAAGCCCGTTTTTAGAGAGATACAACAGATCATCTCTATATCGACAGGGCATGGATGCTGCCTGCAAGCACGACCTAAAAGGTATGTAATAAATGTTATCTGTAAATAAAAAATAAAAAAATTCCAACATGAGTGTTGGACTTGGCCCTTTTTGCAGGGTCATCCCTGAACTTTTTGCCTTCCTCCTGGTATCTCTTCTGACCTGGTGTTGGTGGTTTTAGGACTCTGGGCGCCTTATCACTGCTGTTCAGTGTAAAGTGCATGTGCTCTCTATAGTAAAACATGGTAAGATTGGTCTACACCTGTTTGGTGTATTTAATTTACCTATCAGTCCCTTGTAAAGTGGTATCTCAGGTACCCAGGGCCAGTAAATTAAATGCTACTGGTGGGCTTTCAGTGCTGCTTGCGCCACCCACCAAAGTAGCCTTTCAAACCTGTTTCAGGCCTCTGCTATTGTAGGGCCTGCGCGCACAGTTTACTGCTGCTATGACATGGCACATAAAGTGGTTGCCATGCCTATGACTCCCCTTTTACTACATATCAGTCACCCCTAAGGTAGGCCCTAGCTAGCCCTATGGGCAGGGTGCAATGTAGGTAAAAGGTAGGACATGTGTCTTAACTGTGTAGCATGGCCTGGTAGTGACAAACAGCCATTTTGTTTTATTACTACTGTGAGGCTGCCCTCTCATTGGAATGCATTGGGGATTCCCTGATAAGTGTTTCAGTGGTAATTCCTGATCTGAGAGGAGTAGCGGGATCAAGTTTGGTATGTTTTGAATAGTGGTAATAAATGCTGCGTAATGGTGTGAGCAGATTTATTATCACTACAGTAGAAATGCCACTTTTAGAAGTGGGCATTTCTGTGTGCTATGTGTCTTTGTGCCTACCTGATGTGTATTGCATGTCTGGCTCTGGAGTGACAGGGGCTGGTGAGGGGCAGTGGCTCCAGAGGGGCTGGGTGAGCCAGCGCTAGGCTGAATAGGCCCATTTGCATTTGGAGTGGTGGGAGGAGTAGCACCTAGGCCTGAATAGGACAGGGCCTGCCTCACACAATGCTGGCTCCACCCCCATGTGGTGTGTCTGGGGCCAGGAACTACACTGACAAAGGAGGGTGTTGTGCACATGTGTAGGTGCCCCCAGAACTGGTTTGGACCGGGCGCAGAGCCCTGTGCAGGGGGAGAACAAAGACCTTTTCCATATAAATATTGGGGCTGTGACCCCATGTAAGGGTGGTGCTTTTTGTGCTTATTGAACTTCTGGAACTGCTGGGCCCCAGGAGGAACCGCCATCGGGGGCTCCCTACTCGTGGGTGTAAAGTTGCTGACCTGCTGTTGGGTCCCAGTGTGCTGGCCTGCCTGGGCCTGCCTCCTAAGGAAGCACCAGGGCTTGGAGGCTTGCCTGGGCTGATTGGCAGTAGTGTGGGGTGAGCGCTGTGCCCGCTACTTTTCCTTATTGCCTTGCCGTGGAGCAAAGCGTGTGGGGCACTTCGCTTTGGTCGGTGAGGGGAGCGGTTGCGGGCCCTGCTCCCCGATCAGGGCTGGGAGAGGCGCTTCAGAGGTGCCGCTGAGTTGCAGTGTGGACCACGCCTCAGGCTGCTAGGGCGCTAGGCGTTACCGAGCAACTGGCCAGGACAATGAGGAGAGGGAGGCCTGACCCGCCGCAGCCCCGCCCAGCAGGACGCCGCGACGAGCCTCGGTTCAGCGAGGGCGCGCTCCAGACGGGAGGAAGCCGCCTCGCTGCCATTGCCTGTTTCTTTTTTTTCAAGTCCCAAAGCCCAGGAGAAGCCTGCTTTGTAAAGGAGTCCCGGCCGGTAAGGGGGACACCAAGCCACCGGAAGTCAGGTGACTGTTGCCTGATTGTGGGCAGGGCTGTTGCCGTGCTCAACCTATCAACAAGAGCGGTCCAGGAGAGGCCACCGGAAGATAGGTAGAGGTTGCCTGGTTGTGGGTGGGGCTCGGCCGAAGTTAGAGCCAGCACCTCGCGGGTGCCAGAAGCCGAGGTTGCGATGTCAGAGGGACCTGACCTGAGGACGACGACTGCCAATTATCGCGCTCAGCCCTAAGGAGTGGTGAGTGGGGCTGAGCCTCCTGTTTCTTACACCCGGGCCGCGGTGGTGACAGTCCCCGCAAGTGTAATATTGTGCAGCTGCGCCGCATGTTCGTGGGCAGCTGCCTCCTTACAGGGAGTAATTGTACAGAGGGCAATATGGCCTTGCTGGTCTAGGGGCACAGCCGGCCCCCTTGGCCCCAGCCCTCACTTTTGAAAAGGGGCTGTGCGGGGCGAGCCCAGGACAAAGGCCCTAAGCGCTGTAATGCATTTCCCAAAGAAGGGGCAACGGAGATTCCTGCACTCCATGGTGACTGGCGAGTTACTGCCATCCTGGGGTAATGAGTACTTTTACAGGATGTTTACAGCTTTTGCCCTGATTGAAATGTGTATGTGGTGATCCTTTCCTAGCAGTGATTATACTGTATGGTGTGCCCACTGCTAGTAGCGCCTATGGTGCACTACTAGTGATGTTTATGCATAATGTGCTTCGGCCATGGTGGTAATGTGTGCACCTAGTACGCGATTAACGTGCACTGCTGTTGATGGTGGGCAGGATGGGGTGTGGTGATGTACTACACAGCTGGTGATTATGTGTTACATAATATGTCTAGGCATAATGGGTTTATGCTGAGTGTACTGTTACCAGTAGTTACTGGTTGTTTTAGTACTTGGGTGTTCTAATGGTGATGACAGTGGCCCGATTGGCCCTGAAATGTATATAATCCCCTGTAAAGTAAGGACAGTTGGTGTGGGTGTTGGAGCATGTGACTCCCAGGGCCCTCCATGACAAATGGAGTGGGCCCATCCAATCTTAGAAAAGAAGGGTGAGATTACCTATTTGGTCAACCTTACAGGGTCTTGCATGTGAACAGATTGAAAGCCCACCATGACAGGGGGGTTATAGCCATGTTACTGGTAACTGATGAGGGAGTGGAAGAGGAAACTGAGCCAGTACCTGACCTCCTCTCCAATAATGTGCAAGATGGGTCACTGGAGGGAGTTGTACTCTCTCCCAAATTGACAGACCAGCAGCACAGAGACTGCAAGCAGGTGCTGGAGCAGTTTGCTGGCCTGTTCTCTTTGACAGCGCTCCGTCCATCATCTCCTTGTGTTCGCTTTGTTCGCCCTAAGTTGGCAGAGTATGGCCAGACATGGGTCCCTTGCTCACTTTGCCACTGGATTCAAGCTAGCCTGGCTGATGAGGGCTGTTAGCCCAAAACCGGTCCCAGGATGCATGTTTCCGGTCCAGGGAAGACGTGGCTTGGCAGTTCGGGCTGGACTGTTCCCATGAGGCACAGGGTCAAGACTGATTTGCATATAGCTGTGTCTGAACTGGGGTGGCAAAGTGAGCTAAAGAACGATGATGGATTCAACCTAGATCTGTGACTGGGGTGAGTGTCTGAAAAGTTTCAGCGCTCCGTCCATCATCTCCTTGTATTTGCTTTGTTCGCCCTAAGTTGGCAGGGTATGCCCAGATGTGGGTCCCTTGCTCACTTTGCCACTGGATTCACGCTAGCCTGGCTGATGAGGGCTGTTAGCCCAAAACCGGTCCCAGGATGCCTGTTTCCAGTCCAGGGAAGACATGGCTTGGCAATTCGGGCTGGACTGTTCCCATGAGGCACAGGGTCAAGACTGATTTGCATATAGCTGTGTCTGAACTGGGGTGGCGAAGTGAGCTAAAGAACGATGATGGATTCAACCTAGATCTGTTACTGGGGGTGTGTCTGAAAAGTTTCAGCACTCCGTCCATCATCTCCTTGTGTTTGCTTTGTTCTCTTTGACCCCAGGCATTAATGAGTCTGACACTGGAGACAGCCTATCTGTCAAAACGAAACTGTACAGGTTGTCTGATAATGTCAGAGCCAGCATTAAAGATGAGGTAGTTAAGATGCTGGAGTTGGGGGTAATTGAACTGTCTGAAAGTCCATGGGACAGTCCAGTGGTGCTGGTGCCCAAACCTAATCCCCAGGGGGCACCAAAAGAGTTAAGGTTCTGTGTGGACTACACAGGTCTTAATGCAGTCACAAAAGCTCATGCTCACCCTATACCTGATGAACTCATTGAGAGGTTAGGGGCTGCCAAATACCTGAGTACTTTTGATTTGACTTCAGTCTACTGGCAGATTGCCGTCACAGATGGAGCAAAGGAGAGGTCAGCTTTCTCCACACCAGAGGGACATTATCAGTTCAAGGTCATGTCCTTTGGCATAACGAATGCACCTGCCACCTTCCAAAGGTTGGTGAACAGGGTCTTGTCTGGGTTGAAGCAGTTCAGTGCAGCTTATCTGGATGACATAGCTGTATACAGTTCTACCTGGGGGGATCACTTAAATCACCTGACAGAAGTGCTTCAGGCCATGCAGCAAGCAAGCCTGACTATTAAAGCAAGTAAGTGCCAAATAGGGCAGAGTTCTGTAGTGTACCTGGGCCACCTGGTAGGTGGAGGCTATGTACAGCCTCTCCAGGCCAAGATGCAAACTATTTTGGAGTGGACAGCTCCTGTTACCCAGACTCAGGTCAGGGCATTCTTTGGACTGACTGGGTACTGTAGAAGGTGTGTTCAAAATAATGGGACCATTGTGGGGCCCATAATAGAATTGACTTCTAAGAAGAGGCCCAAGATGGTAGATTGGACCCCAGAGTGTCAGAAGGCTCTTGACACTCTGAAAGCTGCTATGTGTTCAATTCCAGTATTACTGGCCCCTGAATACGCAAAGGACTTTGTTGTTCAGGCAGATGCTTCAGAACAAGGGATTGGGACAGTATTGTCACAGTTAAATGAAGAGGGCCTTGATCAGTACGTTATTAGGAGGCAACTTCTTCCCAGAGAGCAGAGGTGGAGTGCCATTGAGAGATAGGCTTTTGCTGTGGTTTGGTCCCTAAAAAAGTTGAGACCATATTTGTTTGGGACACACTTTTGTGTTCAAACTGACCACAGGCCTCTCAGATGTCTCATGCAGATGAGAGGAGAGAATCCCACGCTGTTAAGATGGTCCATTTCCCTACAGGGAATGAACGTTATAGTGGAACATAGACCTGGGGTTGCCCATGGAAATGCTGATGGACTTTCCCGGTTTTTCCACTTAGCTGATGAGGACTACCAGGGTATACATTAGTAACCCATCATCTTTCGTTTGTGGGGTGAGACGGTGCTATGTTACAAAGTCATCCTGTGCCCTGGGCACCCCAATTTTCTTGCTGACTGGTACTGATGGTAACTCACTCTGGCGGTCCCTGGGCTCTGCCTAACCAGGCCCAGGCCCAGTGCTATGCTGAAAACACATTTAGAATACAGTGAAAACACCTACATACACTAGGGTACACTATGGGTTAGGGTACCCCTATGATTGGCATGACCTCCCCTATAAGGCCCTAGTACATAGTAAGGCCGGGGGATCAACACTACCTTTAAGTCCCTAGTATATAATGCGGCATGGCAGTTTAGAGGCCAGCTGCTCTTTCTGCACTTGCATGTTTGCACTGCTGAGGACTGAGGTCAGTTTGAAAGCAGGCCTGTGTTGCAGGACTGCTTTTAACATGTAAATTGTGCCCAAACTCAAATTTGGTGTTTGGGGCACTTACAAATTAAAAGTCTACAATATTCTGGCATATTAGGTACCCCCAGGGTCTCCCCTTGGTGTTCCAGTGGTGGGGGGTCATGTATTTATAAGGAGGACCCTTATAAAGTAGGTTCTATGTGCCTTGGGTTTAGTGAAATTGCACATTTCACTGCACACAAGGTACTAAAGTGCTTCACAAAAGCAACTTTTGTGCTAGGAGCACTGTGGAGCAAGGATCTGCAATATGTTTACATCATCAGATCCCCTAAAGTCTCCCCTAGATGCTCCAGGGGTGGGGGGGATGTAAATATAGGCAGGGTCCTTATAAAATATATTTTATCCCCAATGTTCCTCAACCACCGCCTCGCATTCTATGCACCCACCAGAGACCTCCGCTCTGCCCAACTGGACCTGGCTACCATCCCAGGTATCCAGAAGTCCACAGCTGGAGGAAAGTCCTTCTCTTACCTCGCAACAGACCTGGAACACCCTGCCTCTCCACCTTAGGCAATCACCATCACTGCCTCAATTTAGGAAGGACCTCAAAACCTGGCTCTTCGGATGAACCACAGTGCCTCGATGGATCTGCAGCTCTCCCTGCGTAAGCCTGTGATTGATTGATTGATTTTATAAGCCCTGGTGTTGGAGAATATTGCCCAGTTCATTTTCGCCATTACAGACCCCCAGCCACATAGGTTAACATGGCAAGAAGTTATTAATTAATAACTCCCACCAGGAAACCCCGAAAATTATAATTCAAGGACTTACTAGAATGGTATTGATAATTCCAACAATATACTATTGTTGAATTTATCCTAAAACGTATAGACAAAAAGTTAGATCTGCTGCTTGAAACTAAAGGAAGGAGAAGGGGCCATGCTGAGAAGTTTAATTTGCACCAACCAGGCCCTGTACTCTGACTGACTGCGCCTGTTGCACAATCTGGAACTACAGCCCTGTGGATCAAACCTACTAAAAAAGTTTGGAGAACTTTGGAGCAACTTTGAAAAAAAGCTCTATAAGTGTAGCAAAGCAACCTGGCCAGCCAAGCCAGCGACCCTCAACCACAAGCCGGCCTGTCCTCCAGGTTCGTCCCACTGAAACGCTACGGAGGTCCAACTTCCAGAGTTTGAACGAGAGTTGGTCGAAACCCAAGCCTGCGAACCCTCACCAAATCCGGCCTGGTGAAAAGCATTGAGGGACCCCAGGAGAAAAAGCTCTGTAAAGGTTTATAAGCCAGAATGTAAAAAAAGGTGACTGGGACCAACCGCAAGTGTCAAGCTGCCCACCTTCTACCACGAGCCAGCCTGGATCTCTGGATCATCCTGCTGGAAAGCTCCGGAGGTCTGACTTCCATAGGCTTGACTGGGAGCTCATCGCAAGGCAAGCCGGCGAACCTTCATTGAATCTGGACTGCCTGAGAGCTTCGAGGGACCCCCGGAAGAAAAGCTCCAGAAAGGTTTCTAAGTCAAAATGTAAAAACTTTGACCGAGACCTACCACGAGTGGTAGCCGCGCAGGGCTCCATCACGATCACCCTGAAACTTTGACTTTTTCCCAGTCTAGCGCGACCAGATGTCCCAATAGGCTCTATAGGTTTCTATGTGCTATATAGTGCTAAATCTTTAAAAATTCATACCTTCGGTTCCCTACATTGTTTTTTTTTTCTGTTTTGGTGTCATTTTAAAGATAAGAATATGTCCTAGTTTTATAAATTGGTGTTGGATTTTTATTGTGTGTTGTGTCTTAATTATTTACTGAATTGGTGCTTTTAAATTCTTTACATACATGTCTTTGAAGTTAAGCCTGCCTGCTCACAGCCAAGCTACCAAGGGTGCAGCATGGGAGACCTATTCTGAGCCCTATATTGTGTTAGTGGAATTTTTGTCAGTGCTACACGCATATTTTCCACTACTAATAATCCACTTTCCAACAAAAACTTACTGATATCTTATTTAGGATTGCGGTAATACAAGTATAGGGAAAAAGTATGGCAATGGAAGTAGTAATGCCTGGGGCAATGCAGTTGGTTAAACATATTTTAGCTTGCATGTTCTCAATGCCCACGAGGAGAACTTCATTGGCACCCTAAAAATTCACCGACAGTACAACATATCAATGACTGCTGTGACCTGATACTTAAAAGATGATGCAATGTCAATGCTTCAGTTAGGAACGCTGGCCTACAATAAGGAATTTAGCGCAAAATCATGTGCAGATAAATAAAAAATCTCTTTTACTGTTGGAAATGAGCAGCAACAGTTGCAACGTTATTAGCAGTGGGCTGCATGTTAGTGCATGTGTCAGTCAATCAGTCAATAATACTTTATTTGGTAACTTAAATCCAAATAAAGTCAACAACCATTAAAACCGAGTATGTTTAAAAAAAAATGAAAAAATATAAATTCCATTACAAGCCAACCATAAAAATATAATGTCACAGTACAATCATTGAGACAGCAAAAGTAACAGCTCATTAATTAAGTAGCCCCCTGATCATTAAATAGCTTTTTCCTAAGTCTAAGGGCACCAGAAAAGAAACATGCAACCCCAAAACAGACCAAGGGGCAAGGGAGCATTTGTAAATACAGCAAAGCTGGCTTCACTTGTGCAAATTGATTGTGTCTAAACAAGGGACTAATAAATCTGTGCCTTAGTGTATGATAAAAAATCACAGAAGAATATAAAATGCATGTTGTCTTGCTCTGAAAAATTGTTGCAAGGACACGCGGTTTTAAATCTCTTAACCTGTGAAACCCTTTTGGAACAGCTAGGAACTAATGTATTATGTTAAACCTGAACCTTGTCAAAAAAAACATTGATGTGCATTATTTACAATCATCAAGTATGGTTCTACCTGAAAGCATGTTGTCAATAGAATGTATCGTTTCACAGTGGGTTTAAGAAGTTCCTTTTCCTCCGTTTCGCACTGCCACCTAGATATAAACATTTTTTTTTGGTCCATCAACTCCCTTGGTCATAAAGGTCTGGGATTGGTAAATAATTCTGTATGGCCCACACTCTCTGCCATACCCTTAACATACCCAAGCCAGGGGATACGCAGTGCTCCCTCAAGTGATCTACAATCCTGAATCACAAGTTGGTTAGGTGAGAGAGCGGGGTTAGACCAGACTCTAAGCCACTGCATAATGGGGGCCACGGTGATAAGATCAGTGATTTACCCCAGTCCTACCTCCTTATGAACCACAAACGACTGGGTGCTTGAGGGGACCGGTAGAAGCCTGCACAAAACATTGCTTTCAACAAGCTGGAGCTCTCTGACATCTTTATATTCCCACACAACTTCCCCATAGCTTGCCATTGGGATGCACTTACCTTGATATATCTTAACTAGGGCCTGCACTGGTTTAGCCCCATGTCTCTTGGCAAAATCCATTGTTGCACCTACTGCTCTCAATAAAATGTTCTTTTTAAGGGATTTTTGCAGGATCTAAGACTCTCTATCGTTAAAAGTACCCTCAAATAACGGAAAGTATCTACTTTAGCTAATTCTACTCCTTTACCAAAGAATTATTCCCAGCAACCTTTCGCTGGCCAATTGTCTTTGGGTGTGATTTGTTGAAATTAGTTGAAAGATCTAATGAATCCATAAAATCTATGAAAGCATCCAGGAGACGGTGAAGACCCACAGCGGTCAATGTGATCAAAACCGCGTTGTCCATGTATAAGAACGTTGGAATTAATTTAGAACCAGCCCTGGGAATGTCCCTGCAGGCAACTGTCAAAACATCCCCAGGTTATTAATATATAGGGTGAACAGCAGGGGTGCCAAAATGCACCCCTGCCTTTCTCCCCCCCTCCCGGACCCCACCAAGAAACAGACAAACTGCCATCCTCATCATACCTCACAAAGGCAGAGAGGTTGGAATGAAGATTGTGTAAAAAAGCCACTAACTCAGCCTCTATGCCCAGATCCAGGAGAAGGGGCCAGAGCTTGTTCTATTAACCCGGTCGAAAGCCGAGGTAAGATCCATAAAGGCCTAAGGGGCGTGGCTTGACGCCAAGAGAAAACGGCTGCTCGCTAGGGAAGCTCTGCGGCGGCTCGGGAGAGGTGACGGCTTTCCTCGCGAACTTCTGCTGATTTGCCGCCTCTGGATGGGGTTCTTTGCTGAGTGAAGGTCCCAGGATGCCCTTTTGCTTATTTTTATATCGTGGGTGAGCATTTTTAACCTTCAAAATAAGGCAGGAGCGTTTCCCTCATGGGACTCCCACCAGCCGTTTTGTTTTTTCCCGATGCAACCCGCACTTCATTAACAATAGGAACCGGAACATTCAGGATTTCTTTTTTTAAAAAGCCTGAACTTTCTTCAGAATTTCGACATTTCCTTTATTAAGGGGCAACTTCTTTACCTTTATAAATGTGTGCAAGACAGTTGGACTATGAATGGCACTTTTTTACGGACCTTCATTTTTTCACTCAGTCAGTCTGGCATTGCTTCAAATGTATACAGAGCTGCAGGGAAGGTCCTAGGATGAAATGAATCTCTTTTTATTGAGAGGCTGTCACTAAAATTAGCTGTTGGAAGGTCCAGGCTTTGCTGTTGGGGAAACGCTTTTTCCACACAGATTTTGACGCTTCCCATTATATCTCATTTAGTCCTCATGTCCAATAGGATTGGTTAGAACCATATTGTCTTTTATTATGACTTAACGTCTTTACCTTCCGAGACACTTTTGCTGTTATTTTTAATGATCATTTTCCTTTGGCTGCACCGACTTGCTGTCTTTATGCTCCTACCCTGAAATTACATCTCAGCATCAATTTTGCATGACTATCATGTTATTTTTCAGTGTATCTAACTTCTTATTCAACATTTTATGGGGAGAACAAAAGCTACTCATCGAGTTACTGGTTCTTCATTACCACTATCTTCCCTGGCAGATCATAATCCTTATTCAGTTCTCTCAACGAATATGGAGAACTCTGAAAGCAATTCATCAATTTCCAATAAGGAATCGCTAATAGATGCATCTAATATTCCACTCCCAACCAACAAACTCACTCCTAAATTGACCACATCGTCTTTATTGTCCTCTGGTAAATGCATCAAGAAGGACCCTCCTTCACCTACTGTGTCTCCTCCACCAAATACTATGGAGGTGCTTCTTGAGGAGATACGAGCTCTTCATCCTTACATGTAAGAAATGAACAAAAGCCTCCAAGCTTTGGATGATAAATGGTCTACTATGGAGAACACAGTTATGCAAATTGAACAACGAGTGGACTCTGCCCAGGTTGTGGTGAACCAGATTCCTTCAATGAAATCCGAAATTGCACTACTCAAAAAGCACATGGAAAATTTGGAAAACCGTAACAGGAGTAATAATCTGCGCATTTATGGTTTGGTAGAAGGTTTGGAAGGCTCAGACGCCATTTCATTCTTTAAATCATTCCTTCCACAAGTTCTTGGTCTACCTACTTCCACTGTCCTGAACATTCAAAGAGCGCATCGTTTTGGTCATATTCCATCCATGACAACTTCTTCAGCCAAACCTCGAGGAGTAATTATGTACTTCTTGGAATACACTGATTTATTGAAGATCTTGCAAGCAGCCAAACTCAAAAGCCGTATTTCATGGCAAGGCTCTAATCTCTTCTTTGCACAAGACTATGCCAAAGAAACAGCGGATCGAAGAAAGAAATTCCTAGATATGTGGCCCGCACTTCGTTCTCTCGATGCAAGATTTGGTCTTTTTCATCCTTGTCTTTTCAAAGTGATGTATAAAAATAGAATATGAATATCCTGCTTTGTTACAACAATTTTTGGAACAGTGCAGATCAGAAGATATGGATGTGTCCAGACACGTTACTGTTTAATCTTGTGTTGTTATTGGTCTAATATGCTCTGTTGTCCAGACTATGTTGTTCCTGTTCCTGTCTAGTTACGTTTCTTGGTTTTCCCCATGTTATACTTACTTGTTATTCTTTTTTCTCCTGCTAGGTGCGGTATTTCCTTCAGACATATGTTTGTTATCCCTGGTCCGCTTGAATGGTGTCCTCTCTCCCCGGTCCGCCCTGAGTTGTCTGGTTAGTTATGCCATTTTCCTCATGTGGCTTCACCACCCTCATTTTATTCATGTTTTTTGTAGATAGTAATTATGTTTTTGAATTCTTTGATGTATGTCTTTCGTTTGTTGGAACTGTCTCTTCTTCTTCTTTCTTTTCTATTTATTCTTTTCCAAACTCCTTTCTTCCCTCTACAGATGATTCTTCCTTTTATCTCTTCTTTCCTTACACTATGGGGTCGATTCCGATCCCGGTCGGAGGCGCACCTAATACCATTCGGCCGGGAAAAAAGCCAGTCGAATGCCTGTTTCCCGACCGATTCGCACATACGTCCGAACGAGCAAGTACGATGCGCACAACTGCCCAAATCCCGACCCAGTCGTACTCACCCAACACAGGTCCTGTTCTACGACCGAGGCGGATCCGGAAACGCAAAATCGAGTCGCACGGAAGCCAAAATGCAGCCCCGTCCGGCCGGACAAGTACGATGCGCTTTCCGTACGCGCCGAACCGGTCGCTACGCACGGCACGTCAAAGCATCCGGGAGAGGCGCACATAAGCTCCGATTCGCGCCACAAGACGATCCACGGCTACGAGACGAACACGCCAGCGACGAGGACGAGGCGAAGCAAAGAGAAAGACGAACGAGACGAACCAACCATGAATCCCATCGTGCCGATCCTACCAATATTCTACATCTATTACCGAAACAGGCACGGACGCGAACGGCGCAGAAGGTAAGTCAGACACCAACAACAAAAACAAACTACACGTACCCGACATATCACACACACACAGAGGGATGCAGAAATTACTTACACCAGCAACAGCAGCACCATAGGGGCGGGATGGCCATCACCAATGCCACATATACACATAGGGGCCTGGATGCCCACCACCACTACCACCCCTACTCAGGGGGTGCCAGATGCCTACCACTACTACCACCTCTACCCATGGGGGGCTGGATGCCTGTCACAACTACCACCCCTACCCATGGGGGCTGGATGCCTACCACCACTACCACCCCTACTCAGGGGGTGCCAGATGCCTACCACTACTACCACCTCTACCCATGGGGGGCTGGATGCCTGCCACTACCACCACCCCTACCCATGGGGGGCTGGATGCCTACCACCACTACCACCCCTACTCAGGGGGTGCCAGATGCCTACCACTACTACCACCTCTACCCATGGGGGGCTGGATGCCTACCACCACTACCACCCCTACTCAGGGGGTGCCAGATGCCTACCACTACTACCACCTCTACCCATGGGGGCTGGATGCCTGTCACTACTACCACCCCTACCCATGGGGGCTGGATGCCTACCACCACTACCACCCCTACTCAGGGGTGCCAGATGCCTACCACTACTACCACCTCTACCCATGGGGGCTGGATGCCAACCACCACTACCACCCCTACTCAGGGGGTGCCAGATGCCTACCACTACTACCACCTCTACCCATGGGGGGCTGGATGCCTGTCACTACTACCACCTCTACCCATGGGGGGGCTGGAGGCCTACCACCACTACCACCTCTACCCATGGGGGGCTGGATGCCTGTCACTACTACCACCTCTACCCATGGGGGGCTGGATGCCTGTCACTACTACCACCTCTACCCATGGGGGCCGGGATGCCCACCACCACTACCACCCCTACTCAGGGGGTGCCAGATGCCTACCACTACTACCACCTCTACCCATGGGGGCTGGATGCCTGTCACTACTACCACCCCTACCCATGGGGGCTGGATGCCTACCACCACTACCACCCCTACTCAGGGGGTGCCAGATGCCTACCACTACTACCACCTCTACCCATGGGGGCTGGATGCCTACCACCACTACCACCCCTACTCAGGGGGTGCCAGATGCCTACCACTACTACCACCTCTACCCATGGGGGCTGGATGCCTGTCACTACTACCACCCCTACCCATGGGGGCTGGATGCCTACCACAACTACCACCCCTACTCAGGGGGTGCCAGATGCCTACCACTACTACCACCTCTACCCATGGGGGGCTGGATGCCTGCCACTACCATCACCCCTACTCATAGGATGGGTAATGCATGACACAACCAGCATACTCCCACATAAGGAATCACAGAAAATTACATCCACCCAAACAACATGACAAGCGTGTGTAGTCCATGTCAAATGCCAACAACACAAAACATGACAATGAACATACAATGTGACCCACTATCACATGTGTGACACATAAAAGTGTGTGGCCTCCACAATACAAGCCGACTATGGCCACTGTGGCAATGGGGCCCAAAGCCCCAACACCACAGTCACCAAAAGGTAAGTGTGGGGTCCATGGCTGATGCACCTTTTGATCAGTGTGGCAATGGGGCCTAAAGCACCATCACCACAGTCACCAAAAGGTAAGTGTGGGGTCCATGGCTGATGCACCTTTTGATCAGTGTGGCAATGGGGCCTAAAGCACCATCACCACAGTCACCAAAAGGTAAGTGTGGGGTCCATGGCTGATGCACCTTTTGATCAGTGTGGCAATGGGGCCTAAAGCACCATCACAACAGTCACCAAAAGGTAAGTGTGGGGTCCATGGCTGATGCACCTTTTGATCAATGTGGCAATGGGGCCTAAAGCACCATCACAACAGTCACCAAAAGGTAAGTGTGGGGTCCATGGCTGATGCACCTTTTGATCAGTGTGGCAATGGGGCCCAAAGCCCCATCACCACAGTCACCAAAATGTAAGTGTGGGGTCCAAGGCTGATGCACCTTTTGATCAGTGTGGCAATGGGGCCTAAAGCACCATCACCACAGTCACCAAAAGGTAAGTGTGGGGTCCAAGGCTGATGCACCTCTTGATCAGTGTGGCAATGGGGCCTAAAGCACCATCACCACAGTCACCAAAAGGTAAGTGTGGGTTTCAAGGCTGATGCACCTTTTGATCAGTGTGGCAATGGGGCCCAAAGCACCATCACCACGGTGATCATAAGGTAAGTGTAGGCATGGTAAAAGCTGCCAAAGACAAACTGTATGGATGAATCCTGGTCACACAACAACAAAAACATCTGTGGCATAGTAGTGCTTGTGTCCCATTGCAACATAGATTGGGCGAGGCTAACAGTGCAGTGACACAGAAACATCGTTTTGGCCATGTGCATACAAACATCACACATGGGGGACCACATTGCCAACAATCAGCCAATTACACAATGACAGAAGTGACCATCATGATGCTGACCCACATATCTGCACCTATGGACACACAAATGTATATAACCTGTGGAGACTGTCGATGTCAGGTGAACAAATACCATACCATGGCAGCAATGGGACATATTAACCATGATCATTCTGCTGACTGATGACCCAGGAGTCCCAGGTAGAGCAGGGGAAAATCACCAAACAACATACAGCCAATGGCACACTACAGAAATGCCAATGCAGTGATGCAAATGCACTAACACAAACAGACAGACTCACACTGCATATCAAACACAACAGGTGATGGGGGTGTGTGCCAGTGTCCCCAGGCAACCACACAACACATGAGGAGGCCTGAATCCCAATTACACAGATGTGTATACAGTGCCACACACAAGTAACTCATGGATTGGATTCCCCTATGTGGGCAATCTGGCATTGTTAGATGAGAGGGAGCCCAAATTACACATGTCACACAAGCTTGTAGGAACAGCAACTAACACAGCAAGAGACACACCCACCACAGCACTACCCCCAGGGATCCCACATTGTGCAGACACTAGCCTGCATGACAATTCCACTGTGATGACAAAGGTAGATGTTGATCACACTGTGAACCACAGCCATGTGTCCTCAGCTACAAACTACCATCACACCTACACAAGCTCAAATCAATCAGCAGGGCCTGCCAGCCAAGGCCAATATGGAGGTAGTGGTCTAGCCGTGCAACAACTCACATTTGCACACTCAACACCACACACCCTGATCTCCACCAATGTGCAGCAGTGAAGCTCACATGGACTGGTGACATTGCACATGCACCCATGACAATTCCAGGTGTGGTGGGGGGAACTAAGGTGCAGAAACCCATCACACATGCCCACTCAACATGACTCGTCTATGTATGACACACAGCACAGTACGCCATACATGCGCATGATGTGAAATCCACCACAAACAATGGGATCCTGGCCATAGTCACACACCAACGAAGAAGCCAAGGTGAGACACAAAGAACACACATACACAACTTCCAACATTGCAGCTCTGACCCTGAGGAGTGGCAGCAGTCACACACACAACGCGTCACAATCACTGAAAGCTACCACAAACTCAAAATCACATTACTTGTGTAAACAACAAGTGCTAAGGGGAATCCTGAATGTGTCCCATCAGCGTTTGCCCACATCCCCAGCCCTGACAACAAAGACAACCTGGGATGACAACCTCATGAACATCAGTTTGCCATGCACCCACATCACGGAGAAACCAGGTCCAAGATGCTGGATGAACACATATCAACTCTGCAAGCATCACAAACAGGAACATCCCTAGGGACACAGCCTGTGTATGAAAAGGGAAGGGAACATGCACAGACATGCTCACACAACACACAACACGGGCACACGCAATGTCACCAGATTACACACAGCCATGAGGGCACTCCACTCCTGTGGAAAGTCCACTGTGCCAAACCTTGTCTGTGCACGACTCAAACATATCAGCAGGACACTCCGTCAGTGAGTCAACAACTACAACACACAGAAGCCTCTGCTCACATCAGCCTGGGTACGGGAGTGTCACGTCAGTCATCTGCATACACCCAAAACATGTGGCAATCCAGTTG